>CM074079.1:12847727-12990227 GCA_037178815.1 Barbatula barbatula | reverse complement strand
ACAGTACTTGTCCTACCGGATGATGTTCAAAACTTCATAAAAAAATATTTGTCTCATGCTTATTTGATCTTAAAATAACTGTAACGACTCAAATGAAAACACAGATTATGATTTTGGATTATGGAAATAAACTCACTTTTTAATGACCAATTCTTCTGCTCTTCTTCCTCCGTCGACTTTTCACACTGACTGCCTTTCGCGAGCCGGAGTGGATTCTTTCTTTCTAATGCTCGTCTGCATTTGGCGAACAGACGTCGAATCTCTCCACCTAATGTTCGACTGCCTGTGGCGAGCGGGAGTGGAATCTTTCTTTCTGATGCTCTACTGCCTTTGGCGAGCGGGCGTCGAATCGCTCCTCCTGATGCTCGACTGCCTTTAGCGAGTGGGAGTGGAATCTTTCTTTGGGATGCTCGACGGCCTTTGGCGAGTGGGCGTCGAATCGCTCCACCTGATGTTCGACTGCCTATGGCGAGTGGAATCTCTCTTTCTGATGCTCGACTGCCTTTAGCGAGCGGGAGTGGAATCTTTCTTTCTGATGCGCGACGGCCTTTGGCGAGCGGACGTCGAATCACTCCACCTGATGTTCGACTGTCTATGGCGAGTGGAATCTCTCTTTCTGATGTTCGATTGCCTTTAGCGAGCGGGAGTGGAATCTTTCTTTCTGATACTCGACGGACTTTGGCGAGCGGGCGTCGAATTGCTCCACCTGATATTCGACAGCCTATGGCGAGTGGAATCTCTCTTTCTGATTCTCGACTACCCTTAGTGAGCGGGAGTGGAATCTTTCTTTCTGATGGTCGACAGGCTTTGGCGAGCGGGCGTCGAATCGCTCCACCTGATGTTCGACTGTCTATGGCGAGTGGAATCTCTCTTTCTGATGTTCGATTGCCTTTAGCGAGCGGGAGTGGAATCTTTCTTTCTGATACTCGACGGACTTTGGCGAGCGGGCGTCGAATTGCTCCACCTGATATTCGACAGCCTATGGCGAGTGGAATCTCTCTTTCTGATTCTCGACTACCCTTAGTGAGCGGGAGTGGAATCTTTCTTTCTGATGGTCGACAGGCTTTGGCGAGCGGGCGTCGAATCGCTCCACCTGATGTTCGACTGCCTATGGCGAGTGGAATCTCTCTTTCTGATGTTCGATTGCCTTTAGCGAGCGGGAGTGGAATCTTTCTTTCTGATACTCGACGTGCTTTGGCGAGCGGGCGTTGAATTGCTCCACCTGATGTTTGACAGCCTATGGCAAGTGGAATCTCTCTTTCTGATGCTCGACTACCCTTAGCGAGCGGGAGTGGAATCTTTCTTTCTGATACTCGACGTGCTTTGGCGAGCGGGCGTCGAATCGCTCCACCTGATGTTCGACTGCCTATGGCGAGTGGAATCTCTCTTTCTGATGCTTGACTGCCTTCGACGGACAGGAGTCGAATTGCTCCTCCTGATGCTCGACTGCCTATGGCGAGTGGAATCTCTCTTTCTGATGCTTGACTGCCTTCGACGGACAGGAGTCGAATTGCTCCTCCTGATGCTCGACTGCCTGTGGCGATCCGAAGTGGAATCTCTTTTTCTGATGCTCGACTGCCTTTGGTAAGCGGGAGTCGAATCGCTCCTCTTGATGCTCGACAGCCTGTGGCAAGCATCAACTTTGATCGACTCATTCTTCTGCTTTTCATCTTCCATCTTCTCTTCAGACTACCCGTGGCGAAAGGGAGTAGAATCTCTCCTTCTGATGCTTCACTGTCTGAGGTGAGCGGGAGTCGAATCTCTCCTTCTGATGGTTCACTCTCTGAGGTGAGCGGGAGTCGAATCTCTCCTTCTGATGGTTCACTGTCTGAGGTGAGCGGGAGTGGAATCTCTCTTTCTGATGCTCGACTGCCTTCGACGTGCAGGAGACCAATCCCTCCTCCTGATGCTCGACTGCCTGTGGTGATGGGAAGTGGAATCTCTCTTCTTTGTGACGCCCAACTGCCTTCCAAGTGCAGGAGACGAATCCCTCCTCCTGATGCTCGACTGCCTGTGGTGATGGGAAGTGGAATCTCTCTTCTTTGTGACGCCCAACTGCCTTCCAAGTGCAGGAGACGAATCCCTCCTCCTGATGCTCGACTGCCTGTGGTGATGGGAAGTGGAATCTCTCTTCTTTGTGACGCCCAACTGCCTTCCAAGTGCAGGAGACGAATCCCTCCTCCTGATGCTCGACTACCTGTGGTGATCGGAAGTGGAATCTCTTTTTCTGACGCTCGACTGCCTGTGGCGAGTGGGAGCTGAATCGCTCCTCCTGATGCTCGACAGCCTGTGGCAAGCATCAACTTTGATCGACTCATTCTTCTGCTTTTCATCTTCCATCTTCTCTTCAGACTACCCGTGGCGAAAGGGAGTAGAATCTCTCCTTCTGATGCTTCACTGTCTGAGGTGAGCGGGAGTCGAATCTCTCCTTCTGATGGTTCACTCTCTGAAGTGAGCGGGAGTCGAATCTCTCCTTCTGATGGTTCACTGTCTGAGGTGAGCGGGAGTGGAATCTCTCCTTCTGATGCTTCACTGTCTGAGGTGAGCGGGAGTCGAATCTCTCCTTCTGATGGTTCACTGTCTGAGGTGAGCGGGAGTCGAACCTCTCCTTCTGAAAGTCTATTGAACTGATTCATTGTCGGTTGGATAGTAAGTAATACTCTGCTGTTCGTCGGTCTTATGTTCGTCCTGAAATTATCCTTGAGTTGATATTTTATCTGAATCTATTTTGTCGCACTGAATGAGAATAATATCAGTGAAATAAATGAAAGCAGATCTTCAGTACTTCCCAGATAATTGCGTGATTTGGGTTCTCCTGCAGACAGGCTTCAATTAAACTGCAACAATCTGCAAGGAAACACAGAAAAGTATCTTATAACCTTAAACTGTCAATTCATCTGAACATCACTTTAAACTGCTCTGATTTTCTTCTGTTTGATATTATTGAGAATTTCAGTCGGCCTGATGAAGATCTCGCCTTTAGAGAAGCCGTCTTTAGACCAGGGGCCTCATTTATAAACGTTGCGTACGCACATAAGAAGGAGTACCACGCTCTCTACGCAATAATTGGTATTTATAAAAAGCAAACTTGACGGGAAAATGTGCAGTCCTTCATGCAAGCTCTGACCCAGGCGTACACACAAAAACGGGTGAAATGAGAAATGGCGACACCGTCGACAGATGGAAAAAACATGTGAAAGTGTGTGAAACTGTAGACCGTTGTGTAAAAGAAATGGCAATACTGCCTCTCATAAATAACATGAAGACTTCACAAAGCAAGTCTTAATATTAACAGCCTACACGAACACCCGTTTGACCGATCTGCAGTGTAAAACAAACAAAATCAAACGGATTACAACAAATTACAACACATATTAATAAGAAAAGTGAAATATGTTTCGCAATAATCTTGGCATGTTATGCAATTCATCCTCATAAATAATATGGTAAACAGAACGAAGTCATGTACAAACTGATATTCTCGTCAATGTGTCCGTCTGGCGGAGCAGATAGATAAATAGATAGACAGCCCACAGATAGATGTATTAATTGTCCACTGGGGAAAGTTGTTTTCATAGTAAAAATATCTTCATCAGCTGCGGAATCATGGTATTCATGCATATGCCTTTAGTTTGTTTTATTTTTGATAAAATAACGTATGACATATGTCTCACCCATTAGTAATGTAAATGTATATTAGTAATATACATTTACATTTATTCATTTGGCAGACGCTTAAAAGCGACTTTCAAGTAGTTTTTTAAAAGTGGTACATTACTGAAGAGCAATCAAGGTAAAGTCATGATCTGCTTGTACTAAGATTCGAACCGGTAATTTTGTGATCACAAGCCAAACGCTTCAACCACTAGACCACAAAACGTTTTTGCAAACTGATGTTTACATTCGTGCTATTAAATTGGCTAGATGCGTTTACTGTTATGGTGAAATATGGAGACGATATGTCTGCTGACTCTAAACGTCTGAACGTGTTGTCTAGATATTCTTATAATGTGGTGATACAGGAGGTGTTTCTGTATCTGGCGAATGAAGCGAGTAAACACAAAATGTTCAAGCGTCCAACAACTCGCGAATAGCGCGTTTTTGACGCCTCATTCGCGCTCTATGTAAACACACAGTCAGACTGACCTCTGCTCTCCGTCTCAGAAACTTGTTTTTCTTTATCTTCTTCTTTCCTCCGTCTTTCTCGTTCGCGTTGTCGATTCCTCGAGCAGTTTGTCCGTACACACTGCTATTGTCGCTAGTTTTGTCGGCTCGAAAGCACTTGACAAAGGTTTGACTAATTTTCACTCAAGTAAACAGCAGAAGCAAGTTCGCCGTACGCGGGGAAAACCAGAATGAAAAAAACAGCAAGTGTTGGCGTCTAAAAGCACGCAGAGTCTTTATGACGTCATGTTTAGTTCTCGTAGTTTCTGATGTGTATATTTGAACTAACCACTAAAAGCTTCTCATCCGATATGAACGTCAATAAAACGTGACTGGATTTTCCTCAGTTTATTTCGTCTTAGTTTACTTTTACTGCAACGCGCTCAGGATGAATGAGTTAAGATTCATTATTTCCATATTTTTTATGTTTGTTGCTGCGTTTGTGGTGCAAATGTCAGTAATGTAGCTCGACATTGAAATAAAAGTCCTTCGTATTATTGTATCATTGTTTATTGTGTATTTATTATGAATACAAGCGTGAAACATACAATATGAATATGAATACAATATGAAGCGTGAAACGCCTGTCAAATATCGACAAAAATACTGCATTGTTTTAATAATTGTTTAGACATTGAAAGTAACTGGTCAAGCATCCTCCATCTTAACTTTTACATTTCAAGAGCTGTTTGTGTACACAGAAGCTTAGTAAAAAAACACATGGACACCTAAACTACAAAAATGTCTTAATATCATTGCACAGACAATCACTTCAAACAAAAGTCATTAGTGGTTTTTACTTAAATATGTTATAGCGCTTTTACACCAGAGGATGCCATCACATGAATGGACACAAAATCTTTTTTTTCTTCAAATGTTACAAAAATGAAAACAAATAGAAAGTATACGAATGGCATGTGGATCTTCTGCAATAACACAATTCAACTTAAAATGAAAACCTAAATTTGACTTTTTTTCGTGTTGCTGGTGTGGAAATCTGAAGGAGAGATCTGTTGGTTGTTGAAACGTCATTTGTGTATATTATCCAGATTTACAGCTATAAGATCATGTTTAACACCGTTTTTTCTCTGGGACCCATTGAGATATTACAGCAGCAATAAAACAAAGGTCACAAAATAGTAGTAAAGTCATGTTTTTTCCATCTTGGACTGCTGTCAAAAGTCAGATCGTTCCAATCTTTTAAAGATTGTTTTATCACGATTGGATTGTTGTAACTCCTTGTATTTTGGTCTTCCCAAATCCTCCCTGTTAAGGCTTTAAATGGTTCAAAATGCCACAGATTTCAAACAAGGGTTCGCAAACAAGTGTGCACAGAACACTGTTGAGTTGAGTATAGTGTATACCTCATGAGGTAATGATCGGCACAGAACACATTCCAATGTTAATGTTAAATGAACACAAAAGGAAAATAACCATGGAAATTATATTACCTGAGCAACTTGTACCCATCAAATGAGTCTTAAGGTCAAGAACAAAAAACCTAAAATAAACACGTTTAAGTTGGTTTTTGGTAACTCACCTACCAAAGTGATTGGATTTTTTCAAACGATGGCAATCAATGCCAGATCAAGACAATTTGGTGAGGAGATTTGTATACTTGGATGATGGTTTAGGATGCATGGGGTCCAATCCCGCAAACACACTCTGATATATCTCAAAAGTATACACCAGTTTTGAGGGATACTTGAGGTCGAGGGCATAGGTAAGTCCAAACAGGAGGCGGCATGCTTTCGACAGGTTTGGCACACCTCTGACCATTGGCTGTCCTTTTATGATAATCCCAATCGTGTCGGGCTGATGGCACATATACATTTTCAGTTGGCAACTGCCAAGATCAGCGTGCACCTCTGTTACATCACGACTCTATTGGTGGAGATAAAAAAACAATCAAGAGTTTGGTCAAACAAACAGGTAATCAGATAAATATAGCATTACATTTACATTTACTCATTTGGCAGACGCTTTTATCCAAAGCGACTTACCGCAGTTTTTTTACAGTGGCACATTACTGCAGAGCAATCAGGGGTAAGGTGCCTTGCTCAAGGGCACTTCAGTCATGACCTGCTGGCACTGAGATTTGAACAGGCAACCTTTTGATCACAAGCCCAACTCTCTAACCACCAGGTCACAGCTGACCCTATAGCAGACAGGTTGAAGTCTACCATGACAATGTCATAGAGTGTGGGTACTATACTATCATGATCTACTATAGTATTGTCTTTTTCTGGTTCAAAGAATGCGTTACAAGAAAACAATGCAATTGTCCTTGCCTGTAGCTGATTCGTCATAACATTGTGTGTTAAGCTTTAGGAGCTTTAAGCCCAATACATACGTGGTGGACACTGAAGAGGTCTTCCTGTCTCTCCCCCATTTACTCAATCAGGTATCTCAGGACCACGTCTCTCCTTTGCTCCACAGAGGCAGATGGATCCTGTCAAGAAGTAAAATCTGATCAGAGCACAAAACCACAGAACCTCTGTATTTCAACCATTCAATTGCGTTTTTAAACACGTCAATCTAAATGTTGTAGCAGTGCACTTGCTTGTATTTTTACAGTACGTTGCGGCTGTGTGAGAGTGTCGTGTGCGGGTGTGTGAGAGTGTCGTGTGTGTTGTGTGAGAGTGTCGTGTGTTGTGTGAGAGTGTTGTGTGTGTATGATAGTGTTGTGTGTGGGTGTGTGAGAGTGTTGTGTGAGCTGTGTGAGAGGGTTGTGTGTGTATGATAGTGTTGTTTGTGGGTGTCTGAGAGTGTTGTGTGAGAGGGTTGTGTGTGTATGATAGTGTTGTTTGTGGGTGTGTGAGAGTGTTGTGTGAGCTGTGTGAGAGGGTTGTGTGTGTATGATAGTGTTGTTTGTGGGTGTCTGAGAGTGTTGTGTGAGAGGGTTGTGTGTGTATGATAGGTTTGTGTGTGGGTGTGTGAGAGTGTTGTGTGAGCTGTGTGAGAGGGTTGTGTGTGTATGATAGTGTTGTTTGTGGGTGTCTGAGAGTGTTGTGTGAGAGGGTTGTGTGTGTATGATAGTGTTGTTTGTGGGTGTCTGAGAGTGTTGTGTGAGAGGGTTGTGTGTGTATGATAGTGTTGTTTGTGGGTGTGTGAGAGGGTTGTGTTAGCTGTGTGAGAGGGTTTTGTGTGTATGATAGTGTTGTTTGTGGGTGTCTGAGAGTGTTGTGTGAGAGGGTTGTGTGTGTATGAGAGTGTTGTTGGTGGGTGTGTGAGAGGGTTGTGTGAGCTGTGTGAGAGGGTTGTGTGTGTATGATAGTGTTGTTTGTGGGTGTCTGAGAGTGTTGTGTGAGAGGGTTGTGTGTGTATGAGAGTGTTGTGTTTGTGTGTAAGTGAGAGTTTTGTGTGGGGCTGAGTGAGAGGGTTGTGTGTGTATGAGAGTGTTGTTTGTGGGTGTCTGAGAGTGTTGTGTGAGAGGGTTGTGGGTGTATGAGAGTGTTGTGTTTGTGTGTAAGTGAGAGTGTTGTGTGGGGCTGTGTGAGAGGGTTGTGTGTGGGTGTCTGTGAGAGTGTTGTGTGGGGCTGTGTGAGAGTGTTGTGTGTGAGAGTGTTGTGTGGGGCTGTGTGAGAGTGTTGTGTGGGGCTGTGTGAGAGTGTTGTGTGTGAGAGTGGGGCTGTGTGAGAGTGTTGTGTGTGAGAGTGGGGCTGTGGATTGTGTGTGAGAGTGTTGTGTGAGAGGGTTGTGTGTGTATGAGAGTGTTGTGTTTGTGTGTAAGTGAGAGTGTTGTGTGGGGCTGTGCGAGAGTGTTGTGTGGGGCTGTGCGAGAGTGTTGTGTGGGGCTGTGCGAGAGTGTTGTGTGGGGCTGTGTGAGAGTGTCGTGTGTAGCTGTGTGAGAGTGTCGTGTGTGGCTGTGTGAGAGTGTCGTGTGTGGCTGTGTGAGAGTGTCGTGTGTGAGAGTGTTGTGTGAGAGGGTTGTGTGTGTATGAGAGTGTTGTGTTTGTGTGTAAGTGAGAGTGTTGTGTGGGGGTGTGCGAGAGTGTTGTGTGGGGCTGTGCGAGAGTGTTGTGTGGGGCTGTGCGAGAGTGTTGTGTGTGTGTGTGAGAGTGTGGTGTGTGGGTGTGTGAGAGTGTGGTGTGTGGGTGTGTGAGAGTGTTGTGTGGGGCTGTGCGAGAGTGTTGTGTGGGGCTGTGCGAGAGTGTTTTGTGGGGCTGTGCGAGAGTGTTGTGTGGGGCTGTGCGAGAGTGTTTTGTGGGGCTGTGCGAGAGTGTTGTGTGGGGCTGTGCGAGAGTGTTTTGTGGGGCTGTGCGAGAGTGTTGTGTGGGGCTGTGTGATTGGGTGGGGGGGGGTAGAGAGTGTTGTGTGGTGTGTGAGAGTGTTGTGTGGGGCTGTGGAGAGTGTTGTGTGGAGATGGGGCTGTGTGAGAGTGTTGTGTGTGGGTGGGAGAGGGTGTGGTGATGAGAGTGTGTGGTGTGTAAGGAGAGTGTTGTGTGGGGCTGTGCGAGAGTGTTGTGTGGGGCTGTGGTGGGGCTGTGCGAGAGTGTTGTGTGGGGCTGTGCGAGAGTGTTGTGTGGGGCTGTGCGAGAGTGTTGTGTGGGGCTGTGCGAGAGTGTTGTGTGGGGGCTGTGCGAGAGTGTTGTGTGTGAGAGTGTTGTGGAGAGGGTTGTGTGGTGTGTTGGTTGGTGTGTGAGAGTGTTGTGTGGGGCTGTGTGAGAGTGTTGTGTGGAGTGGGGCTGTGGAGAGTGTGTGTGTGTGGAGAGTGGGGTGTGTGAGGTGTTTTCTGTGCGAGAGTGTTGTGTGGGGGGCTGTGCGAGAGTGTTGTGTGGGGCTGTGCGAGTAGAGTGTTGTGTGGGGCTGTGCGAGAGTGTTGTGTGGGGCTGTGCGAGAGTGTTGTGTGGGGCTGTGCGAGAGTGTTGTGTGGGGCTGTGCGAGAGTGTTGTGTGGGGCTGTGCGGGGCTGTGTGAGAGTGTTGTGTGGGGCTGTGTGAGAGTGTTGTGTGGGGCTGTGCGAGAGTGAGAGTGTTGTGTGGGGCTGTGCGAGAGTGTTGTGTGGGGCTGTGCGAGAGTGTTGTGTGGGGCTGTGCGAGAGTGTTGTGTGGGGCTGTGCGAGAGTGTTGTGTGGGGCTGTGCGAGAGTGTTGTGTGGGGCTGTGCGAGAGTGTTGTGTGGGGCTGTGCGAGAGTGTTGTGTGGGGCTGTGCGAGAGTGTTGTGTGGGGCTGTGCGAGAGTGTTGTGTGGGGCTGTGCGAGAGTGTTGTGTGGGGCTGTGCGAGAGTGTTGTGTGGGGCTGTGCGAGAGTGTTGTGTGGGGCTGTGCGAGAGTGTTGTGTGGGGCTGTGCGAGAGTGTTGTGTGGGGCTGTGCGAGAGTGTTGTGTGGGGTGGGGTGTGCGAGAGTGTTTTGTGGGGCTGTGCGAGAGTGTTTTGTGGGGCTGTGCGAGAGTGTTGTGTGTTTGTGAGAGTGTTGTGTGTGCAAGGGCACTCAGGTATACCACATATAAAGCGGTGATTAGCCACATTCTTGTGTACTTTTACATGTGCCGTGAAAACATTTCATAGTTTAGTAGAGAAACTACATGACTTGCAGTTGTAACTGGAGATCCTGGGATGACTTGCCTGGTTTAAAAATGACCAAATCCAGCCAAAATATCAATGGTGAGACTATAACACAAAAAGTCACAAATAACTAAATCCGTTAGCAATAGAAATAAGTACAAATTGGTATAGTAAAGTAATAAGTAAATGGTGAAAGAAAATTCAGTAACACTTTGCTATAAGGTTTTATTCCATAACATGTATTAATGGTTTAACAATTAACTAACAATGAACAATATATTTTCAACATTAATAATATTTGATCATTCATTATGAATTAATGAATTGAGATATGAGATAAATTGATTGATTTAAAAATGTATTGCCAAATCTTAAAATGTATTAACATCCTATGTTAACATATAAAATGTTATTGTAAGTGTTACTAAAAAGTCAGTAGTAAAACCAGAAACAAATTTGAATAAAAAGTTGTATTATATACACATGGTCAATACAGAAACCCATAAACCCAACCCAGGGTGCAAAAGTGGACCAAACTGTGACGTGAGAGCTGCAAGAAGAAATATAGAATGATATGTTACTTGCTGAAATTTTGAAACCATTCTGTTTATTATATACACTTAAGATAGTCAAGCAAAAAGGTAGCAAAATTATCATTTAAATGTTTTCCCCTTTATACATTGACATTAAGAGTTTAAATATTTGGGATTGCATTTGCTTTACCATTGTGTGGAAATGCATTTCAAGCTGATCGCGCTCCTCTTCCGTATAGCGTCATTACGTAAAAGCGGAGCCAGCAGCGCTCGTAAGCAAAGTACGTGCATTGATTTGAGGTGTTGGAAGCAATATTGCTACAAATATATTGTCATACAAAACTTTTTGGCCAACTGAATGTAAAACACTCTAAAGAACATCACATCTGGTCTAATCAGGGTGGCCTGTTCACAAACCCCCTATCAAAAACGCATTGGATAGGTGACGGGTGGAAGGCCTTCCGTAGGGAAAGGAAAGGCCGCAGGATCTTGAAGTTTTGTTCTCGAGAAGCCCCCGAGGTATCCCCCAAAGGTCCAAAGCTCTACACGTTTCCTGAAAAATCCCCCCTCCCCACTCCTGAAATTAATAAGGCTGTTGAGGGGTATACGGCAAAGGCTGTGTGGTTCATTTTGTGATTGGGTGTATAATACACTTCCATTTACTCTGGAGCAATGCGCTTTCGGACGGGCCAGAATCTAGAGCATGCGTCAGCGCAGCGTCTGAATGCGTAGCGCATAGAGCAGACCGTAACACATGCGCGCGCTGCATGCGTCTGTAATGGAAATTTTCTAGTCTAGCTTCTTGATGTGTCTATCTATATGTTTACGAAGTGTTTATCTATGTTTTCTTTTTATTGTTATCATGTTTTTCTCTATACACGTCATACCACTCTGCCTTTGCCCTCGAGCAGAGGCCAAGATGTTCTGTTTGGAATAACGGAACTTCTCGTAAAGCTCGGGATTCTTGTTAGGGGGCAAAGGGTGGGGGGTGTCACGTTTTTAATCATATATATACTCTGGGTGCAGGAGGAAAGAGCGCCTTTGCTCTGCACCATGCTCATTGCTTATGATGCAGATTAAACGACAATAAAATACTTTGCAAAGTACCTGATGTCTCTGTGTGTTGCGTTTGTCAAAATTGACTCATCTAGTTTAAGGAATAAGAAAATACCACAACACGTCACTGCATACGTCATGCGTAGAGCAGGCCGTGACGAGTCCATGCGCCGTATGCGTCACTTGATGGGTCATGCATGGAGCCGAGAGTGACGCATGCATGAGCGGCATGCGTCACTGAATGCGTCATGCGTAGACCAGACTGTAACGCATGTGCGCGTTGCATGCGTCATGTGTAGAGCAGGCCGTGACGAGTGCATGCGCCGTATGCGTCACTTGATGGGTCATGCATAGAGCAGACCGTAACGCATGCACGCGCTTAAATAACCACACGTGCATGCATCACGCATCCATCGATCGTCCATAGAAGCTGGGTGACTTTGGTACTTTGTTTGGGGGTCAAAAGGTCAAAATAGGGAGAGTCGTCCACGAAAATGCATTGGCATAGATTGTAGATGGAAGCCCTCCAGTCGGGAAACGATAGGCCGAAGGGTCTGAACATTTTAGAATTTTTTTTGTCTAGAAGCCCCCCATTTATCCCCCAAATGTGCAAAGTTCTTAGACCTTCCTGAAAAATCAACCTCTCCCAACTTTAAACCTTCATAATGCTGTTTATGAGAGACAAGGCTGTGTGCTTAATCTTGTGATTGGGTACAAAAACCATTCCCTAATCCTGTAGGGTGATGTGCTCTCGGTATGTTGTCAGGGGCCGCCCGACGGGCCAGAATCTAGAATATGGGACCCCTCTGACCTTTCTGGAAATTTCCTCGTATAGCTTATTTGAATGGCTTTTGCATATTGGTTTCATGGACGTAGCCCCGACAGGGTCAACCGATCCGAAACCGGGTCACAAGCAACCATCCATCATCCACCGGTCGTTCGGAAAAGCCGGGCGACTCTGTGACTTTGTTTGGGTGTCAAAAGGTCGAAATAGGGAGAGTGTATGCGTCACTGAATGGATGTATGCTTCACTGAATGCATCGTGCATAGAGCAGACCGTGTCGCATGCATGCGCTGTTGTGACATCAAACCGTGATGCATGCACGCGCTGTATGCGTCACTGAATGCATCGTGCATAGAGCAGACCGTAACGCATACAAGCGCTGCTATAACAGCAGACTGTGACACATGCATGTGCTGCATGCGTCACCGAATGCATCGTGCATAGAGCAGGCCTAGGAGCATGCATGCAATGTAATAGCAGATCATGGGAAGGTGTTACAAGAAAATGTAATGTATACAAGGACATTTACCACAAAGGCCCTGGGGGTCCCGAGAGACCCCAAACATCACAATCTCTTGCGTCACAGTCCCACAAGCGACATAGTGAAAGGCCAAATGCATGGGTGCCCAAAAAGTATTTTAAATATTTTTTTATATATTACCCTGCAAGCCATTCATTTCAATTGATGAGGCTTGAAAATGAAGCCTTGAACATAAAAAAGGCTAGCTTAATAGTCAAAATTAGCATTTTATGATACCAACATATATGCATACAATAAAGTGTACTCATTGAATAATGTGGTTTTTGAAACATATAAATTAATATTTTTTATTCGTGTGCCATATTTGTAGTCCATTGTATTTTTTTGTTAATTCGACCACCTTACACTTATATGAATGGCACACGTGTATTAAGTTGGTGGACTACCACTTTTTGGTTGAAAGAAGACAGGACAACATTTTAATCATACAATATTATTAAAAACAGTTTAAATCCACACAATAACAATATAATATCACTAAAAACACACTTGAAACACTACTCCTTAAAAATAACTCTCCATATCACTGGAATTTGGATACACTTTCTAGTGTGGATGAACACAACACAGCTAGAGTGCATTCTTACTGGAATTTGGATACATTTTCAAGTGTGGATGAACACAACTAGGGTGCATTCTTACTGGAATTTGGATACACTTTCTAGTGTGGACGAACACAACACAGCTAGAGTGCATTCTTACTGGAATTTGGATACATTTTCTAGTGTGGATGAACACAGCTAGAGTGCATTCTTACTGGAATTTGGATACATTTTCAAGTGTGGATGAACACAACTAGGGTGCATTCTTACTGGAATTTGGATACACTTTCTAGTGTGGACGAACACAACACAGCTAGAGTGCATTCTTACTGGAATTTGGATACATTATCTAGTGTGGATGAACACAGCTAGAGTGCATTCTTACTGGAATTTGGATACATTTTCAAGTGTGGATGAACACAACTAGAGTGCATTCTTACTGGAATTTGGATACACTTTCTAGTGTGGACGAACACACCGCTAGAGTGCATTCTTACTGGAATTTGGATACATTTTCTAGTGTGGATGAACACAGCTAGAGTGCATTCTTACTGGAATTTGGATACATTTTCTAGTGTGGATGAACACAGCTAGAGTGCATTCTTACTGGAATTTGGATACATTTTCTAGTGTGGATGAACACAGCTAGAGTGCATTCTTACTGGAATTTGGATACATTTTCTTGTGTGGATGAACACAACTTACTCCAAGCGCAGGAAAGCACTCCACTCAGTATTCATCGGTTCATCATTACTAGCTTTTGTCCGTGTGTTTACTGATAGTCAAAATGCTACAGCTCTCTCAACTTGTGAGTAACTCAACATTTACTCACAAGGTCCTCAATGTGAAGGAGAGAAAACTTATCCTTTCCTTGGAATCGGGCCGTGTTTCATACAGGGAGGGAACCTGTGGGATCCCGGGATGTGGGAAAACAAGTTCTCGCCTGGATCGCCACATCCTTGGTCACACAGAGTTGTCCAAGAGGGCACAACGTGACGCGATCAGAAACTTCAAGAGGAATAAGGTAATTGAACAGCTCGCCGCCCTCCGCATCACCTGCCTAGCGATCCCGATGGCCACCTTTTTGGATATGGATGAAATCCAGAACTTCTCGGACGACCAACAGGTAGAGGAAATTGACCAGGAGGAATATCACACATGTGCAGAGGAAAGGTGCCAGCGCGCCCGGGCCAAGCTCCTGAACGACAACGCGGAGCTGAACAAGCAGATCGACATCCTGGCTGCCACGCTGAAGGAGGTGACGAGGAGATACAAAAGATTAAAGAGGAGGACGGCCTCCCTGCCCTCGTCTCAGGTGTCCTTGGCAGCAAATAAATTGCTGTCTACCCTGGAGCCCGAAATTGAAGGGGAGCCGAGTGCGCAGCCCTCGGAAGAGCCGGCCAGTGTTAGCGCCAGCCAGTAGCGGTTTTAGGCACGGGCGAACCGGGCAGTCGCCCGGGGCGGCGTCTTTTCATGTCACATGGGGGGTGGCACCGGCACGAGCAGTACAAAAAACTCTGGGCCTCCGAGAAGCGGTTTTCTATTATCATTTATTAATTCATTGTGTGGAGAATTGGCGCCCCTGCATGCTGAGAAGGTGCCGTGTGTGTGACGGGGAAAGGGGAGGGCGCACGCAGGGGATAGTTCACCTCTGGTGTTCACACCGAACGCGAATGAAGCGTTAAGCGTGAGTGATTTACATGTTAAGTCAATGCAAAGACGCGATGACCTGCTTGCGGTGCAATTCGTGCGAATGAGGCGCCGCAAACCGCTCAATTCGCGTGATTCGCGCGAGTTGAAAATCTAAACTTTGGCGAAAATTCGCACCGCGTAAACCAATCAGGAGCTTGCTCTAGTAGGGCCGTGATTATGTCGTAGCGAGCGGCAGAAGCCCCTCCCATGACGCGAAATCAATTAGTGGGCTGAAGTCAATCACACACCACATCGACTTTCTCCCAAATAACACACATTTTATTCATAATGTAATGAATACAGGCCTATAGTTCCTGCACATTTTAGTTTTTCTGAATTGTGTGAAATGGCTTATAAAAAATAAGTAATACAAAACGATTATGTTTTGTTTCACCTCACCAAGGTGTATTGGTTTAGTCTTTCTGGCAGTGACTTGTTTGGTGATGTGAGTGACAGTGTTGGGAGGTGGGAAATCTGTTGATTGTCGAGTGCCAAATAAACAGAGATGGACAGGTCAAAGCCATCAGGTGCACAAAAAAACGCCTTTGTGCAATTTAGGCATATCATTTTCTCTTTCACTTATGTTGTTGTAATAAAATATGACGGTTTGTCATAATTTTGTGAGTATGATTTATCTTTATTTATACATTTTTCGGGGGGCGGGGGCTCAAAGGTGGTCTCGCCCGGGGTGCAATTCAATGTAGAACCGCCACTGGCGCCAGCCCTTCGGCCTCCACATCCAAGCAAGAGACACAGGATGAACTTCCCTACTACCCGGAGCACGTCGGCGCCCTAAGTAAGTGTGGAACATTTATTTCATTTATTTTACATTTCTAAAAACATAACAAGTTTAGATTTTAGATCGAATTTAGACTTATAGTGTGTAAAAAACACGACTAAGTAAATGCGATTTAATCATCAAAAGAGGAAACAGATGTCACAGACAATGGCAGATTGTTCTTGATCTTGAATCCGACTCACTGAGTAATAGCGTCTCTCTTTCTTCTGCAGATGATCTGATCAATGAGTACAAGTCGCACCAGGAGGGATCGGACCCCTCTGCCAAATTGAAAAACAATGTGGTGACAAAAAACATTTTTTGGGATACATGGCAGAGGGGAAATCCACTCTTGGGGACATGCTGTTCCTGAACGAGACCTCCAAGATCAGGCAGTGGATGGACAAACTGCGGGCGTCAAGGATCACGGAGACGACCCTACATCACTACCTGAAGAACGTGGCTCAGTTTCTGGACTACGTGTCCGAGACCCCCCCTAACCACCTGCCGCCTATCGAAGGCCATGCTGGTGGGAATCCGGAATGAGGAGAAGGTTGGTCACACACGAATATGCGGTGAAGACGGCCAAGGAGGGGAAGCTACTGTCGACAGCCCATCTTTTGGAGTGCCGCGAAAAGGCTAGGAAGGTCATCCTGGCCGTTTTGGGTGAGTTAAACTTTCACTTTTTTCAAGCTTTAGACTTATTGCATTTCATCCTCTAATGACTTTGTCTTTTCTTTCTTTGCAGAGAAGTTAAAGACATCGCCCACGTCAAGGGACCAGAGGTTTTATGGGCACCTAACCGCCTACCTCGCCACCATCTACGGGCACCACGGGGGCGTTTATCAAAACATGCTGGTGGAAGAGGTGACCAGTGCCAGTAAAGGGGACCCGGCTGGGAACTTTTTAATCAAAGTGAGTAGCTCACTTTCTCATTCTCACGCACCTCACTCGCTCACTCACCTCACTCAGTCACTCACTCACTCACTGCTCAATCTTTGCTTTTTTTTCTACAGATCGCCACCCACATGACGAACCAGGCCTTCGGGGCGGCCCAGCTGTCCCTTACAGATGAGGAATACGGGTGGATGGAGACCTTCCTCAACATAAGGGAGACGCTGGTCGGAGGATCGAACTCCGTGTATTTTTTTGCACCTCCAAGCCCAACCCGTGTAAAAATTTAAATGCCCATTTTCAGGACGCATGGGTGGAGATGGGGTTGCCGGGAACCCCTAACTTCACCGACGTCAGGACATCGATAGCGACATATGGGAGTATACATTCATATAAACACTGGGCCTTTTGGGATCAGATGTGTCTCCTCCTAACTTATTTCTTGCTGTCTTCTTCCAGGCTAAGAATGCACACACCTCCGATGACCGGAAGAAAATTGCACAGTTTATGTGCCACGACACTGCCACGGCCAATTACCTGCATTTGAATGCAAAGCAGGCGGGCGAGCATAGACAGCTGTTTGAGGCAGCTCTCAGTCACCAGGACTCAACCCCTGAGGTCGCCGGAATCGCAATCCAAAATAAGCAAGTCTAGGTGGGTAAGTGGTCGTCAATCACTCACTCAGTATCTCACACTAATTTGCCCTCTTCTCGTTTCTTCCTAGGAATCCGACAAGGAGGAATCAAGCGAAGAGCCCGAAGAGGAGTCGAGTGACCATGAGCCACCTCGGTCGGCTCCGAAAAGGCCCAAATACAAGCTGCCTATCTTCTCGCCAATAAAGACAAGACAACGGCTGCAGGTGTGTCTGTCCCCACTCAAACTGGACCAATCCCCCAGGAAAACAGTGGCACAGAAACTGGTCGACCGTGGAAAACTAAGGCTGACTAGCCCCAAAAAGTAATCCAGCCCCATAAAGGCATCGCACACTTTATAGTTTCATTGTATTGTTCTTTGTTGTTTTTTAATGTTGTTCATTACATTCTTTACTTGTTTATTTATTCTTATACTTATAATATTGTTCCCATGTCGTGTGTGTTCTTATACTTATAATATTGTTCCCATGTCGTGTGTGTTCTTCTGATGTTTTATAATAATGTTGTGTGATAAAATAAAATGTTTCATAACTCACCTGAGATGTTTCAATCCTTGCCTGGTATGCTTTTCAAAACTTACATGATATGTTTCAATACTTACATGAGATGTTTTAAATTTCACCTTCCATACTTTCCTGAGATATTTAATTACATTTGAAAATAACAGGGGAATTGAGAACTAAACCTGAAATTAAACTTATATATGTGTATTTCTAATGAGCTGTACTAAGCGAATTATGGTGATTGGTGATTCATATTAGCGAAAATAAAGTTACAATTTAGGAATGAGCAACGTGTCCATCAACTTCATACGTGATGCCCGTTACTATAAACTGGGGGTGAACAATACCACATACAGTTTATTTCAATGTGCCACGTGTATTCAATTGGTGGAAAATCACTTTAAGGACATAATTCAACCTCCTGTGAGTTTTAGCTTACATATGTATGTCTAATAGACTCTACTAAGCGAATTATGGTGTTTGGTGATTCATATTAGCGAAAATAAAGTTACAATTTAGGAAAGAGCAACGTGTCCATGAACTTCATATGTTTTGCCCATTACTATAAACTACAGGGGTCATTTTACAAGTTTTTCACAAAGTCATACAGGAAGTGACCCCTCAATGCTTTAAACAGCACATTATTCATTTAGTACCCTTTATTAGAATTATGTGTGGCATCAACAACTCATAAAATGCTCCATTTTGCCTTTTAAGTTAAAAAATAGGAGCATAAACTTTAATAAAACAGTTGAAATACACACATTAAAAATAACAATTACAACAATAAATAACAAAAAATAGATAAATTAAATAAATTTGAAAAACACACTAAAAAACACTATTCATCATAAATTTGTCTCAAATTAATGGTTACAAATTCACTGGACTGGCCTAGGCTTTGCTCTTGCCAAGGCACATCTGCAATCTAACTAGAATCAAATAATCTTTAAACGATTAGATCATTGTCTGGCACATTAAGATGATGAATTGATACTTACCCAGTGATAGCGCAGGGTTTATCATGTCTGGCAATAAATTATGAAAGTCACAGAAGCTCTCCTCATCGTGTGAACCGGTTTCCGTGGCTTCTAAAGAGGTTTCACTGTCTATGAGGTCCAGCGTGGTCACCATTGGAATGGCTGGATGAATTCCCCTCAGCTCTCTCAAATTTAAATGAAGCTTCCCACTTCAACTCCTTTAGAAGTTTGGTCCGTTTGCGCTCCTAAAGAAATTTCCTGTTAGTTGTCATTATATCAAGCAAGAGTATGTTTTAATTGAATGTTGATGATGAACACAGACATGATGAGTAAAATGTTACTCGCCGTGAGGTCCTTATGACAATTCAGAAGGTGCTTTCCTATATATTTAAAAGGAACGCTGCAGAGAGGACAACTAACTTCTTTCAGTTTAACTCTCCCCCTGGCCAGCTTGATGATATCCTGTTCCACAAGGTTTTTAATTTTATGCACCTCTCGGAGGCGATGCCTTATTCCTCCGCTGGTCACAGGGGACACTTTGGCATGTTCTAAAGAGTACAAAGCAAATTGTTACAACATGTGTAGTGTGAAGCAATATCTTATGAAATGTTCTAAATTTTGTATAAATTTACATAAAACAAATCTGATCCTTGGATAAAGTCATGTATACGTGTAAAACATTAATCTACTGTTGCAATGATCTAGTGCTCTGTTGTGTTTCGACCATGATTTTATAATAATGTTCTTACATTGTTCAGTGTATTGTTTTTAACTGTTTATACTGTTCTTTAAGTAAACTGTTTTTTTTTAAAGATCGTTTCTATGTTTTTCTCATATTTGTGAAGTTTTTAACAGCTGTCTAAGTAGTAGGTATGACGACATGGCAACCACTCGCGGCAAACATTCTGTCTCAACAATGTGTTCCAAACTGCGTAGTACTGAAATGTGCGCGTCTTTTCATATCTACTTCTGGCCGCCTGGTGAGAGTATGTTTTTCCTGAACTTCAGCATTTCATTTCTAACTTTCGGAAGATTTGCGTGGCTTTCAACCGATCGCCGGGCTTCATCTAAGCTTTGGACACTCCTGAAAGATATGTGGACATAAATACAAAGCTTTTATCTTGGTACTGACGAAATTTCATCGAAATCCATAGAGGAGAAAGTATTTTACTAAATCGCGGAAATTGGGTAGATCAGTGATTGAAATAAAACATCCTCTGTATTTAATAATTAGCATTTTCGATCACATGACTTCTATTCTAGTTAATGTTATAACTATTTTAATATATTCCCCGTTATTATAAATATCATAACTCGCAATCCTCAACTGATTTTCACAATTCAGGTGTCGTCGTAAAGAGAATTTTCAGCTCTGTCTAGAAATGTGATCCATTTTGAGTTTAGGGGTGTTTGGAAATTTTATCATCATACCTAGGCCTACTTTTAGACCCACCCAGCTGACAATTCAACGTTGATTCACCGTTGAATCAACGTCAAGGACCAAGGTTGAATCAACGTTGAATTACTTTTCGGTTTTGCAAATTGAATCAACGTTGAAATAGCAACGATGCAGGGACGTGCACAGGAATTTTGAGAGGCAGTTGCTCTGACCTGAAAAAAGGGGAACCCCCCACCCCCCCAAAAAACCTCACAGGCTATATGAAGGACTGAGAATAATAGGGTCTTTATTAAAATATATATATAAAGAAGTAAAACACTGAAATACAGCACTCAATCACCTTAACTAGTACTAATAATAACACAGAAAAACATAACTCCCTGAAATATCTCTCCTGAATCCGCCTCCCTTTCATGGGCATTTTGGCTTCAAACATTATCCAAAATAGTGAAAGGATTTAGGCACTTCGTGGAGGCTTGTTTACGTTATTAACCAATGATATATCAGACATTTATTTGACACCTCTTTCAGCCAATCATTTGTTTGACTGGAGATCTTACGGCGTCAGACGCAATGCTGCTGCGTCCCAATAAATGTTCTAAAGCGGGTTTTGTTTAGGCCGATTCAGCACAAAAGAAGGACAAATGAGTGTCCGGTTTGAGGCTGCCACGGACGCGGGGGCTTAAAATCCGGACTGTCCGGCCGAAATCCAGACGTGTGGCGTTGAGTCGTATCACCCGATAACCGCGACAATCTCCATCTAGGGCCGCTCATGCAGGCTCAGCTCAGGTGCCGGTCACGTGCAGTGCTGAACCCATGTACAAGTTTCACTTTTTTAATGGAAATAGTGAAATGCATCAACTTTTTGATGATATTCTAATGATATGAACAGCACCTATGGTTTCCGTAAGCCTGCCATCTAGTGGTAGTTCTTATTTTTTGCACGTGTGTGTGGTTTTTCTAATGCAAAACCGCGTAAAGAAAGTCTCAAAATCCAAATGAACCGAACAGGATGTATGAACTCGCGTCACAGGATCCACAAATGCACAACTTCTCATTGGTATGCGCAAAATCAATATACATGAACACAAAATAAAACATTGCGATCACAAATCTGCCTCTATTTGTACAAATCGCTTCGTGTTTATTCAAATCTAAATTTCACAGAATCAAATCATAAGGCATTTGTTTGTGAATCGTAAAATAAAAAAGGAAACGTGTATCACGTTCACGGATGACTGTGCGTGCATTTGTTAATCATTTTGAGTCGAAATTCATCCCATAAAAATGTACGCGTTTGTCTTGTTTTACGAATGTGCAAATCGTCACACACGTGTGAATCGCCTTGGACGTGTGTGTGTGTGTTTTGAGACTCTCCTGGCGACGCAACCCCTTCCACTTGGGTTCTCGCACTCTTTAGCCAATCAGATTCAAGGTTACCATTCAACCAATCACAACCCACTGAGGGCGCTAGACTCAAGGAAATCGGCTCTGCGCACCTTTGGTGCAGTTTGGCTCTAATAGAACGGAAATGACGCATCACCCTCACCGCACGTTAATCACAACACAATCAAGCATGGCAGACGAAGAGCGGGATGCACGTGTAAGTGAAATAAAGTGTAAAATAATGGTGTAATCCATGTATGTGCACCGTTGTTGTGCCAGGAACAAGCTTGAACACCTTTATTAAAACTTGGAAAAGTACAATCGCACCTGAGCTGGGTTTAGGTACAATTTAAGAATAACGTAGCTTTAAGAAGTTTTCGGAAACCCAGCCTTGGACATTTAGATTTGCATTCTCATTTGAATTATATCACCTTTTTATGTTTAGGAATATAACATATACACAAACAGTCTTTTCAACCAAACAGCATAACAATTTATTTCAAACGATAATTAAATGATCATAGAAGGTTAAGCGATTCAACGATAAAGATTTTTAATGACGACAGAAAACATGTTTCGGTCTATCGCTTAACACTAGAACTCCCGGAAATCTATCACTACGAGAACTGCTGCGGTCACTTTGATCGCTCTTAGGCAATACTAGACTCAATGTCATTTTTGCCATGCAATATTAACATTCAAAGCTTTTATCGAGATTATAGAATAAAGCTTTGAATGTCTGTTGTCGTGATCACACTAAAACCCTGTATAAAATGCACACAAGACTGTGTGAAAAACATGAATACAGTGGTAATGTTTTCCTAAATGTGTATCATCAGCTTTTCAAGTGACTGTTACATTATAAACCTGTTGCTGTCTGTCCAAAGTCTAATTAAAAAAAATTCAAAGGGTTGTTGATTTAATATGAACTCTTAAGGTTTTTAAAGTACACATTTGTGTTTGACAGCCATTGTCATCAGAAGTGGAATCAGCTGCAAGGGCTCTTATTGACGTGTTAGCCAGGGGTCTAACTCCATCTTCATCGAGTGGCACTGGTACATCAAGGGGTGCTAATACACCGATAAGAGAACATGTCAGACTTAGTGAGCAAAGTGGCCTTACCCCTTTGCCTACTCCGCCAGGACCAGAAAATAGGGTGAGGCAGGCAATGAAAAGGTAATTTTGTGTAATGTTATGGCTTTGTCTACCTTTATCTTATCTACTGTTGCAACACTGCTTATACATCTTTATTCTTTTACAATAGGCAGTTCCCGAGTATGTTTAGAGCTGACAATGACCAGCCTAGAGGCAAAAAACGTTTCTCTGCAGCCAAAGCTTACAGTGTGAGAAAGACAGATTAAATCAAATATATGTGCTTGCGGAACCGACCATGTTTACCCCAAAAGGAGAGGAAGACCTAGAACTGGTACATGCCGGGCTTGGGAAAAGGCTGTTAAGTGTTCCAGAAACTTTTAAACACAGTGAGGTAGTTGTGAGCATAAACAACGTAATTATAATGTGCATGTCATTTCTTGCCATGAAAAATTAATGATAAATGTGTTGTTACATTTTTAAGATTGTCACTATGCTTGAGGAAGAATTCCCTAAATTAAAAACTCTTCAGGGAGGCTGGATGTTTTACAAATCAACAGGTATTTATTTTTTGCATGTCAAATGTAGATAAAACTGGCTGCATTGATCACTTTTTTACGAGTGCTGTAGTTAAGAGACAATTTAGTGTTTTCTGATTTTATTGAATGAGCAGTGGAAAAAGTGGAAATTTTTCTGCCACCTTGTGATATTGGAAACACTAAACCTGATTTCACAATTGCACACTTGAGCGTCACATCAGCATTACTACTTTGTACATAATACGTACGAGAGTATTCATATTGGCAAAATAGACTTGGCGCTGAAACTATGGTTTTATTGTTGTTCATGTGATGATCCTGCTTTACACTCACTGCTCCTGGTGTGAATCCAATAATTTGTTAACATGCCCACTGAAAATGATGTGCTGCTCAGGCTTGCAGTGTGAAACTGGGCTAAAAGGAACGGTGGTTACAGAAGCAATTGCTCACCTCTCCGTCATGTGTAAAGTTTGTGAAGTGGTAAATACTTATTAAAAAACATAAAATCAGCCTCACTCCTGAATTTTAACTGATACACTCTGCTCTCACTTTTAGGTGGTGGAGGGCGACGGAAACTGTCTGTAATTCCCACAGACTCTGATGGGTACTCAGCTCGGCTCTGTGTCGAATCATGGGAAGAACATGCTATTTGTTGTTCCACTACAAGAGCAGCTTGCCGTTGAACCATTACCCTTTGATTCTGTGGAATTTGCAAAGATGCCACAGTCAAACTGTATGAAATGTGGCAGGAAAATTCCACTGCCCTTGTTGCCCTTATACATTGAGGATTGCAAAAACACTCAAACTGTAGGTTCTATTTATTGTTTATTTTAAATCCATAATACTTTCATAATGTTTCAAGTGCCAGTCTATTTTCCCATTGTTCCATTAGGAGTGTGAAACTGATGTGACCGTTCTTGATGATATAAATGTGAGCGATGTCATTGACCAGCCAAGCACACTCCATACAGATTCTGAACAATCATCCCAGGTATTTGATCAGAATTCATTCCCTGATAAATGCAGATGTTTTTTGTTTAGACATTTTCTAGACTGGTTAAAACATTTTATTCAACAGATATGTAGAAATAAACAAAAATTAAGTTAAGTTTCTTTACTTTCCATAAACTACAAGGTTTTCTTAATATTTTACAGATTTGCCAGATTTCCTCCCTAACAGATATCTTGCCTTATCATGCAAGCATGTGTGGTGAACGGTAAATTTATACCACAATACCCATATTTTTATTTGGCTTTTAGACCATTACTTTTGTTTAACTTGTGATGTTTGTGATGCCAGTTATAGATGTGATAGAAAATACTGCTACCAAAATATGGATATATGTAGATCATATAGATCCAAAGATTATAGCCTCTTTATACCATACTTCTCTCTTTGTAAGGAAATTAAAAATTCTGAATTAAAAATCTCTATTATATATAAACTCTATTGTGAATTTACTATTCAGATCAAAGAGGCAGAGCAGAGTTAATCCAATAATCTTAAATGTGTGTCGAGGCTCATTCGGACATCGCAACAGACTGGTTACACAAATAAGGTTTAAGTTAAACCAGAAGTAGGCCTTGGTAAATTCGGACAATTCAGAAGTTTTATAAACGTGCCTTTAAAACAGTACTGCTTTTGAATATTTTGCACTTTAGCCTAGAACTCCGCTACATCCTTTTTTTAATTTGATTTAATGTGAAAGACTTATTTCTAAACTGGCTGCATGAATAAAACGGAAAAGTTATTTCTGCTGTGCTTATTTTAGAGAGTTGCGTTTCAGTGGCATCGAGTCTCCAAGCACTTCAACAAGAGACGAACTGCCAGGACCCTCAACTGCACAATCATCCACATCACTTTCAGCAGGTTATAGCCACACATTCTGCTTTGATAGCACTGTTGTAATGCTATGAATCAAGATAATCCAAATAGTCAAACCTTTCATGTGTTGTTGCCATAAATTTGTAATCCAACAATGCTTTTAAAATGTCCTTTGCACAAAATGAGAGTTTTTTCTTTTTAGCATGGAAAAATGAAATCGACCCTCAGAAAGCATCTCGGATGTTCTGCGAAGAATTGCTTTCCCAAAAAGTCCACTGTCCCCCTCTGTCACTACTTCTCAACCAATTTGATACCGAGGATGAACAAGACAGTACACTCATATCATTTTATAAAATGAACAGTGCTAATTGGTCAGCTCCATTGAAATGCAGATTGGCAGGTAATAATCTCAATCATTTATTGTAATTATTAAAAGAGAATTTTAAGCAACTATTGTATGTAAAATGTAGTGCAATTTCTTCCATTTCCTTATTTTAATGCCATTTTTTGTTTCTAGGAGATGCTGCTGTTGGCAAAGGAGTCAACCGTCATGTTTTTTCATTGATTATGCAAAAACTGAAAAGTGGCTTCCCTTTAAATCTGGGTATGTAATTTGTTGCAATACAGTTACACACAATTAATATACAGATACAATTTTCTCTTGATTTGATTCAATTTATTGTCATTACACACATACAAGTACAGTGCAACGAAATGTATTTTTAGAAGAAGATAAAGCATAACATGGGGAAGGTGGGGAGAAAAACATGTACACAATACACCAAAGACAAGACTTGCAACAGGGATAGGTAATCCAGTTCCGACAAGCAGCATCTGATTCTGCTGCCATGGTGGCGCCGCATGCAGACCCACTTCATTGTGATGGTTGATGTAAACATTACCTGGTTTCAGTCCATAACCCAGCATTCTGTCTGCGAGTAAAGCAGTAGATGCCTAGACGTACGTATTTTAGGTCTTTGTTGAGAGCCTGTAACATACAAGATAGTCTGAACTGAAATTGTCCATGATGGTGGTGGTCTGCTTCTGAACAGATTCAGCCGTGAATGGGCCATTTGGGACACACCTTTACAAACATACAGAACTAGCACCTCAGCATAAAACAGAAACAGAATCTGCTCCTTTCCTTATCTTGCTCAGATTGCGTCACTCCAGATGTGCATTAGTTATAGTAAACATACAGTGAAAACATTTTGGCTCAGGTTAAGGTTAATGTTTTTTCTTAAGGTTATTCTGCTACACTCCTTTTCGAGGGTGAAAAAACCACAGTGTTCCTTCTGCATCTGTCGTACTATGTGACAGCAACCTTTTTCAAATGGCTGGCCGAATGATAGGCCATTCTTTCATACATGGGGGTCCTTGTCTTACTGGACTGAGTTTACCTGTGGTGATCCTTCTTACTGGAGGGAGTGTGGACAGTGCAGCTTCAGTTCTGACGCTGGAGGGTTGCCCTGATTTGGACCATCGAGAAACCATTAGTTTGGTAAGTACTTGCTTTGTATTAAAGTATTTTTTTTCATAAAGATCACTATATTATTGAAATTATTTTTGCATCTTCTTGCAGCGCAAGAAAACAGATCACACTGAAGAGGAGCTAACTAGATTGATTGATCTTTGCCTGTTCTGGGATCTACCAGTTCCTAATTCCACAAATCAAGACTGGCTGTTTCAACAGCTGTTGTCACATGCTGTAAATTTGCCGTTTTGTTTTCTATTAATATTACAACAGGAGACATTGAAAAAGATTTGGTCTCTAATTACCTAACCAAAAGCAAAACTTAGCAGTGTGGTGAAAAGAAATAGCATATTTTAATGTATTAGCTGAAGATTGTAATTTAGACTGCTGCAGGTTCTCATATGCAAGATTAAGCAGTTGAAAGGTTAATATTCATGCACGGCAGCATTTTTGTGGCGTCTCTAAATTATTTTAAAGTTAATTATGTGAAAATCTATCAACTTAATCAATACATTTTGCCCTCAGCACATTGCTGTTAGATTGGTGCAAACTCTGTTTTTTAAATGTTTTTATGCTTTTTTGAAATATGCAATTAATTTTTGTACACTTTGTTCTCAGGTGCTAGGGCGTGTTAAGTGCCAGATTAAAGATGTTAGAAAAGGTATAAAAGAAACTGGTATCTGGCCACTTTTCTCCCAGAGACTTGACAGTCAACACATTGTCTTCCCAAGGGAATCAGCTATGGACATTACAGCACAGGTTTGTATAGGCTACTTGTATTTTAGGAATTCACAAAAACATACAGAAAAAAACAGGCAATCTTATGTGTAACTGATTATATCATTACAGACTAACACATTGACAATTGAGAAATCATGATAATCTTAGTTAACAAATGGTTAATAAATTATATTGCTTTGTTAATTGATATCCCACTTTGCAGATTTGTTGCGTTACATAGTCAAACATCAGTACAAAAATGAATCAACAGGAATAATGAAAAACAGCATACAAAATGTATTTCTTTTTCTACATTATAGAATAAGAACAAGTTTATAATTAACACCCTTTATTCAAACCCTGCCCACCGAACCACCCCATCCCCCTCATAGTCCGTCCTTCAGAAAATTTCTTGGGCGAAGCCTTTTGATGAAGATGACGAAGACATCGCTCTTGAGACTGTCAGCATGATCACAGGCTTTATGCGTAACTTTATTGATGAAGGTATGGATTTATTTATGCTACTTGAGTTGTAAATGGTCGGTGTATTAATGTTTGTGCAGTGTAATAACACTTACATAAACTAAAAAAAATCTTTTTGCATGAATAACTTTTCCAGCATCACCAAACATGCTAGCGGTCCTGCTCAAGTTCTGGGTGGGATGGGAGATCCATGAGGAAAACCTGGTTATACAGGTGGTTACAGCAGAATACCCTATTGCACACACGTTTTAACACATTGCGCCTTCCATGTCACTATCAAAGCTATGCAGCATTTAGAAAGGATATGTTGATGTGCCTGAACTCAGTCAATTTGGCCTCATTTAACTATTAAGATAGGAAAAATAGAAGGCATTACCTTATTAGTAGCATCTTAAAAGTGGAGTTAAAATGTTCTTAAACTGAGTTATTAAAAAGGATGTTGGTTGGTTGTTAATGTCTTTTAAAATGTTAATAGATGTTTCTTGACTCAAAAGTTGCACTAATGTAAAAAAGGGGTTCACACGGTGACTATATTACAGTACAATGTAAACTTTTAATACATGTTTTATACCATTTGGTACATATACAAACGGTTACATTTAAACAAAAACTTGTTAAATAAAGCTTTCTTATTTGAATACTCGTGTTGAAAGTTATTTTATAGTAACGTGAATAAACATGGAAAATAAATTCACACATTCAGAAGACAAGAAATTGTAAATTAAATTTGGCACAACTGAACAGTCCTCAAATATATGTCCACTCCAAAAGAATCAGAATGCACCATTGGGTCGATGGTTTCTTGGAGTTCTGCAATTTCCTCATCAGTTAATGCAATGTCAAGAACAGGAACATGCACCCCAAGGTTTGGGTCCTCAGCATATCCACTGTCTAACCAGTCAATGCTCGATATGATGTCACTCTGAAGAAATCAAATTTGTGCATTTCACTTACATATTTAACATTTGCCTTCATCTTTTCTGGATGCCAAATTTACCTCTGGCTCCAAAACCGGATTCTGGAACTGACCCACTTGCCACAATTGATTGGGCGTCAGATTGTGCTCTGTCCTAATTGGATGATTGTCCCACCCCTCACGAAAGACATCCAAGCTGGCCTGGATGCGTGGCAGGAAGACATAATGGCAGCAGAATAAATGCAAGGAGTTGCTAATATCCAGCACATGATTTTCCTCCAACGTGTGCAGAATGTTGTAGTAGACACTTGTAACCCCCATGAATACATCACGCCAGAGACGCTCTATTCTGCATTTAAAAAAAAGACAACATAGCACAGTAAAATCAACACTGCTATATCACACCATATATTGATTCTGGATATGTGTGCTAGACTCTAGTGAAACACACGATGGAAAAAAACGATTCACAGAACCGGTTTAACACAAACCTTAACATATACGATTGAGTGTCTGAAAAAAAATATATGCATTTCTTGTCTAAATGGTAAGACATCAATATTTTATGTTCTGTCCAAATTGATGACTCCATTGTATGAGTAAGCAGACTTTTACTGGCCACTGATTTATGGATTAAGTGAACAGTGACTTGTTGTGGACAGTGAATTGATACATCGTTGTCCGTATCTTAACAGTACAAATTCTGAACGATGCTGTATCCATTCAGCTTTGAGTCCCTGGAGCTTCAACATGACAAACAGTTATGCTTAAAACTTCCAATGACTACATCAATTAAAATGAAAGTACCTCTGATTATGAACGCTTTTACCAGCAATGAAGCTGTTGTTGTCTGTGCCACGAACCGAAAACATCAGTTCAGCAATTCCCACATTTTCACCTCCATGATCACCTCTGACTCTATAACAAAAGTTTTATACATTGTGATCGGTTACAAATTCAAACAATAAAATTATAACTGAAGAACAACATTAGCAAACTGAGAAGTACAGAAGAATCATATGATTAAACAATAGTTTAAAAACATTTTAATGTAATACCTCTCCGGAAAACCATGTGTATTCACTGCCTCTCTGAAAAAGGCCAAATGGGTGTCTGAGCAGTTGTTGTTTGCCACCTTTAGGTACATAATCTGTAAAATATATTTTAATATACTGGATGACAGCTATGGCAATATAGATATATTGTTTCTGTGTCAAAAGATGACAGTACAAGTGAAAATAACAGTATAATAACGGTCAACATAATAATAAATATCAACTCAGGGTTTCAACTTTAAGACCTTTGAGGGGATAGTTAATCAGAAATTAACAATATGTCATCATTTATTCACCCTCTTGTCATTTCAAACATGTACGGCTTTTTTTTAGAAGAACACAAAAGAAGAATGAACCCTGTCTTACCCATTCACTTCTATTGCATGAACAATTACCAACATTTTTCAAAATATTTTTTCTGTTCTGAGGAGGAAAGAAAGTTTCAACGGTTTGAAATGATAAGAGCGTGAGTAAATGATGTCGGAATTTTCTTTTGATGACATCCTTTAAATGTTATAAGGGTCTGGACAAACCCCAAGTGTAAAGCATTCAAGAGAAATCATCCAAGATGGAGAACAAACTTACAAACTTATTACACTACTTATTACACATTTAGCATGCAAACACACATTTTGTTGTAAAACCATCCATTTAAAATGTATAGTATGACTTTATTTCACGTTTTCAAAAAAAAACATTTTTAATCATACGTTTATTTATAGCATATATGCTTAAACCCCTATCAAACATTAAACGAGGCTTACCTTTCTTGAATAACCGTCTATTCCACCAAAGATCACAAAGTTGTACCTATTAAAAACCAAAACACTTAAAAACTACCCTAAAACAAGAGCATTCTGCACAAAACACACAAAGTGTCCAATTTTGAATATTTTTAGAAGACAGGACAATAACAACATTAAAATTACTTTTTATTGAAATGGAGACCTTTGGTATGACTCGCATACATACCTGATGAGTTTATGGTTGGTGTCTATGTGCACCATGTAATTGGGGTAAGGAAAAGCATATCTTCTCCGAGCGATACATCTTATGTTGGTCATCCTGGAGAGAACACCTACACTGTCCACTCGATGCATGGATGCACATACCCTATCCCACTGTACCCGGTGCCCCTGTGCCAGTAGAGCCCCTCGAACCATACGATACCCTGCATCTGGCATGGAATTCTTGACCTCTGTGACAAGGGCATCGAGCTCTTCATCTGTGCACGTACTGTATAAATCTCTCACAGATAAATTATTTTCACTCATCCGCCTGCAGTGGCGGTTCTAGACAAAATTTACTAGGGGGGCCAAGGAGGGGCCAGTGTTTAACCAGAGGGGCACATTAAAAAAATTGCAACAAATGATATTTAAAGATTACAAACTTTATTTTACTTTACAATCATATAAACATTTATTTTGTACAGTAGTGCAAGAGTGAGTGCAGGTGCAAAAAAAATGCATTCAGGGTACAACAATGTGCCATTTCCTATTGTGGACAGTTGAGCCCACACTTAACTTGGCATTACAATGCTGGATCAATTATACCAGTTTGGCCTGAGCTCCGTTTACTGTCCCCCATCAAAGTGGTTGGGAATATATTCAAGATGGGCTGTACTGGTACATCATTCTTGGACTTGCTGATATCTGTAGAAAGATGTACAGTAAACACACATTTATTTACTTATGCATGTATATCGACATGTATTTCAATTTATAAGCCAAGTATTTACTTAATTTTTTTTACATTAGAGTCACATTGTCACAAAAATGAATTTACAGCAGAAAGCACTATTTTAAGGACCCAGTAGACCAACATGATAACTATATGATAACAACATGATAACGTTTCATGATAACTATATGAAGAAAAAGAACTTAGGGGCATGCATTACATTTCTTTGTCTATTATGGGAACATGTGTGCAATTTATAAATATTGTATATGTATTAGCCATTCATGGTCAATGCATATTGCAATATATTGAAAAATATAAGCACTAGTTTCCAATATATGGAAATGCATTATGTAATATATCGCATTACATTTTGAAGTATATTCCCATATATTTTTGTTCCGTGAGGTCATTGTTTAGACCTAGTAGCAAGGATACTGACATTTAGATATTCGTTTCTGCTTCAATAAGTTTGCTTAGATATTAATACGTTTCTAAACATGTAGAAAACAGACATTTACAAACTTGATTTTATGATCAATGTAAGGAACAAAAGTAACATGGTTTGTGCAAGAACAACAAGTCACTTATGAGATCAAATAATTTTTTTTACCTTCTTCGACTCTTGCACCAGGAGAAATTGTAGCTCCGCTCTCCAAGAGTAGTTGCTGAGCCGAGCAGCACCGTTGACGGCTACAGTGTTTGGGTGCGCCGCTTTAATTCAACCGTGTAGAACGTTGAGTCGTATTAGTTCCGCTTTTGGCGCTCGCATGTCAAATCATAATTAATTGATACTTTTTTTGGTCAGCACGGGGGGGCCACAGGGGTGGCCAGGGACATGTCTACAGAGGCACGGGCCTCCCTAGGCCCCCGTGTAGAACCGCCACTGCTTGGCACAGACATAATAATCAGCCAACTAGCGGATGACACAACAATATTCTTAAAAGATAGACATCAAATTTCAACAACCAAAATTGAAAAATTCTCAAAAGCCTCAGGTCTGACATTAAACTTAAAAAAATGTGAATTGCTTGCTATACATGACACTTCACTGAAAAACATCTGTAATATCCCTATTAAATCAGAAATCAAATACCTGGGGATTTACCTTTCCAAGGACCAAAAACAAAGCCGACTTCTGAATGTAGAAAATAAAGTAAAAGAATGCAAATCAAGACTAAATATTTGGCTACAGAGGGACTTATCAATACTAGGTCGAATTTACCTAACTAAGATGGAATGTTTATCAAGATGTATTTACCCAGCCTATTCCAATGCCATTCCAAACAAATTGATTAAATCTATCAACCGAATCAACCTAAACTTCATTTGGAGAAACAGACCACATTATATGAAGAAAAGTAATATGGTTAAAGACACAAAGGATGGACTAAAAGTTATTGATTTTGAATGCCTTAATGGAACCTTAAAAATAAATTGGTTAAAATCTTGGATCAAACACAACAACTCCTTTTGGTATTGTATTCCGAAGGCCTTATTCAAGAAAATTGGAGGATTAGAATTTCTTCTTCGAGCGGACTTTAATGTTAACAAATTACCCATATCATTGTCAGAGTTTCACAAACAAATACTCTTGTATTGGAAAATGTTATACGTACATAGATTCTCACCCCATACATCTGTACTCTGGAACAACAGACATATTTTGCACCGCAACCGATCTCTGTTCTTTGAGGATTGGTATGGGAGAAACATATGGTCCATGGTCGACCAATGTCCTTCTAACAAGAAACATTATGGCATATTATACGATACAACCACAATTGGCCCCACTATCAATTCAAGGGATCCTTGTTCTGGATAAAAAATGCACGAACAACTTTATTAGAAAATGCTTTACTGATTATCTTTACCCTGAAAGCCAAAATAAAAATAACATCCTACAAAAATTTGATAAAGACTCAATCACTAAACTAAGAACAATGTATCTAACACTCCCCATACCTCCTAAAGTGAAAGAAACACACTTCAAAGTAATGAACAATATTTACCCCTCAAAAAGTTTACTGAATCTTCGCTTTGGTATTGATGATAATACATGTACATTCTGTGAAAATGATGTTGAAACTACGGACCAAGTGTTTTTCTCATGTAATGTGATACAGACATTTTGGTGTGATGTATATGGATGGGTCAAGCAACGGATGTCTTCATTCCCAACCTCTTTCTCTAGGGACGATATAACATTTGGATTGTTATTACAAAGCAAGGGTGATGAGCTCTGTACCAATACAATTGTATGTTTAGCTAAATTCTTCATCCACAAATGTAGAATTGTGAAATCATCTCCCAAATTTTTTGTTTTTTTAAACTAATTTAAACTGTATATGAAGTCTTTAAAAAGGTTGAAAGGTCCTAAAGCACAAAAAATATATGATACCCTAAAATACTTCCCAACTGAGGTTAATAACTGAACAATAACGGAATTCTCCCCTTATGTCATGTTGTAATTTTCTTAATTTTTATTTATTTTATTATAATATATATATATATTTGTTTTCCCTTTATAATTCATCTTTTTTGTTTGTTTTTCTAAGACTGCATATATAATTCCTGTTTGTATTAAGAGCTGATCCTTCAGGCTATGTCTTTTCTGTATTGTGAAAAAACGGATGTAATGCGGCCATGTTTGTTTGTAAATCTTGATAATTAAATTTTTTTTTTTTAAACGGGTTTTGGAAATGCATTTCAAGCTGATCGCGCTCCTCTTCCGTACAGCGTCGTTACGTAAAGGCGGAGCCAGCAGCGCTCGTTAGCAAAGTACGTGCATTGATTTGGTGTTGGAAACAAAGCATGTAATGCATTGTAGGTGTTGAAAGCAATATTGCTACAAATATATTGTCATACAAAACTTTTTGGCCAACTGAATGTAAAAAACTCTAAAGAACATCACATCTGCTTTTGCGGATATAACGTAAATACAGAAATAAGCGCCGCAAACTCATGAATAAATCTGTTAGTAATGAAAACAGCAGTAATCTGTATGGATCGCACTCATCGCAGTTAAATATGACGTTTCACTTGGTGTCAAGCAGTTTGGTAGCTGTGTGGGCTACTTTACAGTGACTTTGTTATTTCGTATGAGATTTATTTTGGAGGAGTCTTAGTTCAATTGGTTGATACTATTTTATTTGAACACAAACGGGAGTTTATCTATTGCCAAATACAAGTCGGTTTACCTAGCTTGCCATTGTAAACGAACTTCAACTATCCGACAGAAAATAAACTCACCAAAACCTTCATAATTTGGTTGAAATAATCCTATATTCATTAGGTGAGATGTGTAAATCGGGTTTAAGCAGTAGACAGCTAGTTTAATTTCTGAGGGAGACTGCGTTTGGCGACCATATCTCTCTCATTCCATGTTTAAAACAACACTGTGACAAACTTGTGCAAAATACTAAAACAAAATAATAGTTTTGCATGAAACACATAAAATAAACCAAACTGCAAATTTACGAACTGCCTGAAATCGAATATCCTCCTCCAGCTGCAGCCAGCTGTTGTGCTTGTGAGATTTGACGTGATTTGTTTTGACGCTATAGCGCACTTTCGCTACACATTGCAGTCATGTAAAGTTTTTTCCCATAACCCAAAATAATACTGGTGAGACATAATTTAACATGCTATTTTATTTAATTTACTTATTTATTTTGCTTTTTATATATTTAAGTTTGGGCCACAAAAGCGTGCATGCGCAGGTGTGTTCCCTGTTGAAAAAACAGCTTGTTTTCTTCCACACGGTTTCGTTGAAATAGTCTAGATTGTATATTTCTAATTCAATTAACAAAAAATATTTAAAAATAACCATAATCATGTGAACACTGTTATTTGGCTTGTTTTCAGTATTTGACGAGGTACATCAACAAACCGAGGTAGGCCTACTTCTCACAATGAAATAATAACTTTTTAAATGTACCCACTCATTTCTAACTTTTAAGCTTCTACACATACTTTTCACATTTGAGTTTATGGTTTTTATGTTTTATGTTCTTATTAGACCAGTGATTGTAATCAACTGTAAGAATTACATTAAGTGGAGTATATTGTAATTGCATACACTGTTCACATTGTCAGAACAATGGCGACCAAGGATATGCCTGATCCCAGTACAGAGGATATGGAAAGGGAATTAGAGCTTGACATAGATGAAATAGTGGCTGATTTGCAAGAGTTAAATGAGATATTTTGTCTCCCAACAAATAACAATTTTCTTAAATGTTTTCGAAGCTTAATTATTCTTTACTTGGGTCCAGGAGGAAACTGCTGTCAAGTCACAACCTAAAAGAACCAAGAGAGAGGTTACAAGGATCAGATGGAAGAAAAGAGACCAAAAAGGTCTCTTGTATATCCAAAAAGAGAGGCCAGTCAAGGAAAAAGAGGCTGTTCATGTCTTTCTTCTCAAAATGTTCCTGGTCTTTCAAATCATAAAGTCTTACCACAATTATCAAATGCAGGTAAATCACGACCTTCAGTGGTCCGTGCATCTAAAAACAACCAAACATTGATTGATTATGGTAAGTAGTTTGTGTTTATTTATTATAATTTAAAGTGAATAAGTTTTATCTATGCACAAAAGTGGTTTCACTGACAAGTGCTACATTTTCTTTAGTGCAAAATACATGTTTTTCTGAATTATCAATGATCCACGAAGTTTCTTCAGATATAGGCATCAATGCACAGTACGCTATTGGTAAGCTGTTTAAAAACGTTGCAGTAACCTAATCATGAGGTTTAAGTAAATAATTATACTGTTTTCAATATTATATGTTGCTTTTGTCTCAAGATATGCAGTTACAGCAGCTTCATGAGGCTCTTATCTCAGATGTTAAGGAAAGTGTATTTGCTTCTAACAACTCGACTTTAAGGCAACTAGTGACCGGAAACAGTTGGATAGAAGCAAGACAAGGGCTCTTGGAAAGCTTGCTTGCCTCAGACTGGGTAGACTGCTTGTTATGTGATCACTGCAAACTGAAGGTGCAAGGACAAGGACTGAAACCACCCTATTGGAGCAGCTGTGATGAGTCAACTACCAGACATTATGTCCTACATAACAGGGAGTGTTTTTTAGAAAAGTTCTTCAGGGCTATTCCTCCATCAAGTGTTATAAAAGACATCAATGGGCAACCCAACATATGTGAGCAAGGTTAGCAAAGCGTTATTAACACATACATTTTATTCACAAGAAAGTAATATTATTAATTTATTTTTTGTTCTCCAGCATGTTTTTTATCTACACAGGAACCTAAAAATTACCACGGACATTTTCCACGGTGGTTACTGGCCAGGCTCTATTGAACTTCAGACCGTATACCAGGTTGACCTATTCACAACTTTTGAGCAGTTCAAAGTTACAGCAACAGGCCTCTCCAGACAAGCATTTGTGAATATGTTGGAGCAAAGGTCACAAGTATTTGGCCGGGTAAAAATATTTAAAATGCTAATCTAATTGTATTATTGTACTGTATATCTCTTAATACCCAAGTAATCTGCAATTGTATTCTATTTTGTTCTTGTTTCTTCCCCTGCTAGAGTGGTACTATTTGTGGGAAAACGTACTGTCGTCATGAAAAAGAGAAGCTTCTCGTGCCCTGCATGTCTTCCAGATGCAGTTGCAGTGTCTGCAGATGGAAACCGTAAACTAAACCGGTTTTAAAAAGCCAAAGAGTAATGGCATGACATGTACTTTAAAGCATTCTTCATAATGTTTATTGGCCTATTGTAATGCATTTTTTCTTAATGTGATTTGTGAAATACTGTACAGGGTAGAGGAGCACCCTTTCTATGATGGAGTTTTTCTTGCCAAGGATGAAGATGTAACCACATTTGTCAATCTCATCAAACAAAATACCAACCCAGTAAGTTTCTTTATTCCTTTTTAAAACTGTTTTACAGGTGCAAGGAAGAGGAACGTGTGGAAAATCCACATGGGCTGCTGCTAGGGAGACCTCAAAGAAGTCAAGCAATAAATTGAAATGGGGAAGGGTTAGAGGTTGCAGTTTGCAGGCACAACATCCTACTTAAAGGACTGAATATGTATAGGGGTGAATATTTGCTTATCCAATGTTTTTGCAAAAAGAACTAGCAATCGAAAAGCAGACTGTACTGACATAATGTGTCGGTATTGGCCATATCTGCAAAAAGTTGCAAAGACAATCCCTTACCTGCAGCCGTTAACAGAGATGAAGCCTTTTCTTTCGGTGATGCATGCAAAGAATGAATGAATGAGCTTTTATTGCCAGGTATGTTCACACATACGAGGAATTTGTTTTCGTGACAGAAGTTCCACAGTGCAACAGAATGACAGCGACAGAACAAGAAACACAATAAATAACACAAAATACAAGAGATACAAATACAAATAAGTAAGTACGGAGACAATATACAAATTGACAATGTATGGCAGGTATATTACAATGAGCAGTTATGTATGTACGGTATATTATGTGCAAAAAATGTAAGTGTACACTGAGTATGTGTGTTGGGTAAACAAGTGTATGTGTATGTAAATATACATAGTGTAGTGTATTCCACGCTTATATCAAGTGTTCATAAGATGGATTGCCTGAGGGAAGAAACTGTTCCTGTGTCTGGTCGTTCTGGTACTCGGAGCTCTGTAGCGTCGACCAGATGGCAACAGTTCAAAGAGGGAGTGTGCTGGATGTGAGGGGTCCAGAGTGATTTTGCCAGCCCTTTTGCTCACTCTGGATAAGTACAGTTCTTGAGTAGAAGGGAGGGTTGTACCGATGATTCGCTCAGCAGTTCGGACTACCCTCTGTAGTCTTCTGAGGTCAGATTTAGAAGCTGAGCTGAACCAGACAGTTACTGAAGTGCAGAGGATGGATTCAATGATGGTGGAGTAGAACTGTTTCAGCAGCTCCTGTGGCAGGTTAAACTTCCTCAGCTGGCGAAGGAAGTACAACCTCTGCTGGGCTTTTTTCACAATGGAGTCAATGTGAATGTCCCACTTCAGGTCCTGAGAGATTGTGGTGCCCAGGAACCTGAATGACTCCACTGCAGTCACAGTGCTGTTCATGATGGTGAGTGAGGGGAGTGCAGGGGGGTTTCTCCTGAAGTCCACAATCATCTCCACTGTTTTGAGTGTGTTAAGCTCCAGGTTGTTGAGAGTGCACTAGACAGCCAGACAGCCAGCTCTTTAAGGTGCACTCTACTAGCTGTGAGGTATTGTTTTGTATAATAAGATATTTTGCAAGGTCTTTCATCTTTTTGTCTGTTAAATTGTGCCATAGGTCCAGTGGAGTGGTATAAATCAAAAGGGGGCAGGCACCACTATTAGCGAAGAATAAGAACAGGTTAACAGTTTCTTATCCCGCGTTGTCCTTACAACAAAGTACATGACTAAGGCTGGTAAGTTTTATATGGACACAGCCATGTATGTTTTGTAATCAATAGGTAGATTTCTGAAAATTGCCTAAGCTTTTGTTGATTTATTTACATTTCTGTGTAACCCTCTTACGAATAAAATCTAAATATTATTGTGGTGAGGAAGGCGGGACGAGAGCCGTGACTCGGGTGTATTAGCTGTACACGCACCGGTTTCGCATCATTCACAGAGGAGATCGGGAGCTTAAAAGGACGACTGGCAGGACTGTTGACGAGAGAGGACCAGGCCCGGATATTGTTAAGTTTGTGTTTGTTTTATGGCCGGCAGTCTACCGTGAGGTGGCTTACTTCCGTGTTCATTGTTTATTTGCCTGGGTCGAGGTGGGGTGGTTGCCGTTGGAGCCATCGCCGGCCGCCAGGGCACGAAGACCTAGCTGCCATACTCCTGGGCCTAGGTGGGGTGACGGCTGTAGAAGAGGGAGCGGAGGAGTTCGAGGCCGTTTGCCGGAGCCTGCTGCCGTCCACCAAGGAAAGGGGAGGAGCAGGGAACGCAAAACTTCCTTCCGGCTGCCCTCAGCCAAGGACGAGAGCCGTGACGCAGTGCAATCAGCTGTACACGCACCGGTTCCGCATCATTCACGGAGGAGATCAGAAGCTTAAAGGATGACTGGCAGGACTGTTGACGAGAGAGGACCGGGCCCGGATATTGTTAAGGTTGTGTTTGTTTTATGGCCGACAGTCTACCGTGAGGTGGCTGCCGGTTACTTCCGTGTTCATTGTTTATTTAATTAAAGTTTTATTGTTTGAATGTTCGCCGGTTCCAGCCTCCTTCCTTCCATTCTATGGATCTTCATTACAATTATATATGTGTATGTAAGTTGTGCTTTTTCTGTTAGCACGAGTAGATATGATTACACTTCATGCCAAGGGATGGAATGATCGAAAGAAGAAAAACCTGCACATATACTTGTCAATGCACTACACCACTAGACGTATCCTGTTTTAAATAAATTGTTATGCTTTTTTTTTAAATAGAGCTTAATTCAACAGATTTTGTGTTATTACCTGTAAAAGTGTGTGCAAAAGATGAAAGAAGCCAAATAAGATATTGAGGCTTTAAAAGCGAGGTTGGCCAGGTCTGAAAAAGAACTCCAACAGTGGGTATGTGATGTTAAGCAATGGGCGAGTCAACGTGCAAGTTCATTTATCTTTTTTTTTATCTTTACCTATTTAATTACATTTGAATAGATCTCATTTTATATGTTTCTCATTAGTTGAAGTATTTTTAAGATTAAAGCCATGATGTTTGGCTAATTTATATAACTAAATTATATTTGAATTGAATTCATTTTAAATAGTTCCAGATAGCATGAGAACACATGATCCGGTGGGCTTGCAACATCTGATTGAAGGGCTGTATCTAGGCATTCAGCAAAAGAAAAGAGATTTGTATCGCACTACAGGTAAATAACAGTACTTTACTTATCCATTATTGCGACGTCGGATAGTCAAAGACATGAAGAAGTTATCCGAAGCAATTTCTCAGTACAATTCCCTTGTAACAAGTGCAAATTCTTTGGACTCAGCTGATGACTTGTTTGCTGGAGATTGTCCAATCTGGCCATGGGACTGTGGTACAAGTACAGTTATAACATTTAATACTTCGTACTTTTAGGAAGTCATCCCGTTTCTGCCGGGTTGTTACATCCCAGGCTTATTTTGTGTTTCAGCTGTTGATGCTTCATTGGGCATTAAAAAGAAGGTGTTTGACAAGATGATGCTGTTAGAGAGACTAGAGGAAGAAGAGGCTATACTTGTTGAAGAGATGAAAAGGCACTGGAATCTTATCTGCAAAACTGTAAAAAATGTACAAGGCCGTGCTGATGCAGTGTCTTATGGTCTAGACACCAAGAGTAAGTGTCTTGTGACCTGTTGTCTGTCTTTATTAGATATGTAAGATAGAATTTTTTTTGTGGTTTGGCAAAGAATTTGAACAGTTTGGCATATTTACTCATGATACCACATGCTAGTTTACTTTTTACTTGAGATTTCTTACAATTTATTACCCCGCATAATTTAATCAACAACATTATTGTAAAAAAGTCTCTTTTATCATTTATTTTTTTAGGCTTCCCACCCGGACTGTTAGAACATGCATATTGTGGCTTGCTCTGTGTTCTTCGAAAGCAGATAGATCACCTCTAAGCAAAAAAGCTAAGAGTAAAAGAAACATATCTCCAAATGGTCACTGGCAGTCTTTGAAGAGTATAGCAGTGAGGACTGTGACAGAAACCAGCCTACAGATCCTTCAGATTCTAATGATGAAAACATGTAAATCAGTTCATACATTTTAAAAGATTTCCCCATGGTTGGTTGTGTAAGAAGTTTTCTTTACATTTTACACATCTCAAAATATGATATATTGAAATTTCATTATTCCAGTGTAGTTTTGTATATGTAATGTAAATCTTTTCTGGTATCCAGGCTATATGTTACAACACTAGCACAAGATAATCGTTTTCAATATCATTTTATTTTTAAATTTCAGACAATTTTATATAAAAATATATCTGTTCTAAATGTGACTTACCATTGGCAGTTTACACAGTTACTTAGTTGTTGAAATTAACGCTACAATAAAATAACAGTATTGATTTTGTATGTGTAAATTAAATTTCATTGCAGTTACTTGTACATGTGTAAAAAAAAGCAAAATCCCCATTCCAAAATTGTATCTGATAAACTGCCTGCATCAGTACAACTCTGTACATTCATTTATTCAGCGCAATCTATCAATGGCTAAACAAACACAGTTGTATTATAAAAACTATGAAGAAATGTTTAATTTACTGTTATTGTGTAAAATGGCCTAAAAGTATACAATTCTAATCATTCTGATACCTGATATAAAAACATAATCACTTATTCTTTTACATGAGTTTTGTAAACTTCTTGAAAAGCTCATTGTGATGAGGAAGGCGGGACGAGAGCCGTGACGCGGGGCCGGTGGCGTGAGTGATAAGTGCAAGCAGCTGTGCGCGCACCGGTCCCGCATCTTATCACGGAGGAGATTGGGAGCTTAAATGGATGTTCGGCAGGACCGTTGACGAGAGAGGACCGGGCCCGAAACTGTGTTTAGTTTTTGTCTGTTTTATGGCCGGCAGTCTACCGTGAGGTGGCTGTCGGCTACTTCCGTGTTTATTGTTTGTTTATGTTTAATTAAAGTTTTATTTGAATGTTCGCCGGTTCCCGCCTCCTTCCTTCCCATCTAACGAACTTTATTACACTGGTGCCGAAACCCGGGAGGAAGGAGGGACATGCTGTCAAAGAGCCCTCGCTGCCGAGGGTGATCGCGGTCCTGAGGAGTTCGGGCAGCGCGGACGAGGGAAGTCCGCGAGTGGCTGCCCGAGGCGGTGGTGCTGGATCAAGAAGTCGGATGGGACGAGGACCTCGCTGCCGTGCTCCTGGGTCGAGGTGGGGTGGCTGCCGTCCAGGAGGGAGCCAAGGCCCGTTCGCCGTGGGCCGAGCCTGCTGCCAGCCGCCATGATGGGGAGGAGCAGGGAACGGAGGACCAGCTGCCCTCAGCTGGAGGGCCATCGCCGGCCGCCAGGGGGCGGAGGAGGATCGAGCCCTCCACCGAGCGTCCAGTACCATCGCATGGCACCGCGAGGAAGAGTTTCTCGGCTGGCTGAGGACCGAGCGACAGCGTGTCAGGGAACCGGACAATTTTTTTTTCTTTTTCCTCTCTCCCCTCTCTCGTCCCTGTCGCTCCGGGGGCTCCCGTCTCCGTTCTTTCGTCTCGCCGGTGCATACCCCCAGGCGCCGCGGACTCCGAGACTGGCTCCCCGGGGGGGGGGGTAGGTACAGTCTCGGTGGTGCCCCCCGGCCTGTAAGGGGTGATGGGGGTATGTGATGAGGAAGGCGGGACGAGAGCCGTGACGCGGGGCCGGTGGCGTGAGTGATAAGTGGAAGCAGCTGTGCGCGCACCGGTCCCGCATCTTATCACGGAGGAGATTGGGAGCTTAAAAGGATGTTCGGCAGGACTATTGACGAGAGAGGACCGGGCCCGGACATATGTTTAGTTTGTGTATGTTTTATGGCCGGCAGTCTACCGTGAGGTGGCTGCCGGTTACTTCCGTGTTCAGTGTTTATTGTTTATTTAATTAAAGTTTTTATGTTTGAATGTTCGCCGGTTCCCGCCTCCTTCCTTCCCATCTAACGAACTTTATTACACTCATGTTCTAAATGAACTTGCTCGACGCTCAATACTCAGATGTCAAGTAAACTTTAAGGTACTGTAAGTAAAAATAAGTAGTATCTACTGTATTTAAATTTATATTATGAAACAATTAAATTTCTGAATGCAGACAGCTCAATAGATTTGTATAAAGCAGCACAGCATAGCTTTGGACAGGGGGCCAGTCCATAAATCACATCCACAAACCTACAATGAGCAATTAGAGTTCCAGACCTGATCTAAAAACCTGTGGGCTGTTGAGAAAAGTACTTGAAGAATCCAAGACAACACAAGAACATACTCCGCACAAAAAGACACCACTCATATTACAAAAATATGCACGGTAGAATTTTAAAGTGTTATATGAAGTTTGTTCATAATACCTTATGCACCTTAAGTGATGCATTTCTCTCTTTTGTAAAAGGGTTTTTGTTTTCTGTTTTATATTATTAAAGTCCTTGTTAACCCCTTCATCCCCTGTGTCTGCCTGCACTTGGGTTCTTCCACCCCCGATTCCTGACAGATCATCAGCAGAGGACCCACAATAGTCTAGTGACCTGAGTGGCGACAGGTGATAAGATTGAAAACCTAGAGTGAATAACGGATGGAAATGAAACCCTAACTAGAATATTACGGGAGACAGAAGGCAGGGGCTGAGAGACATAACAGGAAGACACATGGCACCAAGTAACAGCAAAAGCCACGTGTCTCCACACATAAAACAAAACCCGAAAGACGTGGCAATGACTCTGCCCAGTGAGCTAGAAAACTCGAGACAGGAAGGACAGAGTCCTAACATTAGCAGGAGGTGCATCTGTTAAGCTCAGTTAGTTGCAATCTCTCTGTATAGATCCCCTGAAGAGAGAAAGAGATGGGTGTTTTTAGTTTATACAAGTTTAGAAAGAGAGATTTTAATTTTCTTAAGTAGCTAAATCAAACACACACACCTCTATGAGATACAAGTTAAAGAACTTAAGAAAGACTATGATAAAACACACATTAAGTGCACATACATTGCTCCAGCTATTTTAAGAAAACTGTATTTAAGATATACATTAGAGTATTAGATCATTTCATTTATAAGAAACAACCTTAAACCTAAATCTACATTCAAACCATATAGGAGCAAAGTTTTTAATGTGGGCTTTTATCATACATGATGTATGTATGTATTATTTGACAAAATACTTGAGTGAGTACATACTTGAGAGATTTGCATTCATACATGCCTATTATAAATGTGTATTTTGTGTGTTCACGTCATAGACTGTCAAAATAAATCACACATTTGTGATTATCTACTCCAATGTTCCTCCAGAAACCATGTGGAGTATGTTTAAATGCAAGTAGACAGAATAAGCCATGTCACGCAAGCTCAAGACAGACAACAAGATACAAATAAAAATGTAATTCATTTTTAAAGTGAGTGAGACAGAGCAGGTAAAGAGAAGACTATGGGCACCTACACGTGGTTAGTTAAGTTTGAGTCGGACAGAACATCTGACTCAAGTACTTTTGCCTCTCGAAATAAATGATTGACCCATCTTTCGAATTGATATCGCATCCATCGTTTATAAATAATAAATGTTGCATCATTACAATACAAGAAAACAATAATAACTTCAGCAGATTATTTAATATATTTAGCTGCTATCATACATATAGATATGGTCTGCTGTTCTGATATATGACTTGGCTCATATACTAATATACAGCCCCCCCTACTGGACGCATGAGGAACAACGGGGGCGTAAAATTGCTTGGGTCGTATATCTACTAGTGATGGGAAGTTCGGATCATTTTATAGACTCGGACCTTTGAGTCTCGTTCAGCAAAATGAACGAATCTTTTTTCGAGTCATTTAGTTCATTTCGTTCATTTTAGAAAAATAAAACTTACATGTTACGTGTTACTTCCCTAAACACATCTACAAGGCCTACTTAGGCAAACATTGATCTCACTACAAACAATACAAAACTATAATGCTATAAGAAACAAAGCAGTAATTGATTTTATTACCTGAATCTTTGATTACATCTATGACAAGTCTTCGGGTCGTTCGTTCGTCACGTGACAGCCCCGTACGCTTTACCAATGCATTTTGGGCCGGAAAGAGAATTGATTAGTTCATCTCTCGAGTCTCGGCTTTGAGTCGTTCGTTCGCTCAAGCGTACGGGGCTGTCACGTGATGAACGAAGACTCGAGACAGGTGAACTGATTCCAGTACATAACCTTTAGAATGTTGCGAAATGCGCATGCGCGACTGAACGAATCACTCCCCAAGACGACTCGTTCTTCCCGAGTCCCATTAAAGATTCGAATCGTTCACGAACGACCCATCAGGAATGTCTACCGGCTCCAGGTCTGCAGTCTCCTCGACTCGCTGTCGATGTGTCAGGTGTGTTCACAAAACGTCAATATTTTAAGTTGGCATGATCCCTTTTTCACTGGCGGGGACTTTCAGGCAGATGCGGCATCTTCCTCGTCACTTCTGAAGCGGATCTGAATTTCAGGGACTAATGAACACGGTAAGTTGAGCTGCATGATTGGTGATGTAAAGTCACGCGAAATCGAGGTTAGGTTTGTAAGTTGTGGTGTATAACGCTAGCTAATGTTAGCTATCCTGCACACATGGCAAGCTAAGTTGGTTGCACAGCGCTTAACTAATATTAGACTAAATTAAACTACTATTTGACATTAAACGGTAATGTAAAAGTCCTAGACAAAACACGTTCACGTTATTACTGCGCTAGTTTAAGTTAACCCTAACTAACGACATTATTGTTCAAATGCAGCAGTCCTCACTACAGCACTTGTTTTATTTCATTACAGTTTTTGCCCGTTGAACACATTTTGCAAAACTTCGCTCATTGTTCCAAAACTCTACACACTGCAGGTAAACATGACACAACACTGGGAAATATACCATTCACATCTGTGTCAAATTGAAACTCTGTTATCAAAACCAAAACTCAGTTATCAAAACCTAAACTCTGTCATCAAAACCTAAACTCTTATAAAAATGACACATCTTTGCATCATGTGCATACACTTTCAGATCAGGGTAACACACAAGTCTACGGGGCCGTGCAGAGAGCTTTAGGGGGGCAGGTGCTCAAATAAAAAAAGAGGCAAATAGAACAAGGCGTTAAACAGGGCTGTGCTTAAAACATCAACACTGTTGCATATGTTGCTAAAGTATAAAAATATAAAACAATAACAGGGCATCCAACATTACTCTGAAGTCCCATTGCATAAAAGCCCCTATCTATAAAGTGCAACTGTGCTGACTGGGTGGTAGGAGTGTATGATTGTTCAGTTCTATGATGGCTCTTGGGATAAAAGTATAAATAGAATAAGCAGCTTATATAAATAGTAAAATTAATCTAAATATAGAATGAAAGCTTGCAAGAAAAGTAAAAGGCAAATGATGTAGGAAATAGGCCTAGGCCTACTACATTTGCAGTGTGTGTAAATAGTTATTTTATTCATTCATTGTTGTTATATTCAACTGTATTTCGCTACACAAGTAAAGTGCAGTTCTGTGGTGAATTGTCATATCCTTGTCCTTCATTTTTTTATGGGGGGGGGGTCTTCGGGACACCTCCCTGAAATTACTTTTTGCAGGTTGGGATGTCTGCAATAATCTATTTTTAACCCACACCACTACTCTTGCACCTAATCGATAATAAATCCACATCCGATTCACTGCAATATAGTAATTATTATTATTACAATTACTAACAACCATTGTTGTTGTTGGGTAAAATTGAATACGTTCGCAATGAAAACAAATGGTAGGCTACATGTGTTATTCTTACCCGTTCTGCTTTTCATAAACAGGCTGGAAATGGATTCACTGCCTTTTGCTGGATCAAGCAGCTCCTTCTTTTTTGTTTGATTCTCCTCTCTTTATGAGGCATCTTTGCACTGTAGAACAAACACAAATGGCCACTTCATACCTTTTCCTGAAACCTACAAATAGGGCCATATCTCCATTACTCTGCACGTTGATGTCAAGTCAGGTATATTATTAATTTTATATTGACATTTATTTTAAAGGGATATTATCGAGTTTACATGGTGCAGTGTTTTTTCTGTTGTTGAATAATACATATTTTTGTCATATTATAAATATAATTCTATTCTAATCTTGTTCTGATTTGACTAATTCTTTTTAATTATAATGAAATTAAAATAGTATTGATAAGTGTAATTGGGAAGATTCAACAATCTGAACAAGCATGTTTAACAAGTGATGTGATTATTATTTTGAAGACACTCTTAAATAAATAGCCTACTGTATAATTATAGTAACGTTACAAAATAGGAATATTAACGCTAGTCATATATCACATAACATAAAAACACCAACACCCTCGACGACTGTGAATCTCCCCCAAACAGCACTTTTGTTTAAATTGCTGCGTGTAGAAGTAAGACAAGCTGCCACCAGCTAACATCAGTTCAGTTTAGGGCAGGATCCACACACACCGCTATATAAACAAGCCCCTCTTGTAAAATATTAATACTGCTTCTGTTATAATAATAACAATAAAATAAGTAAACAAGCAGACTGCTCCGAATCCGCAATTTTTGTTCTTTGTTGATATGAACCTGCAACCATTGAAAATCTATTGAGCAGTCAGTACTGTTCACAAATGGAGAGCACAATATTCAAGGGCAAAACAATTACCACCTCATTACCACATCGTTGACCAGGAACTTCAACCGTGGCCCGCTGTCCAATCCCGCCTCTCCTTATCCTCTTCCTCTTTCTTGCCCTCCTCTTCACCTTCCTCTTTCTTGCCCTCCTCCTCCTCTTCATCTTCCTATTTCTTGCCCTCCTCCTCATCGCCCACCTCGCATAAGCTCTCATCCTCTCACATTGTTTCTTCTATCCATTTTCAGACTTTCTCCTTCCCACCTTCAACAACCTGTTTGCTCTCTGAACTGGCTTATATCGGTTGTGTCACATCATTTGAAACAGGTTAAATCAATTTTGAGTGGTTGTGTTCAATCAATGAGAATATGTTCTCTATTTGTATTTGATTGTTGCCTCTTGTGTTTACCAGTATGGATGGATGACATGTGCATTAGAGTGCAGAATGTGTTTTGAGAATGAGAATGTGTTCTGTTTTGCTGAAGAGTCTAAGTGAGATCTGCAAATTGTGTTTTACTATGAGAAATGGTTTAAGGTATTGACAACAGACTGCACAATTAGCTAAATAAGTTCAGGAAACTGAGAACTTTGTTCAGCCAATGGGTTTTAGTGTTTTAGCAATTGAGAAAATCTGTAATTCGATTTTTTTGCCTTGACAAAAGTGCACTTTGGGGATAAGGCGCCAAAGAGGCAGGTGCTCAAGCACCCTCCGCCCCCCTCTGCACGTGTCTGCTAGTCTACTTTATATAAAACACTGCCGTCTTTGATTTTCACTGTTTATTCAGAAGGCATTTTTTCAGGAGGCACATTTACAAACAACCAAAAAAGCAAATAGGCCTACTCAATATTATACATTGCAGTAACATGAATTCAGATAAAGCAAAAAAAAGAATAATAATAATAGAAAAAACACAATACTGTAAACACAGAAAATCATGGCAAAGTGTGCATACGTGGGCTCATGGATCCCGCCGTCTGTTGGGGTCTGGCCACAGGACCTCATCGACATCGCAAGCAATGTCTTCTCCCGCTAGACACCGGGGAAAATATCCCCTTGGATGTCGTAACCATCCTTGGATTGCTGTCACCTGAATGTCGGCATGTGGTCTGCGGTCATATACACGCTATCTCCATGCGAAAAATAATTCCTCTAATGGGTTTTAAAATGGTGAATAAGGGGGCAAGTATACCACTTCAAATTGATTGTGGTTGGTGAACCAGGCCTGGACAAGACCAGCCCGATAGAAACTGACATTATATCCCATACCACCACAAACCTGGGCTGATCTGGTCTGTTCTTTAAAACTACTTGTTTAATGGAGAGAATCTCGAAATGTGAGTACATGTTGGCTGTTGTAGGGAACTAGTTTTGCATGATGCAGAAGCCCTCTAAGGCTTATGGCGGCACACAATGTTACATTTCCCCAGCCCTTTGGCCAATTGCATTACGACCCCGTCGTCTGTAACAAAAAAACTAACATATTACTGTACTACAGTGCTACACATACAGATCCCTCACCCCATCACACAGGTATCTTTGTAGCTCTCCCAATGGATCCATGTGGTACTAATATAGTACATATTCAGCTGCTACTGTATTTCACCAAGACAGTTACAGTTACCCGTAAATATTCAGCTCGAAATCCTGTGACCCTGAAACTGTTCCTCTCAAATGGGACCCTGTAGAGCTGCTTCATGGTGATGTTGTGTTTTCTTAAGATGCGTCAGATGGTGGTGATGCTCACATGGTTTATGTTGCTAAACGCTTGCCAGTCTGCAAGTATTTTCCGTCGTAGCTAGTGGAGACGGATGGCTTTGTCTGCCCTCACTAGGTCCACATTGGCAAGTTCCTGCTGTTGTGTGAACAGGCGTTGGCGTCCTCCCCAGAAGGTCTTCTAGTCATTCTAGAAAAATACAACCAGAAATTGTCATCGGTTTGCTTCTTTGTTTTACAGTACTTTACTGTATATACTGTATCATCCACTGTACTGAAACATCTCAATATTAGTAATCATGGTATGTTTCACAAACTACAACTTTGGCTGCAAAAGGAGCATTAGGACCCTGCAATACCCTGTACACGTGATGTGGTTATGTGATATAGATGGACACAATTGAATGGTTGAAATACAGAGGTTCTGTGGTTTTGTGCTCTGATCAGATTTTACTTCTTGACAGGATCCATCTGCCTCTGTGGAGCAAAGGAGAGAAGTGGTCCTGAGATGCCTGATTGAGTAAATGGGCGAGAGACAGCAAGACCTCATCAGTGTCCACCACATATGTATTGTGCTTAAAACTCCTTGTCTATTTTTCAGTCTGTATGTATTAATATTGTGATGATTTGGGGTAATTACGTTTGCTCTTGAAAGATATTTAAAGTCTGTAGCTTAACAAACCGTAATGTGATGACGAATCAGCTACAGGCAAGGACAATCGCATTGTTTTATTGTAATGCATTCTTTGAACCAGAATAAGACAATACTCATGCCATAGTAGATCATGATAGTATAGTGGCCACACTCTATGGCATTGTCATGGTAAACTTCAATCTGGTCACATTCTTTAGTCACAGTATCAGTCTACTATTCACCACTTTTAGAAACAAAAGTGAAATTTTGACTGTGTCTACCTGTCTGCTATATTCATCTGATTACCTGTTTGTCTGACCAAACTCTTGATTCATTTTTTATCTCCACCAGTAGAGTTGTGATGTAACAGAGGTGCACGCTGAGCTTGGCAGTTGCCAACGGAAAATGTATATGTGCCATCAGCCCGACACGATTGGGATTATCATAGAAGGACAGCCCATGGTCAGAGGAGTGACAAATCTGTCCAAAGCATGCCGCCTCCTGTTTGGACTTACCTATGCCCTCAACCTCAAGTATCCCTCAAAACTAGTGGATACTTTTGAGATATATCAGAGGCTGTTCGTGGGATTGGACCCTATGCGTCTTAAACCATCATCCAAGTATACAAATCTCCTCACCAATACTGTATTGTAAATGTAAAGGACAGTTACACTTAACCTTACATATTCAGCTCGAAATCCTGTGACCCCGACACTATTCCTCTCAAATGGGACCCTGTAGAGCTGCTTTGTGGTGATGTTGTGTTTTCTTAAGATGCGTCTGATGGTGGTGATGCTCACATGGTTTGTTGCTAAACGCTTGCCAGTCTGCAAGTATTTTGCAGCAAGTATAGCTGGTGGAGACGTATGGCTTTGTCTGCCCTCACTAGGTCCACAACGACAAGTTCCTGCTGTTGTGTGAACAGGCGTTGGCGTCCTCCCCAGAAGGTCTTCTAGTCATTCTAGAAAAATACAACCAGAAATTGTCATCGGTTTGCATCTTTTTCTTACAGCACTTTACTGTATATACTGTATCATCCACTTTACTGAAACATCTCAATATAAGTAATCATGGTATGTTTCACAAACTACCACTTTGGCTGCAAAAGGAGCATTAGGACCCTGCAATACCCTGTACTCGCGATGTGGTTATGTGATATAGATGGACACAGTTGAATGGTTGAAATACAGAGGTTCTGTGGTTTTGTGCTCTGATCAGATTTTACTTCTTGACAGGATCCATCTGCCTCTGTGGAGCAAAGGAGAGAAGTGGTCCTGAGATGCCTGATTGAGTAAATAGGCGAGAGACAGCAAGACCTCATCAGTGTCCACCAGGTATGTATTGGGCTTAAAGCTCCTTGTCTATTTTTCTGTCTGTATGTATTAATATTGTGATGATTTGGGGTAATTACGTTTGCTCTTGAAAGATATTTAAAGTCTGTAGCTTAACAAACAGGAATGTGATGAAGAATCAGCTACAGGCAAGGACAATTGCATTGTTTTATTGTAATGCATTCTTTGAACCAGAATAAGACAATACTCATGCCATAGTAGATCATGATAGTATAGTGCCCACACTCTATGGGATTGTCATGGTAGACTTCAATCTGGTCACATTCTTTAGTCACAGTCTAGTATTTACCGCTTTTAGAAACAAAAGTGAAATTTTGACTCTGTCTACCTGTCTGCTATATTCATCTGATTACCTGTTTTCTGACCAAACTCTTGATTCCTTTTTTATCTCCACCAATAGAGTTGTGATGTAACAGAGGTGCACGCTGAGCTTGGCAGTTGCCAACGGAAAATGTATATCAGCCCGACACGATTGGGATTATCATAGAAGCATGCTGCCTCCTGTTTGGATTTACCTATGCCCTCGACCTCAAGTATCCCTCAAAACTAGTGTATACTTTTGAGATATATCAGAAGCTGTTTGTGGGATTGGACCCCATGCGTCCTAAACCATCATCCAAGTATACAAATCTCCTCACCAAATTGTCTTGGGTGATTTCTCAATGGAATCTGGCATTGATTGCCATCATTTGAAAAAAATCCAATCACTTTGGTAGGTGAGTAAATAAAACAGAAATATTACTTATCGGACCAAAGACACGCAAACCGAATATTTCTGATTATAAACTGCAGGTTGAAGGATGTACTGTTACTCCAACAAATACAGTAAAAGATCTAGGCGTTATATTAGACAACAACCTGTCATTTCGAAATCACATCTCAAATGTCATTAAACAGCCTTTTTCCACCTAAGAAATGTTGCCAAATTACGAAATATTCTATGTGTTGCTGACGCGGAGAAGCTTATTCATGCATCTATGACCTCAAGACTTGACTACTGTAATGCACTACTTAGTGGTTGTTCTGCACCATCCATAAACAAACTACAGTTAGTTCAGAGAATGCAGCTGCCAGAGTTCTAACCAGGTCCAGAAGATACCCTCACATAACCCCAATGTTATCAACCCTTCACTGGCTACCCATTAAGTATCGTATTGACTTTAAAGTTCTTTTAATCACTTATAAAGCCTTAAAGGGTTTAGCCCCTACCTACCTAACAGAGCTTCTATCACACTTACAACCCATCACGCTCTCTAAGATCTCAAAACTCAGGACTTTTAATAACACCTAGAATAACTAAATCCACCAAAGGGGGTCGAGCTTTCTCATACGTAGCACCTAAACTCTGGAAGAGCCTTCCTGATATTATTCGAGGGTCAGACACACCCGCGCCATGACACATCCTTTCCAAGCATTCACTTAATGCAAAATAAACCACCGGGAGACTGCTGACATTAGATATTATTTACTAGGTGTTTTTCAAACAAGTTAAACTATTCATGTACTGGTGTTTACCTTTTTGTGTTTTCCGTTTTTTTCCCCAGTCAATTTTGTGACCTTTGTTTTATTGCTCCTGTAATATCTCAATGGGTGCCAGAGAAAGAACTGTGTTAAACATGATCTTATAGCTGTAAATCTGGATAATATACACAAATGACGTTTCAACAACCAACAGATCTCTCCTTCAGATTTCCACACCATCAACACGAAAAAAGTCAAATTTAGGTTTTCATTTTAAGTTGAAATGTGTTATTGCAGAAGATCCACATGCCATTCGTATACTTTCTATTTGTTTTCATTTTTGTAACATTTGAAGAAAAAAAGATTTTGTGTCCATTCATGTGATGGCATCCTCTGGTGTAAAAGCGCTATAACATATTTAAGTAAAAACCACTAATGACTTTTGTTGAAGTGATTGTCTGTGCAATGATATTAAGACATTTTTGTAGTTTAGGTGTCCATGTCCTAAGATTCTGTGTACACGAACAGCTCTTGAAATGTAAAAGTTAAGATGGAGGATGCTTGACCAGTTACTTTCACAATTATTAAAACAATGCAGTATTTTTGTCGATATTTGACAGGCGTTTCACGCTTCATATTTCTATTCATATTGTATGTTTCACGCTTGTATTCATGATAAATACACAATAAACAATTATACAAAAATACGAAGGACTTTTATTTCAATGTCGAGCTACATTACTGACATTTGCACCACAAACGCAGCAACAAACATAAAAAATATGGAAATAATGAATCTTAATTCATTCATCCTGAGCGAGTTGCAGTAAAAGTAAACTAAGACGAAATAAACTGAGGAAAATCGACTCGGGCTGCGATCAGGTCGACAAAACGTTGCGCAGCGGTTTGAGCTTGAACAACAAGCCCCTGTCTTTACACAAGCAACAATAGACCAATGAAAGCTTTGTGTGTCACGTGGGTATCGTGCAGTCACGTTTTATGCAAACCGCATGAGAAGCTTTTAGTGGCTAATTCAAATATACACATCAGAAAACACGAGAACTAAACATGACGTCATAAAGACTCGGAGTGTTTTTAGACGCCAACACTTGCTGTTTTGTTCATTCTGGTTTTCCCCGCTTACGGTTAACTTGCTTCTGCTGTTTACTTGAGTGAAGATGGGTCAAACTCTTGTCAAGTGCTTTCGAGCCGACAAAACTAGCGACAATAGCAGTGTGTACGAACCAACTGCTCGAGGAATCGACAACGCGAACGAGAAAGATGGAGGAAAGAAGAAGATAAAGAAAAATAAGTTTCTGAGACGGAGAAAAGGCCGCAGAGGTCAGTCTGAGAGAGAAGAGCCGGATACAGAAACACCTCCTGTGACCGCTGACAGAAGCAGCGATGATGGTCAGTCATAATATCACCACATTATAAGAATATCTAGATAACACGTTCAGATGTTTAGAGTCAGCAGACATATCTTCTCCATATTTACCATAACAGTAAACGCATCTAGCCAATTTAAAAACACGAATGTAAATGTGAAATATTTGCTCATCTTCAGTCACACTTTGAACAGAAACGTTTAGCTATTTTAACCCTGAGGTGATTTTCGAACGATACTAGAGGAATTTCTCTCTATGTTTCATTATTTTCTCTCAGTCACCCATGTTCATTCAGTTTTGTAACTCACATATGTATATACAGTTATATTTTTGTCTATATGATCAATTTCAGACAGTAAGCACACAAGGTCAAGACTCTGAACACATAAAAGTATAATTAAGGATGATGACAAACCAATACACCAAATCAATGGAACTTGAACATGTTGTACTGTATGTGTGTGACTTGCTTTAGAAACACAGGTGTCAGTTATGCATAATTTTCTTTAGTCTGGATGTTGTTATTTACCGCTCAGGTTAAGGTTATGTTCTTTTAACTTATTGGTTGAATATGAATATGTAAAATATGTGATGATGACTTTAAGTCAAATTTGCTCTGTAAAATGCTGCTGTTGCTTTTCAATATTCTTCTATCGATAGGATTGTTCAATATTTCATTGATATGAGTTGATTGAATTGATCGTGTGTTTGATCTCATTTCTCTCTACAGATGTGATTTCAGGACATCATCGCACTGTAAAGTTTCAGCCAAAGTCAAGGGCAGGTGAGTTTACCTCCAAAATCCTAACATACACACCCTTTTCATCATATGTTTAATTATTGTAATATTGTTCATTAGGTTTGGAAGAAGTTTATCTAATTCTTGACATTTCATATCTCTGAACAGAAATCAACTCCCGACTGTATAAGATTGGGAAGAAGCTGTGCGAAGGAGCATTTGGTTCAATCTATGAAGGCACAAGTTTGAGAAATGGCCGGAAGGTTCGACTTTAACTGTTTTTCTTCTTTCATGTGCTCATGTTTTTAATATCTCTTTGTGTATCTTATGTTCACTATTAAGTTAACTTGATCTATTGAAACAGACAGACTGATCAAACATGATCTCTTTTGTTATAAATAAATGACATGTCTGTTCATCGTGAATGCTTTGAATGATATGATTTAACTGTAAACATGTTTCCGTTGTTCAGGTGGCAGTGAAATATGTCCAAAAGAACGAGAACACAGATTACATCAGCATCGTAAGTATTGATTGATATTCAGCTGAAAACATCTTCAACATTGTATTCTTACACACACACTTCTGTTGACTTCAATTTGTTGAAGACTCAGATAAATCCTTGTTTGTAAAGTTACCTTCATCTAATCCTGATAAAACCTGTCTTTCTTCCAGCCGGGTTATGCTAAACCCATTCCTCGAGAGATCGCTCTTCTGATTCTTGCCAGTGAGGGAGATGATGTTCCAGAGATCATTCAGCTTCTGGACTGGCAGGACTTTAAGAATGATTACGTCATGGTCTTGGATCGCTTCACTCCCTGCCAAAATTTGAGAGACTTCCTTTCTGATGAAGGGAATCAAATCGCTGAGAAACCAGCTAAATTCATCATGAGGCAGGCGACCAAGGCTGCATACATGTGTTACAAACGGGGAGTTTTTCACCGAGATATAAAACTGGAAAACTTCCTCATCAACACAGACACCCTAGAAATCAAACTCATCAACTTTGAGTGCGGTGATTTTTTTAAGAAGTCGGCCTACAGGAACTTCATGGGTAAGTTTCATCACTTCCCGAATGTCTTATATAAACAGCTTCTGATATAAATACTAAGATGACATCATTCAGATTCAGTTCTTAACTAATGCAGACTAATGAATCACATTAAATCTTTTTTCTTCAGGCACAAAGGAATACTTCGGCCCAGAATATTTTAAAAGGGGCAAGTACCACGCAAAGCCCACGACAGTGTACTCACTGGGTGTCCTGTTGTTCAGCTTGTCGAGCGGGAGATTACCAGGCATCATTGACAAGTACCAGATGAAGAACAAGATCTGGTCTAAAGACGGCTTCACTAAAGGTGAGATCTTCATCAGGCCGACTAAATTCTCAATGATATCAAATAGAACAAAATCAGAGCAGATGTTAAATTTAAAGTGATGTTCAGATGAATTCACAGTTTAAGGTTATAAGAGACTTTTCTGTGTTTCCTCGCAGAATACTGCAGTTTACTTGAAGCCTGTCTGCAGGAGAACCCAAAAGAACGCATTCATCTGGGAAAGATCCACGACCATGCTTGGTTTCAGGTACTGAAGATCTGCTCACATTTATTTCACTAATGTTATTCTCATTCACTGCGACAAAATATATTCAGATTAACACCAAATTACTGTTCATTTCAGGATGAACATCAGACAGACGACCAGCAGAATATCATTCAGAATCGAGCGTCAGAAAGCGAGATTCCACTTCCGATTGTCACAGGCAGTCGAGCATCAGGAGGAGCGATTCGACTCCTGTCCGTCAAAGGCAGTCGAGCATCAGAAAGAGAGATTCCACTTCCGATCGCCACAGGCAGTCGAGCGTCAGAAAGAGGGAATCGACTCCTGCACATCGAAGGCAGTCGAGCATCAGAAAGAGAGATTCCACTTCCGATCGCCACAGGCAGTCGTGCATCAGAAGGAGGGATTCGTCTCCTGCACACCGAAGGCAGTCGAGCATCAGAAAGAGAGACTCCACTTCCGATCGCCACAGGCAGTCGAGCATCAGAAGGAGGGAATGGACTCCTGCACGTCGAAGGCAGTCGAGCATCAGAAAGTGAGATTCCACTTCCGATCGCCACAGGCAGTCGAGCATCAGGAGGAGGGATTCGTCTCCTGCACTTGGAAGGCAGTTGGGCGTCACAAAGAAGAGAGATTCCACTTCCCATCACCACAGGCAGTCGAGCATCAGGAGGAGGGATTCGTCTCCTGCACTTGGAAGGCAGTTGGGCGTCACAAAGAAGAGAGATTCCACTTCCCGATCACCACAGGCAGTCGAGCATCAGGAGGAGGGATTCGTCTCCTGCACGTCGAAGGCAGTCGAGCATCAGAAAGAGAGATTCCACTTCCGATCGCCACAGGCAGTCGAGCATCAGGAGGAGGGATTCGTCTCCTGCACTTGGAAGGCAGTTGGGCGTCACAAAGAAGAGAGATTCCACTTCCGATCACCACAGGCAGTCGAGCATCAGGAGGAGGGATTCGTCTCCTGCACTTGGAAGGCAGTTGGGCGTCACAAAGAAGAGAGATTCCACTTCCCATCACCACAGGCAGTCGAGCATCAGGAGGAGGGATTCGTCTCCTGCACGTCGAAGGCAGTCGAGCATCAGAAAGAGAGATTCCACTCCCGCTCACCTCAGACAGTGAACCATCAGAAGGAGAGATTCGACTCCCGCTCGCCACAGACAGTGAACCATCAGAAGGAGAGATTCGACTCCCGCTCGCCACAGACAGTGAAGCATCAGAAGGAGAGATTCGACTCCCGCTCACTTCAGACAGTGAACCATCCGAAGGAGAGATTCGACTCCCGCTCACCGCAGACAGTGAAGCATCAGAAGGAGAGATTCTACTCCCTTTCGCAGCCTCGGGCAGTCTGAGGAGAAGATGGAGGATGAAGAGCAGAAGAATGAGCCAATCAAAGTTGATGCTCGCCACAGGCAAACAAGTATGCGAAGGAGAGGTTCAACTCCCGCTTGACACAGTCAGTGAACCATCAGAAGGAGAGATTCGACTCCCGCTCACTTCAGACAGTGAAGCATCAGAAGGAGAGATTCTACTCCCTTTCGCAGCCTCGGGCAGTCTGAGGAGAAGATGGAGGATGAAGAGCAGAAGAATGAGCCAATCAAAGTTGATGCTCGCCACAGGCAAACAAGTATGCGAAGGAGAGGTTCAACTCCCGCTTGACACAGTCAGTGAACCATCAGAAGGAGAGATTCGACTCCCGCTCACTTCAGACAGTGAACCCAGAAGGAAAGATTCGACCCCCCCCCTTCAAACAGTGAACCATCAGAAGGAGAGATTCGACTCCCGCTCACTTCAGACAGTGAAGCATCAGAAGGAGAGATTCTACTCCCTTTCGCAGCCTCAGGCAGTCTGAGGAGAAGATGGAGGATGAAGAGCAGAAGAATGAGCCAATCAAAGTTGATGCTCGCCACAGGCAAACAAGTATGCGAAGGAGAGGTTCAACTCCCGCTTGACACAGTCAGTGAACCATCAGAAGGAGAGATTCGACTCCCGCTCACTTCAGACAGTGAACCATCAGAAGGAAAGATTCGACACCCGCTCACTTCAGACAGTGAACCATCAGAAGGAGAGATTCGACTCCCGCTCACTTCAGACAGTGAAGCATCAGAAGGAGAGATTCTACTCCCTTTCGCAGCCTCAGGCAGTCTGATGAGAAGATGGAGGACGAAGAGCAAAAGAATGAGTTGATCAAAGGTCAGTTATCTCCATAATCCAAAATCATAATCTGTGTTTTCATTCGAGTTGTTTTACAATTATTTTAAATTCAAATAATATAAAAATTCTTGAAATCGTTTTTGATTGAGTTTTGCATGTAATCCAGTAGGACAGTACTGAAAATGCTTGACATTTAATTTATCTCCAGATTCCACTTCCGATCGCCACAGGCAGTCGTGCATCAGGAGGAGGGATTCGTCTCCTGCACGTCGAAGGCAGTCGAGCATCAGAAAGAGAGATTCCACTTCCGATCGCCACAGGCAGTCGAGCATCAGCAGGAGGGATTCAACTCCTGCACTTGGAAGGCAGTTGGGCGTCTCAAAGAAGAGAGATTCCACTTCCGATCACCACAGGCAGTCGAGCATCAGGAGGAGGGATTCTACTCCCTTTCGCAGCCTCAGGCAGTCTGAGGAGAAGATGGAGGACGAAGAGCAAAAGAATGAGTTGATCAAAGGTCAGTTATCTCCATAATCCAAAATCATAATCTGTGTTTTCATTCGAGTTGTTTTACAATTATTTTAAATTCAAATAATATAAAAATTCTTGAAATCGTTTTTGATTGAGTTTTGCACGTAATCCAGTAGGACAGTACTGAAAATGCTTGACATTTAATTTATCTCTGAACAGAAATTAACTCCTGGCAGTTAAGGGAAGAAGATGGGTGATAAGGAGGGATTTGGCGCCATGTATGAAGGCCTACGTTTGAGCAACGGCCCGAAGGTTTGACTTTTTCTGTTTGCCTTCTGTCTCGTGCACATTTTTTAAAATATCAGTTTAATTTAATTTTAGAGTTTTCTGTTCATCTGCTTTAATTACTGTGATGCTGTATGTTTGGATTCCTGTGTTTTGACGAGTATTAGTGAGTATTAGTTTGTTACGCTCGAAACCTATTGTATTTAACAGAGATAGCTGTTGTTTAATTCTTCTTCTTCCCTAAAACTGATCAGGCAGCCCAAAACCGTAAAGCATAAGACAGAGCTGAGACTCGGTCAGATGGTGGTAGTCTTGCTCGCTACTCGGATACACAGAGCCAGCCATGTCGGTCCATAGGGGGCGCTACAGCAATCAAAACACTTAATTGCTAATAACTCCTAAACCCTTTATCGCTAGAGTCCTTGGCTCAAGACGAAGAAGACCTATACTTGCATTTAAATTTCTGGATGGGAAAGTATTGCTGCAAATTTTGCAAACTAGTCCTAGGTTTTCCCCAAATGGAACCAAACCAACGGCGAGGAATTCTGTGGAGTGTGAATGCAAATAATTATAAAAGAAAATAGAAATTTTGATTCACAGTCACTAGGTGGCGCAAAAACGTCCAAAACCGGAGAGTTTACTGAGAGCGCGTGGTTTGAGCGGGAGCTCTTTCAAATCTAATAATTCTTGTTACATCTTGAAGAATTGTGTCTTAAATTGTTATTAAGCGAGAGTGAAACCTATCCTTAAGTATAGCATACACAAAAATCGTTGTTAAACATACTGATAAATTATTTTTATCGGATCATTCTGTGTTAGCCCCTTAGGCTATTAGCATTACCAGCCTGCATACTGCTTAACTCGCGGTTCTCATTATTACATCACTAATGGCTAATGCTAATGCTTCAGACGTGTTTGTACCTTTGAGTGCAGATGAGGACTACGGCGAAAGACGCAAGCCAGGACCGGTGAGATGACTCAGCGCTGCCGTCACCGGTCTTCGAGATCGCGATGTTAAGTTGACTTTTTTCGCTTAATCAATGGTTGATGTCATGGTGTATTGAAGCTGCTCTTTGTAAATAATTTGTTATTTAATCTGTTCTGGGAGCGACCTAGGCTGTTCCGCCCTGACGGCCTGCACCCCAGCAGCATCGGAGCGGCTCTCCTGTCCGACAACATCTCAAAGGCGCTACCTACCTGTTGACTATGTCTCCCTCAGGTAAGTCTCCCTCAGGTAAGTCAAAACCTTAACCATAGTATGTGCGCCTTAACTGCTATAAATGTTACTGTTTCCAAATATATAGAGACTATATGTCCCCCCCGAATAATACTACAAAGTAAAAATTTTGGCTAAAGTCAGAGAAAAAATCTGATCGTGATTAAACCTGAAGACAATGTAATATACAACCAAAATCAATTTATAAAGTTCGGCCTACTTAATATTAGATCACTAAATTCAAAGGCAGATATTGTAAATGAAATGATCACGGACAACAGTTTTCATATACTCTGTTTTACCTAGACCTGGCTTAAACCAAATGATTATTTCGGTCTAAATGAGTGTACCTCACCAAGCTACTGTTATATGCATGAGCCACGTCCGGTTGGTCGGGGTGGCGGCGTTGCTACAATATTTAGAAACTTTATTACTGTAACTCAGAGAACAGAGCATAAATTTAAATCATTTGAAGTGCTTGCGTTGAACATAATTATTCCTAACAAAAGTAAAAAACAATTGCTTTCTTTTACATTGGCTACGGTGTATAGACCCCCTAGTCCCTATACTGATTTTCTGAAAGAGTTTGCCGACTTCCTATCGGACCTATTGGTTAACGTTGATAAAATACTAATTGTCAGAGATTTGAATATCCACATAGATAGCGCTAACGATGCATTAGCACTGACGTTTACAGAACTACTACAATCTTTTGGGGTAATACAACACATTATAGGACCCACTCATCGATTTTAAGTAGATGAGTTAATGCAGTTATTAAAGTTACAGTGCAGTAAATGAGTTAATACAGTTATTAAAGTTACAGTGCAGTAGATGAGTTAATGCAGTTATTAAAGTTACAGTGCAGTAGATGAGTTAATGCAGTTATTAAAGTTACAGTGCAGTATATGAGTTAATACAGTTATTAAAGTTACAGTGCAGTAGATGAGTTAATACAGTTATTAAAGTTACAGTGCAGTAGATGAGTTAATGCAGTTATTAAAGTTACAGTGCAGTATATGAGTTAATGCAGTTATTAAAGTTACAGTGCAGTATATGAGTTAATACAGTTATTAAAGTTACAGTGCAGTAGATGAGTCAATACAGTTATTAAAGTTACAGTGCAGTAGATGAGTTAATACAGTTATTAAAGTTACAGTGCAGTAGATGAGTTAATACAGTTATTAAAGTTACAGTGCAGTAGATGAGTTAATACAGTTATTAAAGTTACAGTGCAGTAGATGAGTTAATACAGTTATTAAAGTTACAGTGCAGTAGATGAGTTAATACAGTTATTAAAGTTACAGTGCAGTAGATGAGTTAATACAGTTATTAAAGTTACAGTGCAGTAGATGAGTTAATACAGTTATTAAAGTTACAGTGCAGTAGATGAGTTAATACAGTTATTAAAGTTACAGTGCAGTAGATGAGTTAATACAGTTATTAAAGTTACAGTGCAGTAGATGAGTTAATACAGTTATTAAAGTTACAGTGCAGTAGATGAGTTAATGCAGTAGATGAGTTAATGCAGTTATTAAAGTTACAGTGCAGTAGATGAGTTAATGCAGTTATTAAAGTTACAGTGCAGTATATGAGTTAATGCAGTTATTAAAGTTACAGTGCAGTATATGAGTTAATACAGTTATTAAAGTTACAGTGCAGTAGATGAGTTAATACAGTTATTAAAGTTACAGTGCAGTATATGAGTTAATACAGTTATTAAAGTTACAGTGCAGTAGATGAGTCAATACAGTTATTAAAGTTACAGTGCAGTAGATGAGTTAATACAGTTATTAAAGTTACAGTGCAGTAGATGAGTTAATACAGTTATTAAAGTTACAATGCAGTATATGAGTTAATACAGTTATTAAAGTTACAGTGCAGTAAATTAGTTAATACAGTTATTAAAGTTACAGTGCAGTAGATGAGTTAATGCAGTTATTAAAGTTACAGTGCAGTAGATGAGTTAATGCAGTACCAGTACACAGTTCTGTAGTGCAGATGAGTTTAGGAATTTGTTCAGCTGATTGAAGACAACCTTTTCAATGATCTTGCCTATGAAGGAAGATTTGTTGGTCTGTAGTTAGACAGTAAGTTTTTGTCTAGATTGCTCTGCTCTTATTTTAGTAAAGGCTTGACAAATGCAGTTTTTAGGGACTCTGGGAAAGTTCCTGAGAGAATTAAAGTATTTACTATTTTTAAAAGATCTGCTTCTAAACAGTTAAACACTTTTTTGAAAAAGGATGTGGGGAGTGTGTCCAGGTTGCATGTTGAGGACTTAAGATGCCAAAGTTTTCTCATCAAACTTTACTAATTTCTTAGATTGTTGTAATAAAGTCAGACTGACCTGAGTGCCATGTAGGGCTTTGCTGACTGCCATTCTGAAATTATTTATCTCCTCAAGGAAAAAAGTTGCAAACTTGTCATCAGAAAGCATTTAGAAGGGGACTTGACTTGGGGGTTTGTTAGTCTCTCTACAGTAGCAAAAAGCATATGACAAGTTGGTGCAGTTAATAGAAATAAGTCTGTCTAGCTTTGCCTAATTCGGTATTAAAGGCATGCAGGCTGTCTTTATAGATATTATAGTGAACTTCAAGTTTTGTTTTTCGACAAATATGTTCAGCATAAGTTTTTTTCAGTTTGGACAGTTATTTTATTTATTTTAGTCTATTCTAATTTCTTTCCGGAAAACCACCCCTAAAACTTAAAATTTTTGCCCTGATGTTGTGCAACAAGAAGTCGTGACTGGACAACATCATGTTTCTAGTCACCTTGGTGTGCTGAGACAATCGGCTCACTTCAAATTGTTTAAATTATTAACAGTTTTTTTAACATGCATCGACATATAGAATAAACCAGCATATGGGACATTAGAAGAGCTGTATATAAAAAATATCAGACCAGACAGTACTGAAACTTTATGAGTAATAATCTGGGATGGTGTACTATAATTGTGAGGTGGTTTTATTTCCTGGAAAAAGGTAGCTTTTTTAACATACATGTGTTAAACTTTACTACATTCACTGAATTACTGGTTGAGGCGGCCAAGTATGCACCAGATTCCGGTCAGTGAATCAAGACTCAGAAAGATCTACTGCACTGTAACTTTAATAACTGTATTAACTCATCTACTGCACTGTAACTTTAATAACTGTATTAACTCATCAAATACTGCACTGTAACTTTAATAACTGTATTAACTCATCTACTGCACTGTAACTTTAATAACTGTATTAACTCATATACTGCACTGTAACTTTAATAACTGTATTGACTCATATACTGCACTGTAACTTTAATAACTGTATTAACTCATCTACTGCACTGTAACTTTAATAACTGTATTAACTCATCTACTGCACTGTAACTTTAATCACTGTATTAACTCATCTACTGCACTGTAACTTTAATAACTGTATTGACTCATCTACTGCACTGTAACTTTAATAACTGTATTGACTCATCTACTGCACTGTAACTTTAATAACTGTATTGACTCATCTACTGCACTGTAACTTTAATAACTGCATTAACTCATCTACTGCACTGTAACTTTAATAACTGTATTGACTCATCTACTGCACTGTAACTTTAATAACTGTATTGACTCATCTACTGCACTGTAACTTTAATAACTGTATTGACTCATCTACTGCACTGTAACTTTAATAACTGTATTGACTCATCTACTGCACTGTAACTTTAATAACTGCATTGACTCATCTACTGCACTGTAACTTTAATAACTGCATTGACTCATCTACTGCACTGTAACTTTAATAACTGCATTGACTCATCTACTGCACTGTAACTTTAATCACTGCATTGACTCATCTACTGCACTGTAACTTTAATAACTGCATTGACTCATCTACTGCACTGTAACTTTAATAACTGTATTGACTCATATACTGCACTGTAACTTTAATCACTGCATTGACTCATCTACTGCACTGTAACTTTAATAACTGCATTGACTCATCTACTGCACTGTAACTTTAATAACTGCATTGACTCATTTACTGCACTGTAACTTTAATAACTGCATTAACTCATCTACTGCACTGTAACTTTAATAACTGCATTGACTCATCTACTGCACTGTAACTTTAATAACTGTATTGACTCATCTACTGCACTGTAACTTTAATCACTGCATTGACTCATCTACTGCACTGTAACTTCAATAACTGTATTAACTCATCACTGTAACTTTAATAACTGCATTAACTCATCTACTGCACTGTAACTTTAATAACTGTAAACTATTGACTCATATACTGCACTGTAACTTTAATAACTGCATTGACTCATCTACTGCACTGTAACTTTAATAACTGCATTGACTCATCTACTGCACTGTAACTTCAATAACTGTATTAACTCATCTACTGCACTGTAACTTCAATAACTGTATTAACTCATCTACTGCACTGTAACTTTAATAACTGTATTAACTCATCTACTGCACTGTAACTTTAATCACTGCATTGACTCATCTACTGCACTGTAATTGTAATAACTGCATCTATGAACTTTATGAGAAAATACTTTGTCTTTTAAATTAAAATGCCTTATCAATTTTGGGTTTTTCATTAGTTGTCAGTTATAATCATCACAATTAAAATAAATAAACATTTGAAATATATCAGTCTGCGTGTGATGAATTCATATAATTTACAAGTTTCACTTTTTTAATGGAAATAGTGAAATGCATCAACTTTTTGATGATATTCTAATGATATGAACAGCACCTATGGTTTCCGTAAGCCTGCCAGCTAGTGGTAGTTCTTATTTTTTGCACGGTTGCGCATGGATCTGCAGTTGCGTGTGTGTGGATTGTCTAATGCAAAACCACGTAAAGAAAGTCTCAAAATCCAAATGAACCGAACAGGATGTATGAACGCACATCACAGGATCCACAAATGCGCACATTGTTGTTGACATGCACAAATTAAGATAAATGAATACGAGAGAGAACATCCGTATTCACAAATATATTTCTGTTCGTACAAACAAGTGCAGATTCATTTAATTACGAATTTTGCCGATACGAAATGAAAGGCATTTGTATTTGGATCATAACACATGAGCGTCAGTTTTTTCGTCGATAGTTGTTTGTACATGTTGGTGTGATGTCGAAAAATTTCACAGAATCAAATCATAAGGCATTTGTTTGTGAATCGTAAAATACAAATGAAACGTGTATCACGTTCACGGATGACTGTGCGTGCATTTGTTAATCATTTTGAGTCGGAATTCATCCCATAGCCTTCCTGATATTATTCGAGGATCAGACACACTCGCCCAATTTAAATCTAGATTAAAAACGCATCTTTTCAGCCAAGCATTCACTTAATGCAAAATATGCTAAATAAACCACCAGGAGATGCTGACATTAGATATTATTTACTAGAATAATTTGATTTTTTTAATAAAACACCATGTAGCGTGTTTTACCCTTTCTTGGGTTTTCGTTTTTCCCCTGTAAAGCTGCTTTGGAACAATATAAATTGTGAAAGGCGCTATATAAATAAAAATTGAAATTGAAGTAGCATGTTTAACTAAAATAGCCATAACTCGTGAACCATTTAAGCTATCTTCATGGGGCTTGAACCATATGTGTAGACCCACAGTCCGGGGTCACAGTAAAAAAGTTGCCGTTTGACCACTAGGTTGTGCTATAATAAAAATTAACTTGAAAATGGCTATAACTGCGCAACCTTTTGCCCGATAGATTTATCACTTGGTATGGTGTGTCTTTGTGTCATGCACCATGGCTGTCTGAAAGGACATTGGCTTATCTAAAGAAATATGGACGTCATCGGCAAATGAAGTTTGAGCACTCATTAGACCCGGTTAACAGAGGCCGATTGAAACGACACTCACTGGGCTTGTTCGACTCATGGTCCTGAAGGTCTGTAAGAAATATGAAACTTTTGTATTTGATTTATGAAAATATATAAAAATAGAGTTATCTGGTTTTGCATATGAACTCACGCGGTTGTCTATCCTAGACACTTTTAGCAGACCATAAACTATTCTGATTACAGGTATATACACTTACAATAATTATAAAAATATCTATTTCATATTGTTCAAAGTTAAATATATATATATATATATATATATATATATTGGTGGTGTGCTGTTATCGGTGTTAACGTGCTGCGTTGTGCAATGTGAGACTCATATCGGCGATAAAAAAAATATTACCATTAATCTATTGTCGAAGTTGGGTTGAAAGCTGGGTCTATACTACGCAAGCTATGATGAATTTCACCTTGATATTTTATCGGATGTTTCGTTCGTGAACGAATCGTTCGTTTTGAACGAATCGTTCTCGTTCACTGAAATCTCGCTCATTGGCAAAAAAGAGTGTCTAATGCATGAGAAAATGGCATTTGAGTGTGAGTTTTACACAGAGGTTACATACGTAATCGGGACGATACCCTTATGTTGTGGCATGAGGGACACAACGTCTCGTTCCCTCCCTCAGGGAACAGAGGTTTCATATGTAACCGGGACGTTCCCTTTCTGTCGGTTTCTCAACGTTGTGTCGAATCGACAGATGGGGTTCCTATGGAAAACACCACAGCACTATGTCGCGTCACAATCTATAGCGAAGCGACGGTGACTGGCCTAGGCGTGTCAGACGCGAGCGCTACCGCGAAATTGTAACCATCCGGTGGGTTTGGCAGGGCGTCCCAGAGCTTTGGCAAAGATGAGAGGTACCTGCCCTCGGCCACCACAGACGGTATCTCTAATAGCAAGAAGCCGTCCAGTACCGTAGGGCCACTGGGGAAACGCGGTTCCCTGAAAGGGGATATGCGCTACGGAGGCCACTTCCCACCGCAGGAAGGAATATAGTGGAGACACCAACATGGTCTTGCCCGCATGGGAGAACTCATGGGAGGTAAGCACATACTAAGGTACAGCTAGGTGGATGTCCACCTGGAGGAGGTCATGGGCCACCACGAGGGGGACCATCTCATGGGGAAACTTCAGATGGAACCACCCTGTTGGGGGGTTACTATGTGTGGGGCACTAGGTCCGGTTAGAGCTATGTGATAACTCAGCTGATACCCGGCCACAGGAGGCAGGGCTGCTCCGCACAGCCTGCCGCCTTTGGAGTGCTTAGTGATGGATGGAATGCCTGTTCTTTGCCCGAAGGGAAAGAAGTGAGACAGAATGAGCGCAGTGACCCACCTGGGAGGGGGGAATGCGCTTTCGCAGGCGTACGCCCTACCGGCTGTCGGTTTTACGTGCTGGCCCCACGCAAGACTCGGGCTGACACTGGTTCTACGCAAAGGTTATAGAACTTTGCGAAGGTTTTGGGCATAGCCCACCCCTGCAGCTCTACAAATTTCTCCCAAAGTGGCGCCTTGAGCCAGTGCCCATGAGGAGGCGACACCCTGAGTGGAGCGTGCCCTCACTGATAGTGGGCACGGGCGGTCCTGTGATCGTTTGGCCGTTGTAACGGCATCCACGATCCAGTCCGCCAATCTCTGTTTGGAGACAGCCCTTCCCTCTTGCTGACCTCCGAAACAGATAAAGAGCTGCTCAGAGCTCCTGAAGCTCTGTGTGCGGTCGAGGTAGAGGCGCAGTGCGCGTACCGGACACAACACGAACGAGGTTGTGTCTTCCTCCCCAATAGGGAGCGCCTGCAAGATTACCACCTGGTCCTGAAAGGGAGTGGTGGGAACTTTGGGCACGTAGCCAGGCCGGGGTCTCAGGGTCACGTGAGAGTCGCCGGGCCCCGAAGTTAAGGCAATCCGGGGATACGGAAAATGCTTGCAGGTCCCCTACCCTCTTGATGGAAGCAAGCGCCAGCAGGAGGACCGTCTTCGTCGAGAGCTGAGAAAGAGCGGCCTCTGCTAGGGGCTCGAAGGGGGGCCTTTGAAGGCGTGATGGGTGGCGATTGCGGCTACATACGCTTTCAGTGTGGACGGAGAGAGATTACTCTCCAGCCTCTCCTGTAAGAAGGACAGTACGTACCTGATCGAGCATTTCCCTTCCTAGTGTTCTTCTCGCAGAGAAGACCCACGGAAGAGGCGCCACTTAAAGACTTACAGCTGCCTCATCTAGGCGTTGACTGACGAGAGAGCACGTCGGCTGTCTGGTTCAGGTTGCCCGGGATGTTTGTGGCACCTAGGGACTTAGTCCCTGTGTGTCCACAACAGATCTTGCGAGTGTGCCAAGATAAGCCAGTCGTTGAGATAGTTGAGTACCCGCACACCTCTCTCCCTGAGGGGAGTAAGGGTGGCTTCCACGACCTTCGTAAAGACCCATGGAGAGAGGGACAGACCGAATGGAGGACCCTGTACTGATATGCCCGCCCCTCGAAAGCTAACCATAAGAACGGCCGATGACTAGGGAGAATCGAGACATGAGAGTACGCGTCCTTCAGGTCGATGGTCACGAACCAATCCTGACATCTGATGGACGTCAAGATGCGCCTCTGCGTGAGCATCCTGAACGGCTGCTTCTGCAGGTGCTTGTTCAGGGTACGCAGATCTAGAATAGGGCACAACCCTCCGCCCTTCTTGGGGACAATGAAGTATGGGCTGTAAAACCCGCTGGACATCTCGGCCGGGGGAACGGGTTCGATCGCTTCCTTCGCCAGGAGGGTGGCAATCTCGGCCCGTAGTACGGGAGCATCTCTGACTGAGGTGAAGAGGAGACCACGAAACCTAGGCGGAGGCCTGGCGAATTGGATCGCATAGCAGAGACGGATCGTATTCTGTAGCCACCGTGATGGTTTGGAAGTGCTCCCCAAGCACCCGAAGACCGAAACAGGGGGACTAGAGGTACGATCTGCTTCATCGCCCCCATGGGGAGTGGTCCGACGGCAGCAAACTTAGTAGTGGCAGGGTCTTAAAAGAACACGGCCACCCATGACCACAACATCTGAATAGCCATCCGCCTGCAGTGCGGACAGGAAGTATCCACAACGGCTGCCTCAACGTGTTGGACCCCCAAGCACGGGAGTCAGACCTCATGTCCCTCCCCCTCCTCAATGAGTGTGTTGCACCCGTGAGGACAGCGAGACATGCTGCGCTGTAGAAATGTGCACTTTTAGAGAGAAAAACACCTCCGGAACCGCTGAGACGCCAGGGGAAGTCAATGACGATGGACAGTCCGCTGCAACACGTCGAGAAATCAGCTCTTTTAGAATGATTGTCATCAGATGCGAAGGCTCCGAAGAACAAAAGGTGAATGAATGGAGCACGCTGTTTCCCTTTTATACCCGGATATCCGGGGCGGAGTCCGGCATTCAAATTTAATTCGGCAATTTCATTGGCCTTTTCAAAATAGTCAGAAGATGATAGGTTCTCAAGTCAAACCCCATCTGTCGGTTCGACACAACGTCGAGAGACCGACAGAAAGGGAACTATGGTTGTGAAGGATGGGTCATGACCGAAATAACTAGATCGTGGGTATAATCGGGCAAAATGAGTTTCCTCCGGAGGGTGGTGGGCCTCTCCCTTAGAGAGCTGTGAGGAACTCTGAGTAAAGCCGCAGCTTCTTTATGTTGAATGGACCCAGTTGAGGTGGTTCGATGTCTCTCTAGAGAGGTGTTCCAGGCACGTCCAGCTGGGAGGAGGCACCGGGTAAGACCCAGGACTAGGTGGAGACACTATACTGTCTCTACACATTGGCCTGGGAAAGCCTCAGGATCCCCCAGTCAGAACTAGTTATTGTGGCTCAGGAAAGGAAAAGTTTTGTGTCCCCTGGAGCTGCTGCCCCCGCGACTCGACCCCGGCTAAGCGGTTGATGATGATGATTTTAAGTATCCAAGTGATATTAAATATGTTACAACATCCATCAAATATAAAGTATGTCTAAATAAAGTATAACCTCATTGACCATATGCTAATTGCATTAGTGATTTTTCTGTTTCATCACTACACACGTCTATCTTGCATTGAAGCATTTGGTTATTTATTGTTTGTCATGAATTTTACTGTATAGTTTAGTTGTTAATTTGGTAAGCATCACTTATACAACTTTGCTTCTCCATTGTCCCCTGACTTGTCAATGTGTCAAAGTTTTCAAAGGGAATCGTATGGACAAGGTCTCTGCTAATAATTTTGTGGCGTCATGTGAGGATGTGAGGTGCTTCATTAGATTAGAATTACCTGCCACCAACTTGGACAAGGACCCATTCCTTGTGTTTCACCATAACGAGGGAAAAGTAGTGCCTATATATCCAGTTTGCAAAAGCAACATTTGAACTTGCCTTCGCTCTGTGACTCTATGCATGGGTGTTATCTGTGCGACCTACTCTGCCTCTGGTTGGCAACAGATGAAAATGTACTTTACCAAAGCCAATCATCATCAGTTATGCGGTTATCTCCCACCCCACTCACACAAACACACCAATCAAAATCTGTTGATTTTCCTTTGACGAGAGAGAGCCTACTCGGATGAAAACTGCTTCACTGAGCTCAATTATAATAACACTGAATTTTACTGTCAGTAACGGTAATGCCGTTGTAACAGAGGAAACTCTTATTCGTTTGATTACTTGTTACTGAAAAAACTAACCCTGTTTATTTTTAATGCCGTTATTCCCATCACTGGTTGTGAACAGCATATGCTCTAACTATTCTCATTCTGTTTTTCTGTTTCTATCTCTGCCCGTGATGATCATCACGAGTTAATAAGAAATATCAGTAGGTCCAGTTTGGATCCAAACTTCAGATGATCTCAATGAGGTGATGTCAGCTCTGGATCTTCATAAAAAACTGTAACGTTTTACATTCATAATTATCTCTATCATCACATGAATTTTGATCATTGTAAATGTTATAATGTTTACATTCTTGTATGTAAGTGATAATGAACAGTCAGAATAAACCCTGATAGTGTGATGATCTACTGAAGGGCTTCATTTATTAACTTTATTTTGAGATAACAAAAAAGTCTGGCCGTTTCACAGATTAAATCCTCATGATTTTCTGCTAACCCAGAATGATTGTGTGTAACAAGGAAGGCAGCTATATTCGTAACATTGAGCTGGTTTCAATTCACAATACAATTCTGTTAAATTTTATTTAATTCTCTCAGGGAATCAGACCAGGGACTCAACAACACAACAAACAGGAGGTAATATTTATTTAACCACACGGATATCAACAGGGGCCCGTTTCAGAAAGCAGGGTAAGTGCAAACTCAGAGTAAATTAACCCAAGAAAACGGGATACTCTGGGTTTTCTGTTTCAGAACGCGAGGTATATCAAACCCGTGACCCGCGGGGTAAATCAAGCCTGTTTCAGAAATCGAGGTATCTTATACTCAGAGTGAGTAACCACAGTAACCTACTCTGTGAACCTAACCTGGTCAGGAGCAGGTTTTATTCCACAAACCCGGGGTTTGTTACAATCTCAGCCCCCTTTTCGAAGCGCGAACGGTGTTGAAATTGCCTACGCCGTTAGTTTTTTCATTCATTTTATTTAATCGCACTCAGTTTCGTCACACACACATTAAAATGGCATGTCCGTTTATTCAGGAACCCGAAGATGAGGAAGCTGCATTCATTCGGAGAGAGTTACATCAGGGGCGTTTCCTCCGAGGAGGCAAGGGAGGCAGTGTCTCCCCTCCCCCTCGAAAATAATCGAATGAGAATATTACTAACAGTTCAGAAATAGAATAGGACAGCGGATATAACGTATTGAGCTAAATATGAGATAAATCAGCGTGTACAACAGTGTGAAACAGCGCCCCCGCTCGAAAGAATTCCAAAGGGAGACAGCGTTTCTCTTGCCTCCTCTGAGCTCATTGACTTTACATATACCCCCTAAAGCGTGCCGTGAGTTTGAGTGGGGGTAATTGAAAAGAATGGAGAAAAGTCACGTGAGAGGAGGCAATGCCTCCAACGGGCTATGATTGGATTAACTCATCAGCGAGATCCCGCCTTCCTGCTCGTCTTCGTCATTCATTTTACGTAAACTGCGGGCGCTAAATTAGATTGAACGTTAATTAAATTGTTTTATTAGTTGTATTAATCGGAGTTTAGGATTCGTGTCGGAGATGGCGGAGGCAGAGGAGTTATCGATTGTTGACAGAATATTACGTGGTTCAGATTTGTTCAAAAACTTTTGCTTGTGATCAGGCTGCTCAGGATAGTAGCATGGCTAAATTAAGTGACATCCAGCGCCGCCACTCCTACCACGCGAGACGCTTTAGCCTCATCGTTAGAGCACTCGTCTCCTATTCGGAACGATGTAGGTTCGAAGCCCGTGCAGAGCGGGGCGAGCAATTTTAATTTCGTTGCAGCTTGCGATCTGAATTGAGATTTTACTGTTAAACATTGATAGTTTTTTGTTTTGCTATTCTGTTTACTGAAGAAAAGTTTGCACCTTTAAGGGGGGGGGGGGCATCATAATTGAACTATGCTTAGGGCACCAAAATGGCTAGCAGCGGCCCTGGTCATATCTATTTGATTTGATCTCTTAAATGCTTTGAATATTTCTGGGACTGCTAATAATTAAATTGATGGTATTGGTAATGATGTTATTCTTATATAGGAAATCCCAAATGTTCCAGAAGAAGATGAAGGTGGTGTTGATGTACCTTTTCCCAAAGCAGGGAAAATAAAAAACTAAAAAAATCAGAAGTACATACGGTAATGAACTTGTAGTAATTAAAAGGAATTTTTCATACATAAACACTGAAATGACACTGGTTTTCTGACAAACGCACTTGTTAATAGTGCAGAGATTAACAAAAATGACATGGATAGAAATCTGCCTCCTCATTTTTTAAGTCCACCGCACACCACTGAGTTACATGTATGTCGGGAGAGAATGGTGAGGCCCCGTTTGGATGTTTTATTATTATTTGAGCGATACTGTTCTTCTTTACAGTTACATATATCCACACTCCGCTTTATCCTTTCATCACAAACCTCACTTGTCGTGGCCGTGCTCTTACATCTGAGCAGATTCTTTGTATGGGCTTATGTTTCTTTGCTAATGGTAACTTTCTATATAACACCGGGAATGCTGAACACGTTAGCAAGGCAACTGTATGCAGAGCAGTAAGACAAGTGTGCATCGCAGGATTGCAGGTGAATGGTGTACATGTTGTTGTATTAAGTGCAGAGATGGCACCCATATTCCCATCATCGCTCCTTCCCAAAATGTGCTCATATTCGCTGTACGGTTGTACCAGCACCTCCAATTCGATTGGCGAGAAATAAACAGAGTGCTTTTTGTCACGTGCCGTTGCCATGGTGAATCGTGCTATCTTCGCTCAATTGATGATGGCTTTTTAAAGCGGTGTAAGCGCGTAACCTAGAGTGAACTTACTCCGAGTGGATTGAATTTATTGATATCAGCTATCCTGACACAGAAAACTCAAGTAAATCAATTCAGAGTTCACATTTTAAGGCGATGTTGGTTAAACCTCCATATTGAAACGGGCCCCTGGTGAGTAACAGCAAAATTTTACACAAAGTACACAGAATATTCAGTATTTCAGTAATGTGAACCTAGGGTGTTAACTATTACATCTAGGCTCCAACCCTTTGTAAAATATTGTTTAAAAAAATTAACAGATGTATAGGTGAAATATATAGACATATGGTAAATTCTGAAAATTTGGAGAGGTCTCTTCATTTTTTCTGCAGCTGTTGTGAAATGATATGCACTGTAAAAGCAATAAAATATAAATAAATAACACTTAAATGTTATGTTCTGTGACTTTTCCATTTTGTGTAGTTTAAAACTGATTATCTTTTATGAATTTGAACTGTTTGCACATTAAATGTGCACCATATCATTTTACGGTACAATTTTATAATTCTTTTTGTATAATTGTAAAGCAGTGTGGTAAGCAAGGGTCTTCAGATGAAATGACTGGCAGGATTTTATCATTCACTTACATTTGTACCTTTCAAGAGAAAATAAGACAAATTATATAGTTGTTACCTATTACACATGATAAAGTGTTAATCAAATCTGATAAACCGTTTAAAGTCCCAGTAAAATAAAAAATTACAATTCTTATTTTGTAGCGTAGTTTATCAATGCGGGTCATTCCCTTTTTAAATGCATGTGCCGTCCTGAACTTAAGAAGAGTACGTTTTTATTAAATATAGTAAAATAATACAATGAAAACTCATTTAGTAAAATAAGATTTAAAAAATAAAATTCAAGACATGTTACTCACCTCCAAACCTTTTTAATCCATGTCTTTGCAACAAACGTGTGTGCACATGATTTCACTAACCCAATGACCATGACGGTTTACCATGACGGTTATTGAATACTGTCATAGGCGTTTCCGTTATCTGGCATATCGCAGCTTTGTCAGCTGGTGCTGGGGCTATTTAGGACGGGATGTGAGGGTTGTCATCCCGTCCTGTGTTGTTCGCCGGATCCGCCATCAGTAGCCTGATCCAGCTGGACAGTATGTTGGATTCCGGCCACCTCTCAACTAAACCGAGACACATGGCAGCCAATCACATCTTTGGAGGGTTTTTCTGTGACAACAGGGGAGTCGGAAGAGTAATCTGATGTAGTTCTTCTGCATATGGCGCTGAGTCCACAATGACTTCACGTAGTAGACGACTCATAAGGTCATCGACAACAAGAAGTTTAACAAAACGTACTTGTAAAAGTAGTGTCCAAAAACATATGTTGTGCACGGTAGATTAGTGCTATTTTATTTAGCTTAAATCTGTTGTATTGAAGTAATTTATTTGTTTTCTAAACTTACTGTATGTTGGATCTGTTTTCACTGGCTTGGCTGTGCATTCCCCTTGTTTTGACGCGGGAAAAATGATTTTCTACATAGCCTGTCCTTGAGTTGTTGTTGCCTCCTGAGCCTGTAAACAACACAAATATCAAACTATAAAAAATCTTTACATCTCTGTTCTATGTAGACATAGCTGGTTGAAACCCATTTTTGGGATCCCTTGAAACTCTGTCTGGGTGTTCACATTTAGGAAACGGGGGGTTGTCATGAACATGGATGTTCTGTATGTGATTAAGACGTTATGTCCAGGACCAGAAACAGATGATGTCGATGCTTTTCAACCATTTTTTTCAGCACCTCGCAGTCCTTACCTTGCTAAAGCTTGTGAAGTTTCTTAGACAAAGTATGTAAAAACATTAAGTGACAATTATTTATAGGATGCTTAAATAGCTATAAAACTGTAAACAACACTTGCCAACTTTATAGTTTTAAAAATAAAGCTGATATTTATCTTTCTCAAAGTGTCAAATATCATAATACTGAGTGACGTGGCGTTCCCTCAGGTACTTCTGAATCTGTGGATGGCGTACAGTGACTCTGATTCCAGCTTATCAAGACGGCGCTTTAAATCCTCCTTTTCCATGTGGTACCTACCACCTACCTCATTGCTCTGTCAAGAGGTTTACAGAAGTGCAAATAAGAATATATAAATATTAACAGATAAAAAATAAGCAACAAGTTCAAAAGATATTTCAGGTGAATAATTCATTAACATGTTAAAGATCCACTATTGAGTTGGTTTCCATATCCATCAATGAGTACCTTCCATATTTAGAGTGTCCTATGGAGAAAAAAATCATAACATTGATGAGAACTTATACGATAAATGTTATGGTAAACTATTGAATACATTTGATTCTCTACATCTACCTGGTGAGACATATTGTGTCATTTCTGAGTTGTTTTTAGATGCTTTGATGCTATCTGGGTGGATTTTTGAGGATGATTTTACATGCCCTGTTATTTACCACAGTCATAATATACTTAAACAGTATTAAGAAGTATTCATAGGAACATTAGAATATGTGGGAGTATTAGCAATTGAAGGATTTTTATTGTGATTTTTATTGTGGTTTAAACATGCTTTTATATTTAATATGCTTTATGATTTCATTATTGATCACTAACTGTACTTAATATGTTGAAAATATAACCAGTGTGTGAGTTGAGTTAAGGGCTGATTTTGAATGAACTTTCTGTACCAAAATAATATGTGTGTGTGTGTGTAAAGATCAGATTGCGCAGAGCTCGTCGGAATTTGGTGAGGTATGGGGTCTCGTGTGATGCTCCACAAATAGTCGGGAAAAGCAGTGTGAGCTGGTTGGCTGAGGCAGAACAAAGGAGAGAAAGCGGATTGGAAGTGTTCCCAGGATTCCACGTCTGAGAAAGGACATCAGCTTCTCGAGCTAATAAAAGACACCAGAAGGATTATAAATACCATGTAAAATTGTTCTTCTCCCGGTGGGTCCTTTGTAAGACGTCGCTTCTTTGTGTGAGACGTGTGCGTCTGAGGCAACCCACCCAGCAGCTGTTGTATTTTTAAATCTGATAATAAACTTCACTTATTTTTGTGAAAAATTGTCTCTTCAATACCTCAAATTTTTGAACATGCAGGACTGAATGAAAAGTCCAACACAATATGATCTGAAACCACATTTATCCAAAGATTATATGATGTATACGAATGAATTATGCAGATGATTTAATGTTATAATCAGGGGCCCGTTCTTCGTACGTTGCTAACTCGGTTAGCTGAATTTGATTGTTGACGATTTAGCATGATCTTGGATTGTTCGGTTCTTGGACGCTCATCCTGGACTTGCTGTCATAGCAACAGGTCCGTAAGCTTGAACCTGCTCCGGAGCAGGCTTACTTTATGTAAACAGGATTAGATTGCGGCTTTATAAGCGGAGGAGATCTGTCGCAGCCATGTCTTGTCCATTTTTACGACAGCAACCTGTTGCGGAAGGTGCAATCATAATTCGCAGAGCTTTTCGAATTAATAGACAGGATCATTTAGCGCAGCGCGATAGCGTCATTGTTGAGAGATACCGTTTTTCTCGTAAGGGTGTCATTCATTTGTTGGAACCACACAGCCGGGCTTTAACAACAGCACAGACTGTGTGCATTCGCAAACTTGGCGCTCAAGCAGTTTTTAGGGGTTTTTATTGTATTTCTAAGCCACTTAAGACCACAGGTTGTAAAGCAGGATTTTCTAGCTATTGCAGGTACATTTATAATTGTTAATGACATGCAATCATGACCATACCAATAAGTATGAATAACAGTGTGTGTCCTTCAGGCTTCCCTAATGTGATTTGCCCCCACAGGCCCCAATGATGGGGATTTTGTGAAGCGAAAGGGCGTTCATAGTGTAAATGTGCAGGTAAATTACAATTACAGTTTATAATATTCCAGATTATTACATGGGAAAAAAAGTAATGAAATCAAAAAGTATGCAGTTGACTGACTAAAATCTCTTAGATGGTGTGTGACTCTATGCTCCACGTCACCAATGTGGAAGCAAAATGGCCAGGATCAGTGCATGACTCAAGAATTTTCAGAGAGTCACATTTATGCACATTATTTGAACGTGGTAAGGGAACATACATTTCAAGCTCACAGTATTATACACAGTATTATGCTGAGCCTAACAGAACTGCATTTTTCCATTATACAGGGGATTGTGACGGGATCCTGCTTGGAGACAGGGGCAATGCCTGCAGGCAGTATTTTATGACGCCCTTGCCTGAGCCAAACCCTGGACCACAAACCTGTTACAATGCAGCTCTAGCCAGGACAAGGGCATGCATTGAAATGACCTTTGGGCAACTAAAGGGAAGATTTCAGTGTCTGAAAAGTCTCAGGGTTGCACCTGACAGGGCCTGTGACATAATTGTTCCATATGCCATATTGCATAACATTGCCACTATCAGAAAGGAGAGGACCTCTGTGGTGGGGGTGCAGCCTGATGATGACCTCCAGCCAGTGCACTTGAACCAACCTAGTGGCAGAGCTGCACGGGACAGAATCGTGGAACACCATTTTTTTACTGAATAAAAGACAAGACAAATATGCTTAGTTTCTTGAGTTTTATTTAAAAGATTATTTATAAAGAAAAGCCAGCAAGTCATATTTTGCCTGCAATAAGAGATAGTTATGGAAAGTCAGCAATACTACTATGTGTGAAATAGTGTATTAGCACTTACTCTGAAGCAACTCTATCTCCAGTGCAATTTTCCTCTCTTTCAAGTTGTCGAGTTCAATTTCTCCTCTAATTTCTCTTTTTTCACCTCAAAATACTCTATTTTTGGTTAAAGATGCCGCTTATATAGGGAACGGATGTCACCCTGTGCAATTTTGTGAAAAAAAGGGTCAAAACATGCCTCATGCAACAAAAGACAAAAGTAAAACACTGCCCACCTCTGTATCAGTTCTTTGTGCAGACTGTTCTGTGAGCTTTTCTGTAGACCTTTCTCTAGGTGTGGACTCCTGCAACTGATGTTGCAGACAGAAAGAATAGGTACACAAGTATATACAAATTATAGTTAAGTTATTTATGCACTTACAGGTTCTTCCTAGAAAGGACAGTCATCTGAGAGGATTTCTTCACAGGACGTGCAATGGAAATAAATGGGTATTACAAAGTGTTGCACTCTTGTGGGAGGGAAATAATGTCATTACAATTAACTACACTGTAGAAAAATAATGTGATCAATAACTCATGGCAACATATTTTATATGAACTAAAAGTTTATTAGTTTTCACTTTCACAAACATTTGAAATGACTGTACCAAATTCATTTAATGCAGCAACAAACCATTTTACAGTATACTAAGAGAAATAAAAGCTCATTTAGCCTAACAGTAATGTAGGTGTTGCTGCTACTGGTCCCTGGCTTTGAGGAAGAGCTGCCCCCAGGGATGCCCTCGGTTTGAATTCAACCCAAGGGCCAGCTCTTCTGCTGGGGTATATTGTAGGGGTGCAGGACCACCACCTGTAATCTTTCAGCCTTTTTCTTGGTGGCTGTCATAAATAGACACGTCATTTAAGAGTGGCTTTTAAAATAAGGACTGTATAAGAAGTGAAGGCTACCATTTTGAAGAATATTCTTGTACTTCACTTTTACTTGTTCCCATGTTCTAGTGGGTCCGTGGTGGCTCCGACATTTAAAATATGTAAAATATGAAATAAATAAAAAATGGTAAAATAAATACTGTAGAAAGTGATAGAAACATCTGACATGGACACCACTTATGCATTTAATGATTTTGAATTAAACGTTCAAATTTGGCATAACCTTCCATTAAACGCTCTTGTTCTGCTTGAGAGAAAAACTGGGCGTGTTCTTTAGCCATGCTGAACAGCCAATCACAGCGTTGCTGATAATTTTTTCTAGTATCGATACATATCCCCTTTTAAACAAACACAAGAACGCGCAATGATCTCAGATAACTCAATCCAGCGATACTTATCATAAACAACAGGTGTATTCGAAGAACGTCTCGGGTTACTTGGCTGTAACCCTGTTCCCTGAAAAAGCGGGAACGAGATGCTGCGTTTCAAACGCTATGGGAGAACGTCTTTGTTCGACCGGTTGTGAAGCACGTGTGTCAAACACGGCAAAAATTATTTTGGCTTTAAATAACCTCGGCAGGTAATTTGGTTAATTACACCATCACCTGCAGGTTATAAATACGCGTTCAGGTTCCAATTTTGTCTGAAAGGACGTGGAACTTTAGGCATATAACTCGGGTGAGGATGCAGAATAGCTTTGACCATCCCAGGGGCAAAAATTAAGCAGGACGGTGAAGTCGAGAGCGCCTGCAAATCTCCAATTCTCTTAAGAGAGGTGATTGCCATTAGAAAAACCATCTTAAAGGTCAGAAGCCTAATAGGTGCTGACTCCATAGGTTCAAAAGGGGCGCTAACCAGACCCTCGAGCACTATTGCTAAGTCCCATGACGGAACAGTCCGTCTAGAAGGAGGCATTAGCCGCCTCGCTCCACGAATAAAGCGGGCGACTAAAGGGTGTTTTCCCACAGAAACCCCACCAATCAGGGCATGGCAAGCCGAAATAGCGGCCACATAAACCCTGAGAGTACCGGGCTTTGTCCCTGAGGACAGTTTCTCTTGCAGAAACTCCAGCACTGAAACAATCTGGCAGTGAATTGGGTCCGCATGGTGTACCATGCACCATCTTTCAAAAACGCTCCATCTAAGGGCGTAGCTCCTTCTAGTGGAGAGAGCCCTAGCACTTAAAATAGTCTCTATTACATCAGGCGGAAGCCCTGAACCTCTCAGCTGGTGCCCTTCAGGGGCCAGACATGGAGGTTCCATAGCTCGGGATGGGGATGAAACACCGTCCCCTGTGCCTGAGACAAAAGATCTCTCCTGACTGGGATCACCCATGGCGTGTCGTCGAGGAGGGATATTAGGTCCGAAAACCAAATTCTGGTTGGCCAACGGGGAGCTATCAATAAGAGGCGACACCCCTGTTGACGGACCTTCGCTAGGACTCCCGGGAGCAGAGCTATCGGAGGATATGCATAAAGACGCAGTCTGGGCCACGTGTGGGCCATCGCGTCCAGACCCAGGGGAGCTGGATGACTCAGAGAGAAGTAGAGGGGACATTGTGCTGTCTCCTGTGTAGCAAAGAGGTCCACCTCTGCTTCGTAAAATCTTTCCCAGACTTGTCTCACTATCTCGGGGTGGAGTTTCCATTCCCCGTTCGTCACAGCTTGTCTGGACAGAAAGTCTGCTCTCACATTCATATGCCCCGGGATGTGAATCGCTCTGAGGGACTGGAATTTGCCCTCTGCCCAGGGCAGGATCTGCTGGGCCAATTTGTTCAGGTGGCGCGACCGCAGCCCACCCTGGTGATTTATGTACGAGACTACTGAAGTGTTGTCCACCCGCACTAGGACATGGTAGCCTCGTAACTGCCGGAGGAAGTACTTCAGGGCCAGAAATACAGCCATCATTTCGAGGCAATTGATATGCCAATCGAGAAGATGACCTCTCCAGATCCCTTGGGCTGGACGGCCATCTAAAACCGCACCCCAACCTGTGAGGGAAGCGTCTGTCGTTAACTTCCTGCGACGACAACACGGACCGAGAGTGGGACCTAGAGTCAGAAACCGAGGTCTGAACCACATAGAAAGGGTGCGAAGCCCCTGGCGCGTCACCCTTATTTGCCTCTGGGGGTTGGCCCTTGGATGAAACCCCCTGGCTCTGAGCCACAACTGAAACGGTCTCATATGCAGGAGGCCCAGAGGTATTACTGTGGAAGCCGCCGCCATGAGACCTAGGACTCTTTGAAAGTGATGATTTGTCACTCTCTGGCCTAACCTGATGCTCCTCAGGGTGCTCTGAATGGATTCGACACGTGCAGGTGACAGTTGTGCCTGCATTGCGATCGAGTCCCATATAACCCCCAGATACGTTGTATTCTGTGTAGGGGAAAGAACGCTCTTTTTGACGTTGAGTCTTAACCCGAGAGTCTCGAGATGAACTAGGACGACATCCCGATGTCGAAGCGCTAGCTCCCGAGACTGAGCTAAAATCAGCCAGTGGTCTATGTAATTCAAACTGCGGATGCCCTGGAGTCGCAGAGGAGCCATAGCTGCATCCATGCACTTTGTGTATGTGCGGGGTGACAAGGCCGAATGGAAGAACCCGATACTGGTAAGCTTCGCCCCCGAAAGCGAACCTCAGGAATTTCCTGTGTTATGGCAAGATCTCTATGTGAAAGTATGCGTCTTTGAGATCGATCGTCACAAACCAGTCGTGACACTGAATTTGAGACACAATCATCTTGATTGTCAACACTTTGAACTTGTGTGTCTTTAGGTAGCGGTTCATTCCGCGAAGATCTAGAATTGGACGCAACCCCCCATCCTTCTTGGGAACTAGAAAATACCGGCTGTAATAGCCTGACATTCTGTCTGATAGGGGAACACGTTCTATGGCCCCTTTGTCCAGCAGAGCTTGTAATTCTTGTGTCAACAGATGTGCTCGCTCCGGTTGGACGGAAGTTGAGACCACTCCGTTGAAACGCGGAGGACGATATGCAAATTTAATTCTGTAGCCTTTGGCAATAGTTCTTTCTACCCATGGAGAGAGACCTGGCAGTAGTTTCCACGCTGCCAGCTTCTCTGAAAGGGGTATTAGTGTTGACACTTCTAATTGGGGGGATGCCAGACGTTCGGCGTCCTGAATCATGGCAGGAGACAACCGAACATTTAGCATTTTTGAGACCGCCAATCCCCGAATCGCCGGTGGCGGCGGATATAGAAAAAAAAACAGGTGGTGGTCCTGCACCCCCACAATATACCCCAGCAGAAGAGCTGGCCCTTTGGTTGAATTCAAACCGACCCATTGTGGAGGGCAGCTCTTCCTTAGACCCAAAGCCAGGGACCAGTAGCAGCAACACCTACATTACTGGTAGGCTAAATGAGCTTTCAATTCTCTTAGTACACTGTAAAATGGTTTGTTGCTGCATTAAATGAAGTATAATACAAATGGCTGGTACAGTCATTTGAAATGTTTGTGAAAGTGAAAACTTCAACTTATAGTTCATATAAAATGTTGCCATGAGTTATTAATCACAATTTTGTTTACAGTGTAGTTTACTGTAATGACATTATGTCCCCCTTTTTGTGCAGTTTTAGATAATACACCAACACTTTTACCTGTTCCCAAGCAAGTGGTGGCTGAAGCATATGCAGTAAGTTGTGTTTTTCTAACTTTTACATCAAAAGAAAAGAGTGCAACACTTTGTAATACCCATTTATTTCCATTGCACAGGACAGTGAAGAACCCCTCTCCGATTGTCCTTTGGAGGAAGAACCTGTAAGTGCATAAATAACTTTACCCTAATTTGTATTTACTTGTGTACCTATTCTTTCTGTGTGCAACATGAGTTGCAGGAGTCCACACCTAGAGAAAGGTCTACTGTCAGGTACAGAAGGCAAGGACTCAAATGCAGATTCAAATAATAATGTTTAATCAAAAGCAGGACAAGAAGCAGAGCTTCAGACAGTTCAGGGCAAAGCAGATGCAAGGTCAGGCAGGCAGGTGGTCAGTCGAGGTGCAAACAGAGTCCGGAGGGGTAATCCACAAGAGGCAGTACAACAGGCAAGGGTCGGTCGAGGTGCAAACAGAGTCCAGAGGGAAAAAGCAAAACTCGTAATCCAAGGTGCAGACTAACAGAGAGAATCCAGATCTAAGCGGCAGTCCAGTCCAAAACAATAATCCAGTGCAAAAACTATAACTAGAAAAGAGCAGGGTTAGCATAAATAATCCGACAAGGCAAGAGGCTAGAGTGAGGTAGACAATACAACGCAACAGCAACGAAGGAGAGAAACAGAGGGGAATATAAAGGAAGGAAAATAATGAGAGCGATAAGAAACAGCTGTGCGCTGCTGAGCCGCTCAGCAGATTGCCAAGCTGCATCAGCTGTGCACATGGAAAGGTGAGTGAGAACGTGAAGGAAGATCAAACCCGGGACCTGACATCTACAGAAAGGCTCACAGAACTGCTGATACAGAAGTGGGCAGTGTTGTACTTTTACTTTTGTTGCATGAGGCATGTTTTCACCGGTTTTTTTTCAGACACTGAAATCTTCCCTTTAGTTGCCCAAAGGTCATTTCAATGCATGCCCTTGTCCTGGCTAGAGCTGCATTGTAACGGGTTTGTGGTCCAGGGTTTGGCTCAGGCAAGGGCGTCATAAAATACTGCTTGCAGGCATTGCCCCTGTCTCCAAGCAGGATCCCGTCACAATCCCCTGTATAATGGAAAAATGCAGTTCTGTTAGGCTCAGCATAATACTGTGTATAATACTGTGAGCTTGAAATGTATGTTCCCTTACCACGTTCAAATAATGTGCATAAATGTGACTCTCTGAAAATTCTTGAGTCATGCACTGATCCTGGCCATTTTGCTTCCACATTGGTGACATGGAGCATAGAGTCACACACCATCTAAGAGATTTTAGTCAGTCAACTGCATACTTTTTGATTTCATTACTTTTTTTTCAAGTAATATATTACTAATCAGGAATATTATAAATGGAAATCGTAATTTACCTGCACATTTACACTGTGAACCCCCTTTCGGTTCACAAAATCCCCTTCATTGGGGCCTGGGGGGCCTTGATGGGGACATGTGTGCAGTCTATGGCACCAATCACGTTAGGGAAGCCTGAAGGACACATACTGTTAGTCATACTTATTGGTATGGTTATGATTGCATGTCACTTACCATTATAAATGTTCCAGCAATAGCAAAAAAATCCTGCTTTACAACCTGTGGTCTTAAGTGGCTTGGAAATACCACAAAAACCCCTAAAAACTGCTTGAGCGCCAGGTAAACTTTGCGAATGGCACGACAGACAGCACTTTTCACCAAGTTCTCTGCATCTCCAATAGTGTAAAGGAAAGTGCCACTCGCAAAGAATCTCAGGCCAATGCACACAGTCTGTGCTGTTGTTAAAGCCCGGCTCCTCCGTGTTGAACACGTAATGTGTGGTTCCAACAAATGAATGATGTAAATAACACCCTCACGGGAAAAACGGTATCTCTCAAAAATGACGCTATCGCGCTGCGCTAAAGGATCCTGTCTATCCCGCAATACGCGATTCATTCGAAAAGCTCTTCGAATTACTCTACTACCTTCCGCAACAGGTTGCTGTCGTAAAAATGGAACAGACATGGCTGCGACAGACTTACCTATCTCCTCCTCCTATAAAGCCGCAATCTAATTCTGTTTGAGAGAAACAAAAAACATCCATTCAGGCAGCAGAAGCAAGAAAGTTAACCTTACATCTGCTTCATATATTTCCCTTCCGAGTACACATGAGAGGAGTTGCGTGCAAATAAAGTTCATTCTCATATATTTCTGAACTTCTGTACAAATTTGTTAAAGCTGTAAACGGCTAATTTGACAGGCAAATGACACGTACCTCTTCTGCATTGAAACTCTGACATCTTACGTGTTTAAAATCAATGAATGCACCGTGTACTGATGGTGTATGTGATGAACATTATAGCAATGTTCTGCGCGTTCAAAAATTGAAGAGAGGCCAGTTCAGAAAACGTTGAAATTTATTGATCAGAAGTCTCAAACAAACAGCTGTTTCGGTGGATTCTCAGACTCAAAACAGTCTTAACAAAGAACCGACCACCAGAAAACAGCTTTACAGCTATTTATGTATTTTTCGTCGAGTCTGTTCTCCATGGCGGGCTCCAATCAGATCGTCTCCCCTTTGTCTGCTCTCCAGCCAATCAGCTCACTGCCTTGTTTTTCAAACCACCATTCATCTGTAACAAATTATAGAGGCCCAACACGCTCTGTGCGTAACCTGATCTTAACACACACACATAGTAATGTCCTGTGGAAAAACCCCACAATATCAGCGATTAATTCTTGGTTACACACAACTCACACACTTGGTTATATTTTCAACATATTGGTTATATTTGGTTAACAATAATAAAATCCTAAAGAATATTAAATGAAAAGGCACGTTTAAACCACAATAAGATCCTCCAGTGTACACATTTCTTCCCCAAAAAGAAGTTGTGTGGTTGTTGTTACACACACACATAAGCAGAACATCCTACCCCCACTCACTGACCACATTCCGATCTCTGGCAACATCTAGCAACTGTAGAACTCTCAGCTTCAAGCAGGAAAATACATCTGATTTAAACAACATCAATCATCCATTTTTATATCGATCCATATATGGATCTAAATTCCCACATATGTCAAACAAGTTGCCCCAAAAAATAACGCGGACTGGTTGCATGTTGGTCTCCTTTTAGTCTGATATGATGCTCTGCAGAAAAAAAAACTAGTTTATTTTTTTCCAGAAAGACAACGGAGCTCAGAATTATAAAATAGCGGTGTGTTCTGCAACACAGAGAAGCGGAAGAAAATATAATTACACTTAATAAAACGGCTTGCTTTTACAACAGAATGCATAAGCCTCTACCTTTAATAGACTAGTCTGTGCGCCATTAACCAGGGTCAGTCATTTCATTGAAGCCTTAATAAAAACTACGGTTCAGGACAAAGAAAAATGTCCTAATACAGTGAAACTAATTGTGGGAATTAAGATCAATATAGATCAATATATAAATGGATGATTCATTTTGTTTTAATGAAATGTATTTTCCTATGTGACATAGTTGCAGACAAAGGCTGGTTTCAAAAGTTCCCCCAGTTGTAAGAATGTGTTTTCAGAGATCGGAATGTGGTCAGTATGTGGGGGTTGTCACGAGAAGAGGCTACCTGGAGATGGGGGATGGTAGCCCAGACCGGCCCAGAACTGAAGGGAAAAGCATGTTCTGTTTATGTGTGTGTAACAAGAAGCCTCTTCTTTTTGGGGGAAGGAATGTGCACACGAAAAGGGAAGCACACACACAATGTATTTTGTGGAACGTGTTGTGTTACAGATTTTGAAAATGGAGTCAGTTCGAGGTGGCGGCACTGATTGGCTGCCGAAAGAAAGAACCGCCCAGAATTTGAGGAGGTCACAGATTGGCTAGGAGCGAACAAAGAAACCAGAAGAGAGATCGACGTTATGGCAAGCCATTTTGTCATTTAATCCTTGACGTTCACTAGTATCAATTTATAGGCTACTAGTACTTATTGTTTAGTTACTAGTAACTATTCCGTTAGATACTAGTACTATTCATTAGATACTAGTACCTAAATATTAGATACTAGTGCTTATTTATTAGATACTAGTACTTATTCATTAGATACTAGTACTTATTCAGTAGAGACTAGTACTTATTCATTGCATACTAGTATTTAATCATTAGATACTAGTGCTTATTTATTAGATACTAGTACTTATTTAATAGATACTAGTACTTACTCATTAGATACTAGTACTTATTCATTGCATACTAGTATTTAATCATTAGATACTAGTACTTATTTAATAGATACTAGTCCAGTGGTTCTTAACCTGGGTTCGATCGAACCCCAGGGGTTCGGTGAGTCAGTCTCAAGGGTTCGGTGGAGGTCAAGACACACACCCGACTCATATGATTCGTGATGACACACCCCGATTGGCCATCATTGGCTGCAGGTGATCACACAACATCGCTTGGCCTATCTGTGCTGCAGGGAATTTGGTGCGCTCAGAAGTCGACTTGTGACTGTCGTGATGGTACGTCGTGTGATTTCGTTCTTAATATTTGAATCCCTTCATACTAACTATGTCGAGCAAAAAAAGAATTTGGTCGGACGAATATGTACAATATGGATTCACATGTATAACGGAACGTGGGGGGGGCCGCCCCCCCACCAAAATTATTAAATTTCATACCCACCCCCCGCCAAAACAAAAAAACACCCCCCCAACCCACCGGGAGGGAAAAAAATTTTTTAATTGTTTTGTTCTTTAAAACACAAAGATGTTGATGCACGGTTCATTTGGTGCACCAGTAAAAAAAAAATATATTTTTTAAATTAGAAAAAAAAAATATTAAATTTTTCCATTTACGAAGCGTTCGGTGAATGCGCATATGAAACTGGTGGGGTTCAGTACCTCCAACAAGGTTAAGAACCACTGTACTAGTCCTTATTTATTTGATACTAGTACTTATTACATCATTGACTAGTAATTATTCTATTGTTACTAGTAACACATTTCAGATTTTTGCCATTGATTTCTATAGAGGTCTGTCATGTGGATATCAACTATTCAGTTCTGACTAGTGTGTCTTCTGATGTTCACTAGTACCTACTTAATAGTTACTAGTATTTATTCATAAGCTACTGGTGCGTATTTATTATGTACAAGTACTTATTTTCAAGATACTAGAACCTGCCAAACAGATACCAATGCTTATTTTTTTGATACTTGCACTTATTCATTGGATAATAGTACCTATTAAATATATACTAGTATTTATTCTATTTATACTTGTATTTATTCATTAGATACTAGTACTTATTTATAAGAAACGTATAAGTGTTTATCAGGATCTAGTATTTATTAGATTTATACTAGTACCTTTTCATGAGATACTAGTACTTTTGTCAATTGTGACTAGTAAGACATTTTATTTTACTAATAAGATTTGTGATTGAACTCTACAATGGCCATTCTGACTAGTCATTACATATGACAGGTAAAAAACAATTGTAACCAGTAAGATGAGAAATGTTACTTGTAACAACCGTAAAAGACACTCGTGTCTAATATATAAGTACTAGTACTTAATTAATTACTACTAGTGCCTTTATAATATTTACTAGTATACATTGAATACAAATCCAGTATTTAATAACAAGTACTAGCATTAAATGAATACATACTAGTAGTATTAAAAATATACTAGTCATTATTGTAATAAGTACTTGTCAGAAATTAGTAACTGATATCAAAAACAGAATAACTACTAGTAACTATTCATTTAAAGATATCTTCCGCCTCAAAAGGAACTAGTAAGAATGGGTTTGGAGATATCTTAATTCAAATAGAGCATTACATAAACATGATTACCTTTCAGCCACCCAATCAGAGTTAACATGCTAATACTGTGCAAAATGACCTTGCCTTTGTTAGCTTGTCCAGCTAATTGGTTAGCACGAAAACACAAAGAAGGGTTTGTTTATTATCACTATTTTTGTTTTTCAATGTTTAATATCATGTGATAAGCTTAACTTCGTTAGATGGAGTTATATGGGGTCTTGCACAGCAGCTTTTACACGATCCTGCATGCTGCACAGCTGCTGCAATATTACATTTGCAATGAGCAATAATCATATCACAGTTTAAATTAAAGTTTTAGCTCATCATGCTGCTTCTGGTCTGCTTCTGGTTTGCTTCTGGTTTTACTTTATTTATAAATCAGGCTTATATTTTTCCTTTTTACTATTACATATAAAGTATGTTTAAAACCTAATTCTGTTCGGTTAGGATCGTGGTGCTTCTGTCAACGGGCAGGGTGGGGTACGGAATTAAATTAGTGATGCCGGACGGGTCGGGTGGTCTTTTAATAACTATATAGGTGGGGGGGTTCGCTTTTATCAAACAGTACCAGTGCAGGACTCTGCTTTTGATTCTATTATTGGCAGTTGATCCAGAAACTATTTAATTAATGCCAACCAGACAAACAACCTTAATACAAAGTAGAAAATGTACTTATGTTGGAATGAATAGCTATATGACAAAATATAGGCTGCCTCTTATTGCTTTTTGACGGCGAGATCGAGCTTTCGAAGCAAATGCACGGGGCAGAACTTGTGGGCCATTTTAAACAATATCGTGTTGCACAGGGCATACCAAGGGTATTAATGATGACAAAACAATAACGTGTCAGTGTTGAAGAAAAACTGACTAAACTCACGGAGTGTAGTTCTTTACTGAAGGACGCTGAATTAATTTAGCTTTAGCCTCCTCGTAAGATCGCCCGTCTCCCGTTCGGAACGACGTTAGTTCGAAGCCCGTGTAGAGCAGGGCGAGGAACTTTAATTTCGGTGCAGCTTGCAATCTGAATTGAGATTTTACTGTCAAACAATGATAGTTTTTTGTTTTGCTATTCTGTTTACTGAAGAAAAGTTTGCACCTTTAAGGGGGGGGGCATCATAATGGAATTATGCTTAGGGCACCAAAACGGCTAGCAGTGGCTTGTTGGGTACTTAGTTGGGGCTCATTTTGCCTGAATTACTGCAGCAATGCGGCGCGGCATGGAGTCGATCAGTCTGTGGCACTGCTTGCTCAGGTGTTATGAGTGCCCATGTTGCTCTGATAGTGGCCTTCGGCTCTTCTGCATTATTGGGTCTGGCATATCGCATCTTCCTCTTCACAATACCCCATAGATTTTCTATGGGGTAAAGGTCAGGCGAGTTTGCTGGCCAATTAAGAACAGGGATACCATGGTCCTTAAACCAGGTACTGGTTGCTTTGGCACTATGTGCAGGTGCAAAGTCCTGTTGGAAAATGAAATCTGCATCTCCATAAAGTTGGTCAGCAGCAGAAAAGCATGAAGTGCTCTAAAACTTCCTGGTATACGGCTGCGTTGACCTTGGACCTCAGAAAACACAGTGGACCAACACCAGCAGATGACATGGCACCCCAAACCATCACTGAATGTGGAAGCTTTACACTGGACCTCAAGCAACATGGATTGTGTGCCTGTCCTCTCTTCCTCCAGACTCTGCAATAAACCCCTTACTTTCAGCAGAGAACATAACTTTGGAACACTCAGCAACAGTCCAGTCCTTTTTGTCTTTAGCCCAGGCGAGACGCTTCTGACCCTGTCTGTTGTTCAAGAGTGGCTTTACACAACAGCTAAAACCCATGTCTTGCATACGTCTGTGCGTAGTCGTTCTTGAAGCACTGACTCCAGCTGCAGTCCACTCTTTGTGAATCTCCCCCACATTTTTGAATGGGTTTTGTTTCACAATCCTCTCCAGGGTGCGGTTATCCCTTTTCTTTGTACACTTTTTTCTACCACATCTTTTCCTTCCCTTCGCCTCTCTATTAATGTGCTTGGACACAAAGCTCTGTGAACAGCCAGCCTCTTTTGCAATGACCTTTTGTGTCTTGCCCTCCTTGCAAAGTGCAAGTTGTGTCAATGGTCGTCTTTTGGACAACTGTCAAGTCAGCAGTCTTCCCCATGATTGTGTAGCCTACAAAACTAGACTGAGAGACCATTTAAAGGCCTTTGCAGGTGTTTTGAGTTCATTAGCTGTTTAAAGTGTGGCACCAGGTGTCTTCAATATTTAACCTTTTCACAATATTTTCACACATTATATAATACATACATTTGTTTCCTTTCAGTATAGTTTTAGATTTTTCGTGTCATTAAGGTTTTATTGCAATATATAAATACCTCATGGTAGAGCGCATTCATAGCAAAAATCTTAATGATTTGTTGTAATTGCGATTATTTATGTTAATTATATTGACATCAAAATATTTCTAAAATGTTTCAAAACTTTCTGTCAGGTATACTGTATGCCGAATTCTTTAGGCTAAATATTCTGTTCCTGAAATACTTGATTAGCATGTCTCAAAGGTTCAACACATTTTACATATTAAAACTATTGAATTAACATGAATTATTTGTGATTGAAAAAATCTAAAGTAATTCTAAAGTTGTCTACAATATTATCTACAACTGTAATAGGCCTACTCATGAAGAAAACAGTCAGCCACGGTCCAGAAACGCAGCCAGTATGAAACACGTGCTTAGCCCATTTTGGGAACCTCTGAGAGCACTGGACCTAAATGGCATTTGTTCGCCTACTATATGATTAATGACTATAGGTAACAGGACAATATAGAAGGAACATTCCACATTCTCCCCTATTTTTGTATATTATATTTACAACCTTTGTGCATTTCATATTCTATTGTGTCTGTGATTATGGAGTAAGATGTGCTGTACCCTTCAAAGCTGTCTTCCTGTTATCACTTTGATAATGGACTAATATTTGAATTCCTTATGAGCACAGAGTGATCGCAGCGAGCTACAAACGACATAAATGTATTTTCGCACGTAGTTCATGGTGAGGCTGTAACCGGTCCCATCCGCCCCGCTCTGCGCGGGCTCCGAACCGACGTCGGTCCGAATGGGGATCAGAAAATATGAATCTATAAAATAAATACGAATGACAAAGGTGCGTTTGGTCAAGGTTTTTTTTATTTTATCCAAGTTTAACTTTCACCATTGTGTTGTTTCTAAGATGGAGAGCAAAAAATAGAGCAACTTTTCAGATCCGTTTCCACTCCGGTCATAAGAGCAAATATGGCAGTTAATAACACAGGAACCTTTCTACATTCTAATATCTGTTTTAACGGAACAATAAACATTTAAACGGCAACTCCACTATGATATTTCCCAGCCAATACTGCAGTCCTAAAGTCCCATATTGAATTGCGTTGCTGACGTCATGTTCCCATTTTCTATGCCCAGCCCCTAATGTAGTGACGTCGCATTGCCGCACTTTTTTTTATAAGCATAGACTACTGCAGCGTTATAATATCGAGTTAGTTGATATGGATGGCACGCAACAGCAAATCAGCTCCAATTTAGCACAAAATGAGCAACCTGTAGTAGCCGTTTTTGATAGAGTGTTTAATGCCCTTCAGCGTGCAAGACGCGAATTAATGGCTTCCACATCAGCTAATGGAGCATCCAACATTTTGACCATGACCAGAACACTCTTCAGGAGGCGTAGAAATCATGTTCAAGGTAAGTCATTTGTAAGTGGATGAATTATTGTTTTATTGTGTAAATACATAATATGCAGCTTTTAAAGCGTCAATTGTGAGGATCCTGCATATATTTTACAGTTAGTATTGAGTATTTTCTTTATTTCCTTCAGTATCTTTAAGCATATTGAGTATTTTTTCTTTATTTCCTTCAGTATCTTTAAGCATATTGAGTATTTTCTTTATTTCCTTCAGTATCTTTAAGCAGTATCTTAACCACAATGATATATCTTCATTTATGCATGCATTTGAATATTACACTTTTTATTATTAGACTTTTTATCAGTCATGAAGCATTAAAGAAGTATTCATAGGAACAATAGCATAGACCATTAGTTATTAGATATTAGTGATATAATCAGAAGCCATATTTAACCACATTTAGGTAAAGATGATTGTGAGCAAATGACTAAGATGATTTAATGACGTAATGTACCAGTTTAATGATTATTTACATAAAATACTTATATAGCATGTTTAAAGAATACTTTTCAACGTTTTACAGCAATATAAAGTCCAGTGATGTCTGCAAGGCCTAAGGTTCAAATAAAGTTTGAAAAAAAAAAAAAAAACCCCCCCCCCCCCCAAAAAAAAAAAAAAAAAAAAAAATTTAAAAAAAAAAAAAAAAAAAAAAAAAAAAAAAAAAAAAAAAACAAAAAAAAAAAAAAAAAAAAAAAAAAAAAATTTTGCCAAAAAAAAAAGAAAAAAAAAAAAAAAAGAATTTTTTTTTTTTGCCAAAAAAAAACCACAAAAAAAAAGCCCGCCCCCCAAATTAATGGGGGGAAAAAAAAGAAAGGGCACCAAAAAAAAAAAAAAAAAGGAACTTACCTGATTGGTGTAACAGGCAACCCCCCTGCACAAGTTTTACTATAACTATGGGCTTGAAAACGTCTCGGTTACGTATGTAACCTCTGTTCCCTGATGGAGGGAACAAGACGTTGTGTCGAAGCCGACAGATGGGGTTCGCCCTTGAGAACCAATCGTCTCTGACTATTTTGAAAAGGCCAATGAAAATTGGCGAATGAAATTTGCATGCCGGGCTCCGCCCCCGGAAATCCGGGTATAAAAGGGGAGCCGGCGTGCCCATTCATTCACCTCTTGTGCTGAGGAGCCTGAGAGCATCTCGTGACTGCTGCAGCGGACGGCTATTGTCGTGGCAAGGAGGACACAACGTCTTGTTCCCTCCATCAGGGAACAGAGGTTACATACGTAACCGAGACGTTCCCTTTCTGTCGGTCTCTCGACGTTGTGTCGAAGCCGACAGATGGGGTTCCTATGGAAAACGCCACGGCACTAGCCGCGTCACAATCTCTAGCGAAGCGACGTTGACCGGCCTGGGCGAGCCACACGTGAGCGCTATCGCGAAGTTTGTAACCTTCCAGTGGGCAGGCAGGGGCTCCCAGAGCTTTTGGGAAAGATGAGTAGCCCCTGCCCTCTGCCAACTCAGACGGCCCCATTGGCGAGGGCCATCCAGTCGTAGGGCTACTGGGTAAGCGCTGTTCCTTCAATGAGGACGTGCGCTACGGAGACCACTTCCCACCCTAGGGGGGGAATACAGTGGAGACACCAACATGGTCTCACCAAATAGGGGAGAACTCATGGGAGGTATGTGCGGAATGCCGCAAGGTGGATGTCCACCTGGGGGAGGTCATGGGTTGCCACGTGGGGAACCATCTCATGACGACATCTCAGACGGAACCACCCTAGTGGGGGGTTACTACGTGTGGGGCACTAGGTCCGGTTAGAGCTATATGTAATAACTCAGCTTGATACCCGGCCATAGGCGGCAGGGCTGCTCCGCCGAGCCCGCCGCCCTGAGTGCTTATTGATGGAAGGACGGACTGCCTATTCTTCACCCTTGGGGAAAGAAGGGAGGCAGCCCATAGCGCACTGATCCACCTAAGAAGGGGAAAGGCGCTCTGCGCAGGCGTACGCCCCACGACTGCTGGTCTCACCTGTTGGCAAGACTCGAGCTGCCGACTCCCCACGGAGGTTTGCAAGCCTCTGCGAGGTATAGCGTAGCCCAACCCGCAACTCTACAGATGTCTGCCAGAGAGGCGCACTGAGCCGATGCCCACGAGGAGGCCACACCCCGAGCGGAGTGTACCGTCACTCAAATGGGCATGGGGCTAGGATCGGCACACCGTAGTGACGGCGTGTGCGATCCGGCGCGACAACTCTCCTCGGAGACAGCACTCCCGTTGCTGACCTCCAAAACAGACAAGAGCTGCTCAGGGCCTTGAAGCCCTCCGTGTGGTTCGAGTAGAGGCGCAATGCGCTTACTGGACACCCCACGTACAGGTTGGGTCTTTCTCCCGGTGTGGGAGCGCCTGCAAGTTCACCACCTAGTTCCCAAAAGGGGGGCGGCGGAACTTTGGGCACGTAAGTTGGCCGGGGTCTCAGGATCACGTGAGAGTCACCGGGCCTGAATTTTGGCAATCGGTGGACACGGAATGTTTGCAGGTGCCTCACCCTCTGGATGGACTCGAGCCCCAGCAGGAGAGCCAACCTCCCTCGCAGAACGAGGAAGGGGCTCTCGGCAGGGCCCGAAAAAAGGGGACCCAAAGGTCCACCTTAAAGTCCCAAGAGGGTACGGGGCGCGGACGAGGCCTTAGCCCCTCGCGCCCTAGAGGAACCTAATAATCAGGTCATGCCGCCCCAGAGGCTCACCAGCAACTGGTACGTGATAACCGCGACAGCAGGTACCCACGTTCCAATGTGGAAGGGGAGATTACTCCCCAGCCTCTCCTGCAATAGGACAGCACGTTCCTGAGCGAGCAATTCCGCGGGTCTTCTCCTCGAGAAGAGCACCAGGACGAGAAGGGGCGCCACTTAAAGGCATCCAGCCTTGTGGGCATGGCCCTTGCCTGAGTGACAGTCTCCACCACTGAGGGGGGTAGGTCATCCAGGAACTCCTCGTCCCATCCAGGAGCCAGACCCAGAGGTCCGGCTCGAATGCCACAACGTGTCCACCCCCTGCGAGTAGGCCCTTCGCCAGGGGATTTGGCCAGGGGGAGTTGTCGTCAGGAGTATTAGCTCCGAGGACCAAGTGTAGTTGGGCCCATAAGGCGCAACTAGCAGCACTTGACACTCCCTACCCAGACCTTGCACAGGACCTGCGCAATGAAGCTCACTGGGGGAACCGTAGTTCCGCTTGTCCCGCGGCCAGCTGCGCGCTAGGGCCTCCGTGTCGAGGGGGGCCTCGACCAGGGAGTGCCCAGCGGCGCTGGGTGGTGTTCAGGGAGGCAACAGGTCCACCTGTGCCCGCCCAAACCACACCCAAGCCGGCCGCAGTGGTGGAGTCGTCACTACCCACGAGGTGTCAACTGACGAGAGAGCGCTTGGCTGTCTGGTTCAGGACACCCAGTGGCCGTGTGAAATGCAGGGGCCTTGCCACCTGCTGTCTCCACCAGGGGTGGAGTCGTCACTTCCCACGAGGCGTCAACTGACGAGAGAGCGCTTGGCTGTCTGGTTCAGGACACCCGGTGGGCGTGTGACCTCCACTGGAGGCTGCGCGCTAGGGCCTCCGTGTCGAGGGGGTCCTCGTCCAAGGAATGCCCAGCGGTACTGGGTGGTGTTCAGGGAGGCGACAGGTCCCCCTGTGCCCGCCCAAACCACACCCAGGCCAGCCCGCAGGGGTGGAGTCATCACTTCCCACGGGGTGTCAACTGACGAGAGAGCGCTTGGCTGTCTGGTTCAGGACACCCGGTGGGCATGTGACCTGCAGGGGCTTTGCCACCTGCTGTCTCCACGGGAGGAGGCGTTTTTGGGCGAGTTGCGATGACTGCAGCGAGCGAATGCCACCCTGAGGTTTAGTACGCTACGCCGGTCTTGCTGTCCGGGCCAGTATGCTGGCTCTGCACGAGAGGCCGGAGCCTCATCAGTGCAAGCAGGACAGCTAGCAACTTGAAGGCAGTGATCTGCCAACGCAGGCGGGGGCCCGTCCAGCGACCCGACACTGCGCGCCCGTTGCACACCGCACCCGCACCCCGTAGGGAGGCGTCTGTCGTTCCACGACCGGCCTCAAGACCTGCTCGGGGTTAGGATGCGACGGCAGCAGGCGTAATGACGATACGCCTACTGCCAGTGCGCCACGCTCTCCAGGGAACTCATCTCTGTAGTCAGTGCTGTCGCGGTCCCATGTGCGTCAACCCGAGGGGGACAGGCCACCCCCGAGGACACCATGCCCAGGAGCCTCTGAAACTGATTTCAGGGGACCGCTGGCTGCTGCCTGAAAGTTCAAGCAGCTCAGCCCTGACTGTGCGTGCTCGTGAGCGAGCACGCCGTCATGGAGACAGTGTTGAGTTCTCTACCAGGAAAAGGGGGAGCTCCGCGCCAGGGAGAGCTGCTCTCTTTTTCCCGGGTGACCCGTTACTGACATGTCAGCCCCTCGACAGTGCCGAGGGAAACTGTACATGAGAGTATGCGGTCAGTTGTCATGAACCACGCCTGGCGTCTGACAGACACCAGGACGCGCTTCTGCGCCTCCCGAACGGCACCCTTGCAAGGTGCTGCTCAAGGTATGCAGCGACCCCTGGTTTTGGGGATGATGAAGTGCGGCTGTCGAAGCCACTGGACATCTCGGCCGAGGGGACGGTTCGATCGCCTTCGCCAGAGGGGTGGCAGCCCCGGCCTGGAGCACAGGAACATCCCTGCCTCTGCTGAGGTAAGAGGATGCCTGAAGTCCGGCGGAGGTCTGGCGAGCTGGATCGAATGCCGAGACGGACCACACTCCCAGCCACCGTGATGGTTTGAAATGCTAACCAAGCACCCAGAGACCTCACAGGGGGGGCTGCGATCTACTTCATCAACCCGCGGGGGTTGGTTCAATGACTAGCAGTGCTGTTCCCCCCGGGGGAAACGGCTCCGCTAAATCACCTGCCAGGCGATGGCGCAGCTCGACGCACCGTCGAAGCGAGAGTGCTGAGGGCTGCTTTATACTCGTCATTGCGTGCCGCCACGACGCAACGTCGAGTTGCCGAACACCATCTTTCAGAGGGTGAGAGCGGCTGCAAGTGGGACCCAGAGAGAGACCTCTCCTTGTGAGAAGGCGGGCACTAGGCCCCCGAAGGGGCCCAGAAGGTGTTTGGGACACGGCAGGGACCGCCCCATTCCGACCATCCAGCAACCAAGGCTGGGTCGGGCCCGATGGTTCAATCTCTCTAGGTGGTCCTTCTCTCGACGTCTTCCGCCGGGGGGCCACCTGCGGGGGCACCGGAACCGGAGTCGACGCTGGAGAAGGCCAGGGCTGCTGGGGGCAGACCACGTGCGAGACCTCGACGGCCGAAAGGCGGCCGGGTCACAGCAGGCCGGTCTGTTTCTACACTGTCAAAAGGCTGCTGGAGCAGTCCTTGACAGCGCCACCAATCAGCCGACCTTGCGAGAGGGGGAGTCGGGAAAGTGGCCTTTCTCGAGCTCGCCCGCCTGCGCAAGATTGGGTCCGAGGCATCTTTCCGGGCCACTGATGTGGACATCGTCCGACCCAGTCTGCGCTGCCACCGCGGTCCCCGGAGGGCCAGTCGGCGGCGGCACTACTTGGGTCGGTCTTACCCCGTGGGGCTCTCTTTAGCGCCCTGGCCTGCAGGGTGGCCATGGCGTAAGAGTGGAGGCAGCTTGGTCCACGGCACTGCCAGCCTCAACACCAGCGATGTCGAGACCTTACATGCCCTGGACGGTGAGCCTAGGTCAAGCTCCCCAGGTGGCCGTCGTCAGCGGATACCCGCGACTGCATGCTCCACCCAGGGTGCATTGACATAGTCCCTAGCTGCCTCCCCGCCCCGAGGGAAGAGAGGGCGATAGAGTCAGCTAGACGGAAGCGCGCCGAAGGGGGCGCTCCAGGTCCTACTGAACTCCTTATGCAGCTCGGTAAAACTTGGCACTTGAGCCGAGTACCCAGCCGCGAGCACCAGGGCTGCACCGCAACCCGACGCTCACGGCGGTCCGAGCGAGCATGGCTGACATCTTGACGTCTGCTCTCACCTGTGCTCGACCTCCCGAGGGAGGGAGCTTCAGGGAATCGCCAGAGTCTGATGCCAGCAGGTCGCGCTCCGATGTTGCAAGAGACACCTCATCTCCACGGCTCGTGTCCGAGCGCGTGGCTGAGGAATAAGATGGCTTAGGACCATCCTTGGGGACCTGCTAAACAAGCGAGACGGGGCGCGAGCGGTCCGCGAGCCGACCGGCTGACGGATTAACGCTCACGATAATCCCCACATCACCCTCGCTGCTCGCCGCCGCTGACGGCAGGGCCGTAGCCGCTGCGGTCACAGAACGGGAAGCAAACGAGGTGGTGGCTTGCTCTTGACAGAACATAGCCAACGTGACGCAACGTCTGAATAGCCGTCCGCCCGCAGTGACGCAACGTCTGACTAGCCATCCGCGCGCAGTGACGCAACGTCTGAATAGCCATCCGCGCGCCGTGCGGGCAGGACAAATCCACGAGGCTGCCACAGTGGTCGGACCCCCGAACACTTGCGGCAACCACCGTGTCCGTCCCCGTCCTCGATGAGTGTACTGCACCCAAGAGATCAGCGGGCAATGCCACGCTGAGGAAATTGCTCTTTTAGAAAAATACCTCAGGAACTGCCAGGACGCCCAGGGGAATCTCCGCTGCACCGCGTCGTAGAAATCGGCAATTCGAAGAATGTCATCAGATGCGAAGGCTCCGAAGAACAAAAGGTGAATGAATGGGCACGCCGGCTCCCCTTTTATACCCGGATTTCCGGGGGCGGAGCCCGGCATGCAAATTTCATTCGCCAATTTTCATTGGCCTTTTCAAAATAGTCAGAGACGATTGGTTCTCAAGGGCGAACCCCATCTGTCGGCTTCGACACAACGTCGAGAGACCGACAGAAAGGGAACTTTGTTGGAACCCAACTAAAAAAGATTTTCAAAAAAAATTTTTAACCCTTCTTGATTACACTATCCTAACTTTGGGGCTAAACAAGAGCCTTTTCCCCTTTTTAGAACTGTCACCGTTGGTGAAGATTGCTGAAGTCAGGTGATTTTACTAAAAGACAAATCTCTGTGTAAAAGAAGTAAAATGATGCTGCTTTCTAAAGTCATTTTATCCCACTGTAATTTGGCTCCAGATATCAGGTGTAAATGTTCATTTTGAGCCTCCTCTACAAAATAGTAGGTCAATATTCATTACATGTAATATTTTGGTTTTCATCACTATTTAAATGTAAGATACATGTAAAACATAAAAATGTAAGGTAAGGAAATGTTGAATGTGTTTTTGAGGTTGAACTTTTATTATTCTGTACTTTTACATTTGATCTAATAGGAGATTGCTGTCATTGTTGAGGATGCATCCTCTATTGAGGGTCACGTGAATGTCCTGCATATCCAGTACACCAAGATGCGACCAGACACCTTGGTGGTTAAAGACCGAATGCAGCGAACTTTTGCATGGCGAAGAAGGGAGATAAGAGATGGGATGACTGTGGAGGATATACTTAAGAAATACCCTTTCTTAAAAACAACCTCAGGGGTCAGTGATATCACCGATTTTATATCATTTCTCAGCTTAAAATAAATGTTGAATGTTGATGTAAGCAAAATGTATGCTAAAATAATAATTTACAGTTATAACTCTCACATTGTCATTTTCTTAACCCTCAAATATATGTGCCTACGAGCTTAGAATTTTTTTTACAATGATATTACTTAAGGGAAATGACAGAGGCAACATAGAATTTTTATATCTGATTTATTTTTATCAACTGTCATCTTAAGCCAGCACTTCAAGGACGGCTTTACTAGTATTGTGCCAAAGATACTTCAGCTTGTTCAAAGAAATGCTCCATTAGCCAAAATCTACAAAAGAAACAAGAGAAGAGATGCTTGCAGAAGATCTACCAGGTATTTACATACAACATAGCATTTTTTTGTGATAATCTATTTCTAAACTTTATGGACTGATAGTTTTGTTAATTATGTGTAAACAAGCTCAACAAATACATTTGTTGAGAATGTGTGCTTAGTTTCCTTACAGTATACTTTAGAAACAGATCTAGCTTTGGATATGAGTACTTTTATTTCACAATAATGATATATATCATAATATAGATATTTTTATAGGAATTAAATTTAATTTTAAAAAAAGTCTACAAAAAATACTAGTGTAGAGTAACACATTCCCAAACTAATTAAAGTAAACCGTATTAAAATAAGAAAGCAAAAAATTACAAGCTATTGGAAAAAAACTGTATAATAATAAATCAGGTGTGATTGGTGTGGATTATTAGGCTGCCAGCACTAAATTCACAAAAAATGTCATCAATTACTCCCATTATTCCAAACCGTAAGACTATTTATTATTCATCTTTGAAAACACAACTGAAAATATTGTAAATCTGAGAGGTTTTTGTCCCTCCATTGACAATCCGCTCAACTACAACTTTTTTGCTTTAAAAGGTTTATAAAGAGTTCATAAACTAAGCCAGTGTTTCTCAAACTTTTCCTGCCATTCCCCAGATTGGAGGTAGGGAAGGGGTGCGTCTGCTAAAAAGAATGACTAAATGTAATAAGATCCACTGTCTGTCTTGGTTTTCTCTGCGGGTGCCGAATCTCCAGTTTTCTGTTCTTTGCAATCTGATGTTGATTTAAGTAGTTTTGAGTGTATGGTCAATAATAAAGTAAATAATGAGATGACAAAATGTCCACCCATCTGTCGCGTCCCACTTGTCATGTCTTTATTCCCCATCAGTGGGGCCCGCCCCCCACACTTTGAGAAACACTGAGCTAAGCTAATCAATATGAAGCAGTTCTGTCCAAATATTCTAAAGTGCCTTAATAGCTTTATATATGTATGTGTCATGAGTCAGGTTTCTCTTCCCTTTCTTTTATTCACACCACTTTTTAGCTGTCTAGTATTTCACTTTCTCGCTCTCTTTCTTCATGCACCTGTTCATCATTGCAATCAGCGATCGCGCTGATTTACTTGATCACCTGTTTTCACTTTACCCTTAAGTGCCTTCCCTTTATCTTGTGTTTGCTCTACTAGATTCCTTGTTGGATAATTGCTTCACATCATACGTAACACGTAACTACTGCCTCAGCCGTCTTGTCTTGTCTTGTCTTGTCTTGTCTTGTCTTGTCTTGTCTTGTCTTGTCTTGTCTTGTCTTGTCTTGTCTTGTCTTGTCTTGTCTTGTCTTGTCTTGTCTTGTCTTGTCTTGTCTTGTCTTGTCTTGTCTTGTCTTGTCTTGTCTTGTCTTGTCTTGTCTTGTCTTGTCTTGTCTTGTCTTGTCTTGTCTTGTCTTGTCTTGTCTTGTCTTGTCTTGTCTTGTCTTGTCTTGTCTTGTCTTGTCTTGTCTTGTCTTGTCCCTGTCTTGTCTTGTCTTGTCTTGTCTCCTCTCCTTGTCTTGTCTTGTCTTGTCTTGTCTTGTCTTGTCTTGTCTTGTCTTGTTCCTCTTGTCTTGTCTTGTCTTGTCTTGTCTTGTCTTTCTTGTCTTGTCTTGTCTTGTCTTGTGAGAGACTCCCTAACCCTGCCTTGTCGTCTTGTCTTGTCTTGTAAGAGACTCACCTAACCCTGCCTTGTCTTGTCTTGTCTTGTTTAAGAGACTCACCTAACCCTGCCTTGTCTTGTCTTGTCTTGTCTTGTAAGAGACTCACCTAACCCTGCCTTGTCTTGTCTTGTCTTGTTGTAAGAGACTCACCTAACCCTGCCTTGTCTTGTCTTGTCTTGTCTTGTAAGAGACTCACCTAACCCTGCTTGTCTTGTCTTGTCTAACCTGCCTTGTCTTGTCTTGTCTTGTCTTGTCTTGTGTAAGAGACTCACCTATCCCTGCCTTGTCTTGTTTGGAACTGTCTGACGCCAGGTATCCTCTGTCTCTGGCTGTATCTGCTGTTGAACCCCGCGGTTCTCCCTGTCTGTGACGCTTGTGCTGTACCGCTAGACAGCTTTGTTCCGTATCCGCCGAGACGGGAGTCGGCTCTCCTTTTGTTTTATTTATCTCCGGTGCTGTGTGCTTCTACGACAGACTGCCTTTGTTTGTTCATTCATTAAAGACTGTTAATTATCATCTCTGCCTTTGGATTCCTCTTTTATCGCGTGACAGAATAATCCGACCACACATGGATCCAGCAGAGGAAATGCCCGTCCGGGCGGCGGTCGAGATCCAGGGAGCTATGCTTGGTAGACATGACGAGGAGTTGGCCGCCGCTCTTCAGGCCGTTGGGAGTCTCTCTGCTCAGGTGTCTGATCTGTCGGCCCGGTTAAGTCTTCTACATCAGGGGCCTGCCACTTCTCACAGCCGCCAGCTGCTTCCTGAGCCGCAAATTAACAATCCTTCCTGTTATGCCGGTGAGCCTACGGAGTGCAGAGCTTTTCTCATTCAATGTGAGGTTGTCTTCTCTCTTCAGCCCCAGACGTATGCAGAGGATCGCGCTCGTGTTGCTTATGTTCTCTCTCTCCTCGCGGGACGAGCACACGAGTGGGGCACCTCGGTTTGGGAGGCGCAGTCTGCTTGCTGTAGCAGATACACTCTTTTCAAGGAGGAGATGGTCAAGGTTTTTGATAGGTCTGTCTTCGGCAGTGAGGCCTCACGTCTTCTAACTGTCCTACGTCAAGGCAGGAGATCGGTAGCTGACTTCGCTATAGAGTTTCGGACTCTAGCTACTACAAGTGAGTGGAATGAGCCTGCCCTAACAGCTCGCTTTCTAGAGGGGTTGAATTTAGACCTTAAGGAGGAGATCAACGAGCAGGGGTCGCCTATTCGGCTCGATCAGCTCATCGATCTGGCCATCCGTCTGGACAAGTGCTTCGAGCAGAGGCGTCGAGTTCGTCCTCCCTATTCCACACCACGTGAGACCCTGCCTTCGGTAACTACTCCCGGGCAGAACCTGTCTGAGGCCGAGCCCATGCAGCTGGGGGCGTGCGCATCTCTCCGGAGGAACCACAGCGGCGAATTCTTAACCGTCTCTGCCTTTACTGTGGTACGGCTGGTCACTTTGCTTCATCCTGCAGTTTAAAAGCCAGAGCTCGCTAGTAGACGGAGGAGTACTGGTGAGCGCTTCTGTAATCTCATCATCACCCAGGTCTCGAACCACAATCTCTGCTGTTCTACGATGGGCTGGTCTCTCTGTTACTGGACTTGCTCTCATTGACTCTGGTGCGGAGGGCAATTTTATCGATGAGAGGTGGGCACGTGAACACAGGATTCCCATTGTTGATTTGAAGGATGTTACCTCTGTCGTTGCTCTGGATGGCAGAGAGCTCACTTCAGTTCGTCGCATCACCAGTCCGGTTAGTCTCACTGTTTCCGGCAATCATCAAGAGACAGTTTCTTTTTGTTTTTCAATCTCCCTTTACCCCCATTGTTTTAGGTCATCCCTGGCTTATCCAGCATAATCCTCAGATTGACTGGGTTAAGGGGTCTATTTATTCATGGAAGTTATCGTGCCATGTAAATTGTCTGGTTTCCGCTATTTCTCCTGTGTCTTCTGTTTCTCTGTTTCAGGAAGAGGATGGTGATTTGTCTGGAGTCCCGGAGGAGTACCATGATCTGCGGGTGGTTTTCAGTCGGTCGCGGGCGGTGTCCTTACCGCCTCACCGTCCATACGACTGTTCCATCGAACTCCTCCCTGGCACCACACCTCCCTGCGGTAGACTGTACTCTCTTTCGGCGCCCGAACGAGAGGCGCTGGAGAGATATCTCACAGAGTCTCTCAACGCGGGTCTTATTGCTCCCTCTTCGTCCCCTGCCGGCGCTGGGTTTTTCTTTGTAAAGAAGAAAGATGGGTCGTTGCGTCCTTGTATCGACTATCGTGGGCTGAACGACATAACAGTCAAGAACCGTTATCCCTTGCCTCTTATGTTGTCGGCTTTCGAGATCCTACAGGGCGCAAGGATTTTTACTAGGTTAGACTTGCGCAACGCTTACCATTTGGTGCGCATCAAGGAGGGAGACGAGTGGAAGACAGCGTTCAACACGCCTGTCGGTCACTTTGAATATCGGGTTCTGCCTTTCGGGTTAGTCAACGCCCCCGCTGTTTTTCAAGCATTAATAAACGATGTCTTAAGGGACATGCTAAACGTGTTCGTGTTCGTCTACTTGGATGACATCTTAATTTTTTCTCCATCTCTCCAAGTGCACGTTCAACACGTTCGCCGTGTCCTGCAGCGCTTATTGGAGAACTGTTATTCGTTAAAGCTGAGAAATGCGTCTTTCACACCCAATCGGTAACCATTCTCGGTTCGGTTGTTTCTACGGAGGGGATTAGTATGGACCCTGAGAAGGTTCGAGCGGTTCTCGATTGGGCTGTCCCTGATTCTAGAGTTGCGCTTCAGAGGTTTCTGGGGTTTGCAAATTTTTACCGGCGCTTTATTCGGAACTTTGGCCAGGTTGCCGCCCCCCTTACTGCGCTTACCTCGTCCAAGACCAGGTTTGCTTGGTCAGAAGCTGCTCAGGATGCGTTTGACCGTCTAAAGAGGCTCTTTACCTCTGCGCCCATCCTGACCACTCCTGATCCTAAACGGCAGTTTATAGTTGAGGTTGACGCCCCCGATGTTGGAGTAGGAGCTATCTTGTCGCAACGCTCCCAGGATGACAAGGTCCACCCGTGTGCGTTTTATTCCCACCGTCTTTCGCCTGCGGAGCGCAACTACGACGTGGGTGACCGTGAACTCTTGGCGATCCGTCTGGTGCTTGGTGAGTGGCGACACTGGCTTGAAGGAGCCGGTGTACCATTTATTGTCTGGACGGATCAACGCAATTTGGAGTACATTCGCTCTGCTAAACGCCTTAACGCTCGTCAGGCTCGTTGGGCATTATTTTTCGATCGCTTTGACTTTTCCATTTCTTTTAGACCTGGTTCCAAGAACCAAAAGCCTGATGCTCTTTCTCGGCAATTCGATCTCTCGGAGGGGCCCTCGACCGATGAGGTGATTTTACCTCAGCACCGTGTGGTCGGGGCAACCGTCTGGGGGGTGGAACAAACGGTTAAGCGTGCTCTTTCGAACACCAAGAGACCACCTCGCGCTCCTGAGGGAGTTTTGTTTGTACCTGTGACTGCTCGTACTACGGTTCTTTGCTGGGGTCATTCCTCTAAATTAGTCGCTCACCCTGATGTAAGAGATACGCTAGCGGCTATTCGTCAGATTTTGGTGGCCCACCCGCGAGCGCGATATTCAGCGTTTTGTTGCGGCTTGTCCTATCTGCGCTCAGACCAAGTCTAGTAACCGTCCTCCCGCGGGCCTTCTCGGCCTCTCCCCGTTCCTTCACGTCCCTGGTCTCATATTGCGTTGGATTTTATTACCGGGCTCCCTCCCTCGGCTGGGAATACGGTCGTTCTCACCGTTGTTGACCGTTTTTCCAAGGCTGCACACTTTATTCTGCTTCCCAAGTTACCGTCGGCCCGGGAGACTGCTCCGATTATGGTGGACCATTTTTTAAGATCCATGGCCTCCCTATGGACATCGTGTTGGACAGAGGTCCTCAATTCACCACTGTGTTCTGGAGGGAGTTCTGTCGCCAGATAGGGGCTTCCCCCAGTCTGTCGTCAGGATTCCATCCACAGACCAATGGGCAGGCCGAAAGGACTAATCAGATTCTTGGTCGCATGTTGCGTAGTCTTTCCTCTCAGAACCCTGCTTCTTGGTGCGATCAGTTGGCCTGGGCTGAATATGCCCATAATTCTCTCCCATCGTCCGCTACAGGGTTATCCCCATTTGAGGGTTGCCTTGGTTACAAACCGCCTATTTTTTCCGTGCAAGAGGCTCAGATCTCTGTTCCGTCCGTCGAAGTCTTTATGCAAAGATGCAAGTGTACCTGGAGGAGGGTTAGATCTGCCTTATGTCAAACTAGGGAACGTACTCGTCGAGCCGCCAATCGCCGCAGAGTTCGATCCCCTAGATATGTTTGCGGACAGAGAGTGTGGTTATCCACTCGCAATTTGCCTATTCAGGAGACTTCGCGCAAGCTCATGCCTCGTTTTATTGGACCCTTTTCTATTGTTAAGATTGCTGTTAGACTTAGACTGGCCGGTCAGTTGCGGCGTGTTCATCCAGTTTTTCACGTTTCTTGCATTAAACCCGTTGTTCGTGCGCCTGCCCGTCCCTCCGCTCCTCCTCCTCCCCCCATTGACGAGGGGGCCTCTATTTACAGAGTCCGTAGACTCCTTGACATTCGTCCTAGGGGGCGTGGTCACCAGGTTTTGGTGGACTGGGAGGGGCACGGTCCTGAGGAGAGGCGGTGGATCCCTGCCCGGGATGTCCTGGACCGCTCGCTGATTGATGACTTCTACCGGTCCCGTCAGGCTCCTTCCCCGAGCGCCTAGGGGTGCTCGTTGTGGGAGGGGTCCTGTCATGAGTCAGGTTTCTCTTCCCTTTCTTTTATTCACACACCACTTTTTAGCTGTCTAGTATTTCACTTTCTCGCTCTCTTTCTTCATGCACCTGTTCATCAATGCAATCAGCGATCGCGCTGATTTACTTGATCACCTGTTTTCACTTTACCCTTAAGTGCCTTCCCTTTATCTTGTGTTTGCTCTGCTAGATTCCTTGTCGGATTATTGATTCACGTCATACGTAACACGTAACTACTGCCTCAGCTGTCTTGTCTTGTCTGTGATATGTTATGTAAGAGAATCACCTAACCCTGCCTTGTCTTGTTTGGAACTGTCTGACGCCAGGTATCCTCTGTCTCTGGCTGTATCTGCTGTTGAACCCCGCGGTTCTCCCTGTCTGTGACGCCTGTGCTGTACCGCTAGACAGCTTTGTTCCGTATCCGCCGAGAGGGGAGTCTGCTCTCCTTTTGTTTTATTTATCTCCGGTGCTGTGTGCTTTAACGACAGACTGCCTTTGTTTGTTCATTCATTAAAAACTGTTAATTATCATCTCTGCCTTTGGATTCCTCTTTTATCGCGTGCGTGCGTGCGCGCGTGTGTGAACCAATTTTCAGGTTTACATAAAAGCATTATGAGACCAATCGGTTTATGAGGCCATTTTTAGTGGTCTCTTAATTCTGGAAATTTAAATTGTCATAATTATTAACAAATAATTAATAATATTGTTATTAATGTGTGCATGATTACTAAATGCAGTAGTTTATTGATTAGTGATACTATTTTACTTTTATTACACTACCTACCCTTTTTAGTAGCTTTATAAATATGGTCCCTTTAAACCATGATGTGTCTGCGTAAACTTAAAACAAATTACACACACATTCGCGCCATAAGCGTTAGCGGCAGAAGTTTTCAGCTGCGCAGTTCGCGCGTTGGTTGCCCAAATGAAGAGTCGCCGCACGTGAGTGAACAACGGAGTCTTCGGAGAGAAGTAAGTCCTTAATATCTTATATTTTTACATGTTTAAAATGCGTGCTTTATCCCCTTAATGGATGTAAAAGAGTATTGTCTTATTTTAATCGACTTAAATCGACCTTCTCCTGTCCTCGTTGGGATTTCGAGTTAGTAAAATACAACTGGCGCCATTTGTCGATGTTAGTTTTAGTTGTCAAATATTTATTTAATGTGATTTGTTTCACTGTAAGATAAAACTGTACTGATGCCATTTGATAAGCTGCAGCCTTAGATGCCGCAGCTTCTACAATCAACTTCTAATGTTACATAAATGTGATGTAAAAAAAGTAAGTTCATATCAAATGCAATTATTAAGAAAGATGGAGGTAATTATTGCGCGATGTAAGGAAAAGTGGTGTCGTTGCCTTGTGCGGAGCACACTGCTAATATGTCACATCGTCTAAAGCTAAACTCTCACACGATATACTTTTATTTTATTATTTATCGAAGTTCAAATATAACACAGTATAGAGAATAAGCAAAAGGCCACAAAATTTCACTTTGTCGCGTGATTTAAAATAATCCTAACGGGAGAGCTTGAAGGTTTAGCTGGTTACTGCTGGTTATTGCGTTCTCTAGCGACCTTGATTCACACACGTGGGTCAGTTCAAGAGTGTAAATGTATTATCTGATTTATGTAATTATATATCGCTTATGTGATATAATGAAAAGCTATTTCTTATCTATTCATTTATATACTTAAACTGGTTGATATGGGATTTATAAAGTAGTATATTTTGTAGAGCGGTATATGTAATTGTATTGATAAAATAGTTCAACATTCAATAACCACGAGTTTAAAAGGGAGTGCTTTTCAAACACCAAACAACTTAAGCATGTTATTAATATAATACTGTTTATAAAGATTGACTTTGCATTGTATTTTGTAGTGAGTCGAATGATGAGTCGTGGCAGAGGATTAAATCCTCTCAAAGATGCCATACACCATGTGACAATGGGCAAAGACAAAGACATAATAACAGAGCGATACATTAATCCCACCAAAGGTGAGTGTTTTTTTTGTAAACCTTATCTTGATTAGTTAAACTCTACTATATTTTTGAGAACGATTCCACAGCACACTGGTTTGTCGCTCTCGTAGTATGGTAAAGTCATACGCTTATAAAAAATAAAAATAAAAAAAGAAAAAAAAAAAAAATTTTTCCACAAAAAAAAAAAAACCCCCCCCCCCGGGGGCTTTTTTTTTTTAACCCACCCCCCCCCCCCGAAGAGGAGGGGGGAAAAAAATGCGCCACTCAATAACCCCCCCCCCCCCCCCCAACAAACAAAAAAAAAAAAAAAAAAACAACACATCTTTACTTTAAAATTTGTTTTTCCCCGCGGAGCAAAAAAAAAACGCAACCCAAAAAAAACCCAAACTTTCTTTCCCGCCCAAAAAAGAATTCCAGAAAAGCAATTAGAATAAGATTTTAAACCACATATGAATGTAGCTTGAAACCGATTATGCACAAACATCTGATTTGAACTGACAGACTATACGTAGTCTAGTCATCGTGGCACATATGCTATTGCTCTATAGCAGTGGTTCTCAAACTTTTTTGGTCATTCCCCACTTTAGACAAGGGGGCATTTTCAAGCCCCACCTGCCCCCATCGCCCCAACACAATGCTAATGAAATGCGCAACAAGCTTAGCATGTTCCAATTTATTGAACTAACAAGTAGTATCAGAGTAACAAGTTGTATCTAAAATACAAACTATATACATCAAATAACAGAACGTTCTAAAATAAAGAAAATAAAAGTGCAGCTGTGTCATAATAACTTTCATGAAATAAAAAAATAGAGAAAATAAAAGTGCAGCTGTGCACTACTAATTTCAAAAATAGAAAAGATATAAAAGTGCCATTTTGAAATCTGTATGGCTGCGAAAGTTTGTTCCGTTACAATTAATATGCCGATGTCACGTTATTTTGGTACTTCGGTTCCAGGTTACGTTTTTCTTGGGGTCTCATATCTATTGTTCTTTTAATATAGACTGCATGTAGACTAGTGATGATTACCCCTTTAATGTTTACATGGCGACGCGTCATATTTGTCACGTGACACACCGCAGCCACACCTTATGACAGATCGACTTCATTTCTTTTTTATTTCAAAATATTCACAAACTTGCTTACCATGTCATCAACTATCTGATATTCCGATTCTCAAAAATGTGTAAGTGAGTGTGGTCATTTATAAATAATCTTGATCTACGTGAGACGGGTGCCATCATGTTTCTTTACGACGCAGTTCAGAGAGTTTTGTCTGTCATCGGTTTCTCCCGAAATACATGCAAGAAAGTGGCCGGTGAACTACGAGAACTTTAACTCTTGTAAACTTTATAGTTACTTCCACTGTGTTTGTCTGATGTGAATAACACACGTTGTCAAATTATATTTGAATAGATTGTTATTGCTGCTTCCACAGACACGAGTGTGTATTTTACAAACTCCAAATGTATTGTTTTACTAGTGCTTATGTGTATTTAAATGGCTGAAACCTAAAATAAACATTATTAGGTTGAAAACACTGTATAGTTGTGATATATGACAGCGCTGAGCTCGTCCGTCTCTGGCTCAGCGCAAACCAACGCGCGAAAGCACAATTTGAATCTGGCAGTCACTGAACATTCTAAATCTCATATCTGGGACCGTATTCTCAGGGGCACGGAAATAATATCCCATATATGGGACCAACCCGGATACCGCTCAAAAGGTTAACAATTTCTGTAGCGAGGTAGACGGGACGAGAGCCGGGATTCGAGGCCGGTGCGTGAATGATAACGAGCGTCAGCTGTACGCGCACCGTACTATTGGTTTGCGGCACCAGTGTAACAAAGTTCCATGAAGGGAAGGAAGGAGGCGGGAACCGGCGAACATTTAACATCTTTAATCAAATCAAATAAACAAGGACGTAAAAGACAAACACAAACACAATTTCCGGGCCCGGTCCTCTCTCACTGACGGTCCGGTCGCTCGTCCACTTATGGTTCACAATCCCCTCCGTGATACCAGACCAGTGCGCGTACAGCTCGTTATCATTCACGCACCGGCCTCGAATCCCGGATCTCTCCCCGCCTACCTCACTACAATTTTATTTGTAACCATGAATACAAAATGCCGGAAGATTTGATCTCACGTTTCCATATAAGGCATAAAAAGGAACATTTCCTCCCGTTCGGCGCGCCCCACCTGTCACGTCTCTATTCCCCACCAGTGGGGCGCCCCACAGTTTGAGAAACGCTGCTCTATAGTGTCACATGCTGCCACAGATGAGAGATGTCCAATTAGAATAAGAATGAATATACTGAACAACAATCAAACAAGGAGATGCTCAATTTCACACCATCAAAATTACTTGAATTAATAATAAAATAAGTTAATAAAAATATCTATTAATAAAACATAATTTCATTTTTTTTTAAAGAAATAAATTATTTTAGTCAAGTCAAGTCAGCTTTATTTATATAGCGCTTTTTACAATTTTCATTGTTACAATGCAGCTGTACAAGAAAACATTTTATTGTTTAATAAATATATATTTTTAATAAAAATGTTTAACTGCTTTCTGTTGTTTTTTGTCATTCAGGTCGGGGAGTGTTTTCAAATACCCTTGTTTTAAAAGGTTCCTTTATTCTTGAATACAGAGGAACTTTAATTGAGAAAGGGGATTTTGATGACATATTAAATGAATATGCATACTTTTTTAACCACCTTGGCCATAACTACTGGTAAGTAGCCTGAATTTTACTGTATGTTAACACTTCTGCATCATGATGTATTTTTTTGAACATATTTCTTTACTCTGAAACCAATTTAACATTCGGTTGTCATTGTTTTTTCCCTATAGCATCGATGCCTCTTATGATAAAGGCTCACTCGGTCGACTTGTTAATGATGATGAGAGGCCAAATGCAAAAATGAGGAAAATTCTAGATGTTGATGGAAAGCCACATCTATGTTTGTTTGCAATCAAGGACATCAAAGCAGGTGAAGAAATTTCATACGATTATGGAGGACATAACTTGCCATGGCGTTCTCGCCATGCACAGGAACATTACAAGGTAGAGTATATTTTTATTTTAATAAAGTAATTTACTAATATAATCTTATTACTTCAGCTTTGCTTCTGTCTATCAGCACCTTCATGAGCCCGTCGCTCCAGCCATGACGGCATGTGACATCACATCTCCTACAAAGGTTTGTTTAAAGTTTTGTCATTTTGTTTTTACCGAATGAGCGTCAAACTAAATGGAGTTCTCTTGTTGCTATCAAATAGGACTTAGCAGTAGACTTTTGCTTTATAACACTTGTGTGTGTTTTCTCATGGGTTATGAGGACATGATTTGGTTTATGAGGACACAAAATTACTTTTCATGTGACTTAGCAGAAGACTTTTGCTTTATAACACTTGTGTGTGTTTTCTCATAATTTGGTTTGAGAAGTGTTATTAAGGCTTTGACTACACAGCTGAATGTCTTATTCCTTCTTTATCTTTGTTTGTCTTTCAGCACCTTCATGAGCCCGTCGCTCCAGCCATGACGGCATGTGACATCACATCTCCTACAAAGGTTTGTTTAAAGTTTTGTCATTTAGTTTTAACCGAATGAGCGTCAAACTAAATGGAGTTCTCTTGTTGCTATCAAATAGGACTTAGCGGTAGACTTTTGCTTTATAACACTTGTGTGTGTTTTCTCATAATTTGGTTTCAGAAGAGTTATTAAGGCTTTGACTACACAGCTGAATGTCTTATTCCTTCTTTATCTTTGTTTGTCTTTCAGCACCTTCATGAGCCCGTCGCTCCAGCCATGACGGCATGTGACATCACATCTCCTACAAAGGTTTGTTTAAAGTTTTGTCATTTAGTTTTAACCGAATGAGCGTCAAACTAAATGGAGTTCTCTTGTTGCTATCAAATAGGACTTAGCAGTAGACTTTTGCTTTATAACACTTGTGTGTGTTTTCTCATGGGTTATGAGGACATGATTTGGTTTATGATGACACAAAATGACTTTTCATGTGACTTGGCAGTAGACTTTTGCTTTATAACACTTGTGTGTGTTTTCTCATAATTTGGTTTGAGAAGTGTTATTAAGGCTTTGACTACACAGCTGAATGTCTTATTCCTTCTTTATCTTTGTTTGTCTTTCAGCACCTTCATGAGCCCGTCGCTCCAGCCATGACGGCATGTGACATCACATCTCCTACAAAGGTTTGTTTAAAGTTTTGTCATTTTTTGCACCGAGCTAAATTGAGTTCTCTTATTGCTAATAAATGGGACTTAGCAGTAGATTTTTGCTTTATAACATGTGTCTGTTTTCTAATAATTTATAAGGATGTGATTTGGTTTATTACATTTACAATTGTTCATGATGATTTGTGTCTATTTTATTACTGGCTGATTAGTTGTCATTAGTTGTTTTATTACATTTTATTTGACTCTGGAGCAAAAATATGCATTAAAATGTAACTGAAAGAAAGACATAAAATAATAATCATCGGTTCGTTCATGTTTTTTCTTGTACCCAGGACATAATCGTTGGATCCCAGCAAGAATCCACAAGACCAGGCAGGGGTGATGATGGTAGGTCAATTTTTTAATGTCAGAAATGTTGTATTTTCACAGTAAATCATAGTTTGCATATTTAGACTCATTTATTTTCATATTTTCTATTCTCCTAATTTATTTAGTTTTTAATCAGATGAAAGAATCTGCCAAAGAACACCAAAAGCTTTCACCTTCAATTGCCCAGTACTTCAAATAGTTGAAGGAATAGTTCACTCAAAAATGTAAATGCTATCCTAGGTCTATTTGTGTTATTCCAATAAAACTAATGTAAGTGTACCTACCACTTATTAACACAATCTAATTGTTTCTCTTTAATTACAATGTTTGACCAAAAAAGAAAGAGTAAGAAAGAGAAAGAGAAAAGAGAAGACCGTTGGAGTGAGGAAGAGAGAGACAGCCAGAGGTAAAATTCAACTGACCCATCTACCATTCATATCCAAGCATTCAACTGCTCTGTTAAGTCTAATAGTCTTAGCTCAGGTCAGTGTTGATTCTGTTCAATTTAATAACTGGATGAAATTAATTTTCAAAATCTTTTTTATTTGCATTTATTTTCTTAAGTTTGTAAAGCACATCAACTTGTCAAAGAGGAGATGATTTCGCTTGAAAAATGTTCTGTTTGCTCTGGACCGTTTTCCCGGTGGTGGGGGCTGAAATGTAAAGGTTGGTATAAAATTATCTTGGGATTCAGTGAATATATATATTATTTCTGTGCAATACATGGCGTGGTGCTGCATCACTTTTCTGTTACCGGTTAATGCTCCACCAAATCCCTTGTAGAAGAGAAGGCACTTTTCAACCCATTCTCTACACTCTAGGGTACAATATCAATACCCCATTGACACATGTCAGAAAAAATATGCTTTTTAAATGGAGGTCAATGTAGGAATTGTGCACTTTATAAACGGGCACCTGCTAATGTTCATAATATTTACCATAAAACATTCAAATTGAAAGCTATATTTGGAAATGATAACCAAGTAGATGTATATAAGATAATTCATAGAGAATTATGTCTTGTGACTTGCAACAATTTTTTAGTTTTGGCTAGTAGATGTTCTGAATGGCCTGAACTAGAACAGCTTCCCAGCCAAAACCGATTTTTTTTATAAAAAGAACCTGAACCGTTAGCAGAAGTCAATGTTTCATATGACTTTACACACATTTTACAGATGTGCTGCACCTTGAACAGCCAAGCACACAGTTTCCCAGACTATGTGCACTACATGTGTCTTTGGTAACTGGTAACCGATAAAATTCAAACGATACCCAACCCTAGTCATGGGCTCATCATGTGTCTATAGCTATTGTATTTATGGTGTATTTTTCAAAGGATCAGTGCTGGCATACCCTTAATCATATTGATCATTTTAGGAATTTTAACTACATTTGGGCTCCTATTTCACCACCATATTTTTACAATTATTATTTATTGTTACAGGTTTTTGTTTAGAAGGTTGGCTCTGTGAATAATTGTAAAATTTATCATTTTATTTAACAGTGTGCAGTACTACATGGCATGTGTATTGTTTCCATAAAAGACCAAAGGCATGGGTAAGTGTTTTGCAACACTTAGTTTTTTTTATGCTAACTTAATGTATTTCTCTTCATCCTTTCGTTTACTCTATTATCTGATTCCTAACTCTTTGTTTGATTGTAAACCACATCATTGAGAAAATATTTCTGCATCTGAGTCCTATGTCAGAAGACCCAACAAATATAAACTCATTGGGGATGATTTTTTTTATCCATGAGTTCCATTTAATCTCATCAATTGTTCACTCAAGGAAGAAGCAAGCTGCATCTCATTTTGAAAGTGTGTGTCTGGCCATACCTCCATGGACCTATTTCTCGTAGACCTGTTCACTGCTTTTGAATGTGTCCTATAGTAAAGAAAGGGACCCTAGCAGTGCAGGGGCATATTTCAAGGGTTTCCACAGTTTGCTCTGGTTATCCTTGTTAAAGTCCTCTTCAGTCTTCCTGTTGACCCTTCTAGCACCATATTGTCCAGTCAGGACAATTGTTTAGCACACTGGTGGTTCCACATCCAGGCTTAACCATGACAATTATCATGGGTTGCATTCTTACGCCACATTAAATCCACATGCACTGTCCTGTAAAATTGAGTTACTTCCCACCCTCAAACTCTTACCTGCTCTGCTGTCTTGCTGGTTTCATTTAGCTCTAGAACCCAAACTCTGCTGCTAGTTATGTACATTTTCCTGGTTGGTCCAGCTTGGCTGACTCTATAGCCCCCAAGCTTTATTCACTGTGGTCTTCAGGGACAAGTTCAAAACTTTCGATTGCACCTTGTTCCTTCAAGCCTAGGTTTTTACCTTGGGCTTTCAATACAGTAATGCCGAATTGTCTTTCTGATGTTGTCTTGGTATGTCAGCTCAGCTGGTTCAATTAACTTTGAGGCCAGTGGGGACTCTTTACGCCTGCTGCTCTCAGCTCTGCATTGGTGCTCAGATCCCCTTGTTCAACATTTTTGCTGTCTTGCTATACATCTATAGACCTATTTCTTTTAGACAGTAAGAAAATCCCTTGTTTTATACCAATGTTACTCACTTGCATTGCCTTCATCTTAATTGAACGGATGTTTCTATTGTCATTTTCTCACTCAAGTTGTTCTGAATTTGTAAAAAAAAAAAATCCTGCTAAACACTAAATATATTTTTCCATAGAATGTAAGCCATATGTCAGTGCCCTAGAACTGTTTGCTTAGAGACTTTCTTGAAAACAATCAGCCATTGTGTCCATACATGTGTGGAACATCAGAAGTTGCTAATAAATTACCCAATTACAAAAACACATACGAATTGTTTTGTTCTCTTTATATATTTAAGGAGGAGACTGACAGAATTGAAGAGTCTGATGAAGAATGTGACACAAGTGAAGAGTCTGAAGAATGTGATCCAGAATATGTTCCAGACTCGGAAAGTGAAACAGACGATGAACATGCAAAAAGTATGGCAAAGTCACCACTTTTGAATAAAGACTCGCTATTGGGGTGGTCTACAAAAGGAGTCGACATTAATGAAAACTTAAATGGAGGAGGATCTGCTAATGAGATATCTTTGGATAAAACTTCAGAAGACCCCATTCAATCAACCGCTTTAGAAACTTCAGACACTGTACAATCAACTGCGGTTTCATTTGGAGGTCAAAATATCTGCTTTGTTTGTCAAAAGCCTGTTTTCAAAATAGCGCAACACTTCAAAACGCACATAAAGGAGGATGGGGACATAGCAAAGACTATCAAAAACTAGGAAGGAGTTGCTTGAGAATCTTTGGAATAGGGGAAACTTCATGCACAACAATGTAGTTCTAAAGAGTGGATCTGGTTCCCTCAAAGTAAAGCGAAAGGCTAAAGGTGACGGAAAAAATTATGAGTACTGTATCCACTGCAAGGGGATGTTTTTACGTAACGAGTTGTGGAGACACATGAAGAGGTGCTCGTGAAGAGCCAGCGGACAGTGAACATCATGGCAGAAAGTGTGTTCTTGGCCTTGCAGCACTGGTAAAAAATTCTTGCTCTAGTACTGAAAATGGAGTGCTTAAAATGATAAGTCGTATGCATGATGATGAGATTTCAACTGTTGTTCGCAACGACTTTTGTCTGCTACGTTTCGCAGAGTCCCTTTATAGCAAACATGGTCATGATCCATCAAAACATGACTATATCAGGCAAAAAATATGCCAAGTTGGCAGATTTTTACAAACTTTGCGCAAAATATCTCCAATCATGACCTTGGAGGATTCTATCAAACCAAGAAACTTTATGACTGTCATTAAAGCAGTTCAAGTGACGGCAGGTTTTGATACAAATACAAACAGCTACAAAACTCCAAGCCTTGCATTGAAAATAGGGCACTCACTTTTGAAAGTGAGTGACATTGTACGTTGTCATGCTCTTATGGCTGGGAATGAGGACCTGATTAAATCATCAGAAGCCTTCCAGAAACTCTATCAAGCTAAATGGTCTGAGTACATATCGCACTGTGCTCTAACTACAATTAGTGATTCGAAATACAATAAACCAGACAATCTACCGCTCACTGAAGACATAAAAAAACTTCACCAGCATCTTGATAATAGTGCAGAATTGGCAACCGCAGCCCTGAAGAAGGTGGCAACAGCTCAGAATTATTCCAGTTTAGCACGTACAATTTTAACCAAGATAGTCCTTTTCAACAGAAGGCGTATCGGAGAAGTGTCAAAGATGCAACTGATGAATTTCCTCCAAAGAGATCACTCACACACGCATGAAGGAACAGGACTGTCAAATTATGAACAGAAGCTATGCAGGTATTTTAATCGTGTTGAACTAAAAGGGAAAAGAGGACGGAAAGTAGCAGTGCTACTCACACCAGATATGACGAATGCACTCAATCTTTTGATTGCAAATAGAAAGGAATGTGGTGTGCCTGAAGAAAATGATTATTTATTTGCCATACCACAATGCCTGACATATTACAGAGGACATGAAAGTCTAAGACAACAAGCAGATGAATGTGGTGCACAGAAACCAGATTGTTTTGGTCCACTAAACTACGTAAAGAAATAGCAACAACTTCGCAAATTTTAAACTTGAAGGACAATGAACTAGATCAGCTGGCTGATTTCTTACGACACGACATATCGGTTCATAGACAGTTCTACAGACTGTCTGAGCCCAAAATACAAAGTGGAAAAATTTCCAAGTTGCTGCTTGCGTTGGAAAAAGGAAAGCTACATGAGTTGCATGGAAATCACTTGATCAAATTGGAGGTATTTAAATGAAGTTTTGATATCAAATGTTATAATGTATACATTTCTAGATGCCATAATTCATGTTAAGAGACAATAATTATTTGTTATTAAAACTGAAATTAAAATGTGTGCTTTCCCATGTTCTGTTCAGATTTCACAGATGAGGATGTGGAGGATGACAGTGAAGATGAGGAAACCATTCCTGCTGAAAATCACTGGAAGATGCTTCTGATAAAATGAATGGTATGTATGTTCAATAGAGTGTCAGTATACTAGTAAGGATTCTCTAATATTTGTAGTCTTGCATGGTAAACTGTACAAAACTGAGATTTTGTGTCATTTGTGATGCTAGGTGTCCCTTAACTAGAACTACTGAGCTTCATCATGAATAATCAAAGCAAAACTCATAATCTAAGTGTAATCCAAAAGTAGTCAGATTACTTAACCATATAATTACGTTACTGACTTCACATTTTGTCAAGTAATCTGTAATCAGTAACTGTTTACAATTCATAAGTAATCTACCCAGTTCTGGTGGTAACCAACTAATCTTTACATGCAATTGCAATAGAAAACATCAAACTTTGCACGTCTCTGACCACTTTTCTTTCATCTCCATCAACATACACCTTCCGACATGCATCACAGCAACAACCGGTTTCATTCAGATGTAATCTTTTCTCTTTCTCTACGAGCACCTTCTCTTCTGCTGTCGAATCCTCTCTTCCCTTTATCTTTTCTTCCCTGGACGCTAACACAGCTACCGACACCTTATGCTCCACTCCAAATTCTTAACATCAGTCTCCACAGAACATCGAGACTGACAGAAATAGAACCGTGTCTGATTTTGTCTACGAATACAGACTCTAAACAAGAGATATTTCAGGTAAGTCACTAGGTGAGTATATCAGGTTTAAAGTCTTCAGTCTGCTTGTCTTCCTACTTCCTCTGAATGTGTTTGTCAATGCCAGTCACCCTCTTTACTCCTGGATTCATCAGCCCAGCATTCACAATCTAGTCGTATCAAGTTGAGTCTTATCCATCATATAACCATTTACAAAGTATTACTACCATCTATCGTCACGATCCACACCAACTCAACCTTTTCGTGTCAAATTGTACTTCAGGTCGATTGAAGTGCCCTTCTGAAAACCTATTTCTATACTGAATCTTAAAGCCTTTTTCTTCTATCCTGCTTGGGCCACCCAGGTACCTTGTACGATAGACCTCAAGGAGGGTGTGCCGGTGCTACATGGATAAATTTATGCTCTCTCCATCCCTGATAAGAAAGCCTCGGAGGAGTAAATTGCCAAAGGCCTCAGGGATTCATCTGTCCCTCTCTGTCACATGCGGCCTCAACCTGCTTCTTCGTGGCCAAGAAGGATGGGGTTTAAGACCTGTATAGATTATTGAGCAGTCAACAAGATAACGGCAAAGTTTTGCTATCCTCTTCCCCTCATCCCGACAGCAGTCGAACAGCTGAGAGGTGTAGTTCATTGTAGTCATTCTTACCTTGACATTTAACAGCTGCCTTTATAAAATAAAACCTGAAATAATGAACCAAGATGACGTATGTGATGGACAAATGCGACTACTGGAAGACGCATTCGATTACTGGGGAAGATGCTTCCGAAGAAATGGCTCAGATGGTCAACCTATATATATATATATATATATATATATATAGGAGTGTAGTTGCAATTTATCTTACAATTACTGTCCTACCCTATAATTTATGAAAAAGTATGCATAATAGTTCTATGCAAGCAATACATTGTAAAATAATGATCAACAGGGCTTTTGGAAAGCAGACCATGTCCAAACACATCAGCAGGACTAAAAGCTGACAGACAAAACTCTGAAAACAATGGTATGATAAAATGTTTGCAACGTAACAAATGTATTTCTGTAATAACAGCACAAAAGATTACATATAAGTGAAGCCTAAGCATTCAGTGGAATCAACTGCGTTCGATGTTTGTTGATACAGGGTTTAGAGGTAGTATGAGGTTCATGAGAAGTCTGGTGGCTCTGCAAGATGTGAAGCGCAAGATTGCTGACAGCCCTAGCGAACAGATGAGTTTAGTATCAATAATGAAGAGAGAAATTAGGTGAAAGAAAATCAAACCCGGTTTATGACAGAAACAAACTTTGAACAAAGTCTTCCATACCCACATGACGTTCAACATGTCTAAAGACCTCGCAGGTGACCTTAGAGAGACTGCCAGGCCTCCTCATAGACATAATGGTTATAGTTGTTGTCAAGGTCCAGCAAAGTACCAAAGACATTGTTAAATTAGTCCATCCACTCATAGTGGCTCAACTGAATTTTTCTGAAGTAATGAGAATACTTTGTGCGAAAAAAAATATATATATATAACTTTAATCAATATATTCTCCTCTGTCTTGTCAGTCTATGGTGCACGTTCATGAAGCACTTCAATACAGCTTGTGTCTGCTTGTAAACGCAGTTGCGCTTCCAGGTTGCCAGTCAGAACACTGGTGTCTGCTCCCACATTTACATAAAATTCGAATGCATATGCTCTCAATAATGCGCACCATAGACTGACAACACCCTGGCCTGAATTTTAGGGCTAGAGTAGAGTGGGTTTGAAAAGACTGAGGTCCTGCCATGTAAGGGGTTTATGGCAGTTGTTTTACCAGCCTTATCTGATGATACTTTGCTCATTTATTTGTAAGCCCACCAAAATCCAGTCCTCAAGTAGCAGACCTTACTTCATCAGGGCAGTTAGTCAGCCATAAAGCTCTGCCCTGGAATTCCTTATCGAGTGGTATTACACTGGTAAGGTGAAAATTGCAATTTGCTTTGTTCAGTTTCCAGTGAGGTGAATTTGGCAAACCATACTCCACTGGGGAGGTTCGAGAGAGGCTCTGTCATAAACTGTGTACCCTCAGAAATGTCCCCAGGTCTGCTTTTCATTGCAAAATGTTTCCTGAAGTTCAGCGGGTTTTTTTCAATGTAAATGTTAATCCTATTAGACCTCGGAACACCACGTGAAAAGAACCCCCCAGTAACTTGTTTTGGTGAGCTTTTTACTCCAAGCATGTGAGAAATCGGTCCGATCAGATTTAGCTCCTCTTGTCACATAGGAAGGGGTTTTTATTATAATATTACCGCCCATTTATCTGCACGTTTACACCCATGGCATGTACTACACCAGTGTTTCACAATCCTTGTCCACAGGGGCACACCACCTAAAATGTTTGAAATGTCTCCCTTATTAAAACACTAACAAGCTGAATCGGGTAAGTTGAATCCGAAAGAATCTAAAACATTCTGGGTGGTGTGCCCTGAGGACAATGTGGGTTTCTCACTACTTCAGATCGCTATTATCCTTTGAATGTATACTTTGGATTTACTTACCTGTTCGCTTTATCTGTGAATTTACGTACATGTGGATGTTTACCAATTTGTTTAACCTGTCGATTTACTTACCTGTGAAACTGTACCAGTTAGTTTGACGAGTGGAGGTCTATTCATCTGTGGATGTTTGTACCCACGGATTTATAATATCCTGTGTATACTCTTTGTGAATATGATGTGCAGGCTATCGCAGAAAGGTGGGAATGTCAGATTCTGATAGATCTGAGTAGTACCGAAAGAAGTCCAACATGCCAGTTTCTAACTCTCCTTCTCTCGCACATATTAATCAAAAGCAACAGACACAATGACAAAAGGTCGGAAGACCGAATCCATGTTGCGCATGGCACATTCAGAGAATATTTTTACCTGAATTACCGATGAGTGAGAATTGTTTAAAAACAGGTTACCTTCTCTTTTCTGACAAGCACCCGACAGTATTTACAGTTTATTTATATGACAATGTGTCGTAAATGACCTAAAAAATAATTAGACCGAAGAGGGGTGAAACCAGAACAACACTCAAGTTGTTATTGGTAATTTAATTCAAGAATGTGGTCAAAATAAGAACTTCCATATTTAAAAAGGGATGTTTTTAAAAAGGGAAGTTTGAATTGCCTTATATAGTTATATCAAAATATTTTTTTAAATTACATCTTATTTTGCAAACAGTGACCAAAAAGCTTATATCAGTTATATAAAGCTTAACTCTTTCAACGCCATTGACGAGTTAAAAAACGGCTGGCAACTTTTTTTTAAAGAGGCTGGCGGCGAATGAGTTAAAGCATCGGAATCTGTATTGGCCGATCATTATGACAGAAAATCGTTACTTGTATCTGCTGCAAAAATCCTGATCCTATATTATTCCCTGCTATGAAACTTGTTCACATTCATGCATTTGTCAGACACTTTTATCCAAAGTGACTCACATTGCAATTCAACTGTAGTTTCAAGTTTTTTTATAGCACCTTTGTTATAAAAACATGGTGTACACCGTGCACACCTGATTATTTTATATCTAAGATTTTTAAACCCTAATAATAAAGATATGATCTATTTGTAGTCAGCAATGCTAGCAGTTAATCATCTTGTTTGTTACTAGTCTCTAGCAAAGGAAGGCGGATGCCCAAAAGGAGACCGTGGACCAAACCTGAGGTGAACGCTGTGATGAGACGCTTCAAAATGCACATCAGCAAAGCTCACTTGGCAACAATGAGGGAATGTGAGGTCTGCAAAAGGTGCGAGCATCCAGTCCTTCAAAACCGGTCCGTCCAAAATATACGTGATTTTGTACGGAACCGAGGGCTAAATTTGAAATGCGTGGAAAAATAAGTCAAAATTTTAATGTTCGTAGTCCAAGGGGCTAATTATCTGTTCAACACATTTCACTTCTACTCTTGTAACTTATAATTGTTTTTGTTAAAAATGTATGTTTTTGTTTGGTTAAAAAATATGAATTTTAAGAAAACATGTTTTATTCTTCTGCTGGTAGCTTTGATCATTTTAGCATATATGTTTAATCTGAGGTACTATAGACCTCTGTTGATGGTTTTTACATTTTAACATTTGTGATGTTACGTCATTTTATGAAGTTGGGATATGTTTTTCATTCCTGTCCCTTAAAGGCAATGTTTTGTACCTGTCACAATACAATATTTGACAAAATGTTGTTGAAGATTCAACACTTGCAACATTATAATAAATTACTACTAATTTGTTGATGGAATGTTTCCTTAACCTGTTAATCTACCCCCTACTTTCAGTTCAAACCATGAAAATGACATACCCACATTAAAATGTTTGTATTTATACTGACATAATTGTGGCATCTTCCAAAAGACTTAATTAATCAAATATTCAATTTTATTATTGTCATTGTTGCAAATAAGTTGCATTGTTGCTCTACATGCATTTTAACGACTGAACTGAGACAAAACTGCAGATGAAAGTAATATTTATTAACAGTCTGAATTGACTTAAATGTTCTGTGTATATATAGGAGGATAACGGTAGCATAAATATATGATAGCGAAGGGATCCAAGTCAGTCACAGGTTAAATAGAACATCTAAAGCCAGTGTTAATCCACATGAGATCTGCAGGTGCACATTCTGTGGATTTTAGGTAAGTGTAGGGCAGTGTTCTGGGTTGCCCACAAGATGTCGCTATGACACTGTTGTGTTACGGCAGATACAAGTGTGTTTTTCTTTTAGTAATGTTTTTGAGCCTCTTGATGTACCGTAGCGTTGATTTTCTTCAGTTATTCTTATCAACGCTACAGGTAAGACGTGTTAATAGTAGCGGAAATTTATATTTAAAGAATCTTTGTTATCACTCTTAAGTTCTGTCTATTTAGATATTTTGTGTTCTAAACTAAAAGCGGAGTAATGTGGGGAGTTAAAATGTTTGTTTTTTTGTCTTATCTTTTGAGTTTGATTAATACGGGGTGGTTGATGCTAAGCTAGGTATGATTGTGTAACAACGAGAGGTTGTTGTGAAATTTAATGTGCATCGAATTTACTTTATTGGATAAACTTAAGTTCAGTTATTCTTATCAACTCTACAGATGCCGTGCTGTGAAATAAACAGGCCAAGCCACGATCCGGAACCCCTCTGTGTCCGCGTCTCTCTCTACCACCACCCACGAACACACACACAGCGCAGAGTAACAGCGGCGGTGCTAGAGGCTAGCGAGCACGCATAGAGCGAGGGGGTTACATCTTTGGTGCCGTGACCCGGATCGTGGCACCGTTAGACTGAAGCCGAAAAGATTTCTACAGCCAGGAGTTTGTGTGCTGAACTCTATAATAGACAGACTGAATTCTTAACCAAACTGGTGATTTCGCGGATGCCACGCAGTCACTGCTATATCCTTTACAGCCTGATGGGAATCTGAACATGTTTTGTTGTTATAATTGAAGTGATTTGCTGTTATGTAAGAAATATTTGATGGTTTATTAATAATATATATATTTTTTGTACGAGATTGAAACCTTTGGACATTACACCTTCTTACAATCCAAATACACTGCCATTTAACCTACTTGCACATAATAAATACACGTTTACATCCTACAATGTCGCAAACCTATGCAAACTCAACTAAAAACTTGCATAGTTCCTCATGTAACGAACCCAACCTCCTACCGCCAGCTGAGCATCCCACAAATTACCTACCATTGCCCTTTGAACGCCATGCTCCACCACCCCCAACGAACCTGCTATATGCTGGCCAGTACATGACACCAGCCCATGCAACAAGGCCGCCAGGCACTGGGGCCTCAGGGCAGGTACCGCCATTCTGTTTCGAAGACACCGCAGATGCAAGAACAGGTGGCCAGGTGGAAAGGTCAGTGGATGCCTCTGTTCGCAAACGCAGTGGTCTTGGGCCATCAGGAGCCACGCTTTGGCAAAGCCCTACACATCATAGTTTTGTTGAGATGCCAGATGAACAGCAGCCACCCGGGCCCATTCCAGTTACATCACCATATCCAGCCCAGCCGATTAGACCCGGCCTCCAGGCTTACTCTGGTTATTCGTATCCCCCTTTTGAGCCTGCACCATGTCCGAGGTCGCCAGCTGCTAACATTACAGTTAAGCAGGTAACCACTGGGCAGGCCACATTTCAAGCCGCTCAAGTTCCAGTCTATAGTGGACCCACCCCATTGCCCCCATCTGCTAATGCATGGGTTCCCAGCATGAATTTACATGGCCCTCAGACAGTGTCAAACAAGACAACCGCTGATGCTCCTCTTGAATGGTCATCTCAACAGACACATAATCCCCACTCCCACCTTAATGTGCATGTCGATGCTCTCTTTTAAGTTGCCCCTCCACCTACGACTGCCAGCCAAACGGCCCACTCACATGTGGCTCAATTCAGGCCCCCTGCAGTCACCGGCCAGGGCCTTCCCATAGCAGCCCATGGTGGTTTCATGCAAACTCATCAGGTGAAGAATGTTCAAGTTTTCACGGGAAATCCAGACTGTAGGATACTGGTGGAAGACTGGATTCGCGACTTGCAGTACCTCTTGGAGGCAATAGAGCTCCCAATGCACCTTCGCTTCTCCACTGTTGTGCGACACCTGGGTGGTGAAGCCCGAAATCTCATTCTTAACTTACCTCCCCATGATCAAACCCCTGAGAAAGCTTTTGAGGAACTTAGGGCTGAATACGGTGATACACGAGGCTCCCTAGACCCTCTGGCTGACTTCTATGAGCGGAGCCAGAATTCAGGGGAGTCTACCTGTTCTTATGCTATAGCACTGGATGCTAAGTTGCGGACGGTGGAGGAGAAGCAAACAGGAGGCAAGCCTTTCCTGGACCGAGATTGCAAACTAAGCCGGCAGTTCATGAGGGGCCTTACTGATGAGGAGGTGTACACTAGAATCGCACCAATGGTACCCAGGCTCTTGAGCTTCAGAGAGCTGCAGGCGGAGCTCCGAAATTACACCAGAGAAACTAAGAAGTTCCAGACGCAGAGTAAAGCAAAGAAAACGTATGCTCAGGTGCACGTAACATCAGGAGGGGGTGGAAACAGCAAACTGGATAGGCCAAACCACACACCGGAAATGTCAGAGTTGACAGAAATGGTAAAGAAACTAGCCCTCATTCAGGAAGAACAAATGATTAAGCTATCCCAACTAGAAATGAGAATGGCCTATCCACCCCTTGCCTCCCCATTATCAGTTCAGCCAGCAAAGGGAACAGCAAGCCAGGGTATAAGCTTTGTCTGTTACCGGTGTGGAGAGCCAGGCCACACAGCCAGAGTGTGCAGAGCAGTGCTTCTGGATCCAAGCCAAGCTGAAGCCCAGCGGCCTAAGACCCCTGCTGATGGACGCAAGCACTCTGCTCAAAATTTAAACGCTTAGTGCCCATGGCAGCTGGGGCATCCATGGGTACGCAGCAAGGACCCCACCCACCTGTGAAGAGGATTCACACTGACCTAGGGGAAACACCCCTAGTAGGCCCCAGGACCGAAGGGGAAGTGGAAGTCAATGTAAAGACATGCAAGGCTCTCATTGACTCTGGATCGCAGATCACCAGTATTACGCACAACTACTGGCAGAGCCACCCAGCTTTACTGAAGCAGAAGTTACAGTCTTCTAAGATACCAATAGAGGGTGCAGCAGGTCAGATCGTACCCTACCGTGGTGTCCTGCACATCGACCTGAAAGTGCTGGGGAAAGAATTCAAAGCAGTACCTACCTTTGTTGTTCCTGATTCTGACTATCGTTCTTCAGTCCCCCTGCTGGTGGGAACCAATGTCATTCGAGCCTCCCAAACCCACCTTCAAGCAGCTTATGGTTCACAGTATCTACACCAGGTCAAAGAGAAGCATCCAGAGTGGTACACGGCTTTACTGAAGGTGGGAAGCGCCAAGCAAAGTGAAATGCATGATGTTGTGGGTCCTGCTGTATACACTGGTCGTACAATACGCCTCCCTAGTGGGAAAGAGATGGATTTAATGTGTAGGATTAAAGCTGGCCCTCAAAGGAAGATTTATACAGCCTTGATTGAAGCCCATCACCCCTCGCAACTCCCCCAGGAGGTCTTGGTGGCCAAAGTGCTTGCTAATGTAAAAAGAGGTTGTGCTCCAGTTAGAGTGATGAATCTTTCCCAGTGAGTCATTACGATCAGACGACACACAAGTCTGGCCAATGCAGTCCTGGTGGACAATGTGGTAGAGTTTCCAGATAAAAAGTATAGCGAAGCTGGGAGCAGAGGGGCATGTCTCAGTCTGGACCAAGTAGTGACTAGCTGTGGGGTTGACCTTAGTGAAGCAGCGGTGGAAAGTGAGGACCAACGTGCGCTGCTTCGGGAAATGCTGGACCAGAATGCAGATGTGTTCTCCCAACATCGTATGGACTATGGTCACACCACAACAGTACACCATGAGATTCCCCTGGTTGACCCGAGGCCTTTCCGACTGCCATACCGCAAAATACCCCCTTCCCAGTGGCAAGATGTGAGGCGGTTATTTGATGGAAATGGAGACAGCAGGAGTAATTCGACCCAGTAAAAGTCCGTATGCATCTCCTGTGGTGGTTGTGACCAAGAAAGATGGGTCACTCCGATTGTGTATTGACTACAGGAAGCTCAACTCCTGCGGCACCAGAGGTGCATTCCCACTGCCAAGGATAGAGGAGGCTTTAGAGGCTTTAGGACAAGCAAAATACTTCTCCACCCTTGACCTTACATCTGGATACTGGCAGGTGGAGGTTGCGGAACAAGACAAGCACAAGACAGCATTCAGCACTCCCATGGGGCTGTTTGAGGCCAATAGAATGCCGTTTGGGCTACAAAATGCACCCTCCACATTTCAAAGACTGAAGACGTCCTGTTTTGGGGACTTAAATTTCACCCATCTCCTTATTTATCTTGACGACATCATCATTTTCTCTAAGTCCCTTAATGAACATTTGGAGAGGCTGCAGCTGACTTTCGATAGGCTTAGGGAGCATGGCTTGAAACTAAAGCCGTCCAAGTGCCAGCTTGTGAGGAAGGAAGTGCAATACTTGGGTCACTTGGTGTCTGCGCAGGGCATCAGGACAGACCCAGAGAAGATCAACAAGGTCAAGGATTGGGAGAGGCCTACTAATCGTATGGAGGTGCTGTGGTTTTTGGGTTTTTCGGGTTATTATAGGAGGTACGTGAAGAACTACTCGAACATGGCTGCTCCATTATACCGCCTTACCTCTGGTGAACCTAAAAAGAAGAAAAGAGAGACCCAGAAAAGCCTGGGGCCTGACCAGCCATTTCTGTGGACTGCTGAATGCGAAGAGGCCTTTCAGTCTCTTAAAGAAAAACTGATAAACGCTCCAGTGCGAGGGTATCCGGACTACAGTCAGCCCTTTATGCTGCAGACTGATGCCTCAGGAGTAGGGCTTGGTGCGGTGTTAGTACAGGTCCAAGATGGGGTGGAAAGGGTCATTGTGTATGCGAGCAGAGGCCTAAGCCCACCTGAGACAAGATATCCAGCACACAAGCTTGAGTTCCTTGCTCTCAGGTGGGCAGCGGCGGATAAGTTCCATGACCACCTCTATGGGCGCAAGTTTTCGGTTCTGACGGACAACAACCCTCTGAAGTATGTAATGACCTCAGCCAAACTGGACACCACAGGTCAGCGTTGGGTTTCTCATCTGTCCATATTTGACTTTGACATCCAGTATTGGAGGGGGCAGGATAACTCTAACGCTGATGCTCTGTCACGTATGTCCAACCAGGAGGTGGCGGAGACACTGCAGTCATGCCCGCAGCAGTTGAGGACTGGTGGACTGAGACATGAGGAGGCACAAATCACCCAGGAGCCTGAGGAGCTCTCAGGCGAGGATACAGCTGGCAAAGAGGAACCTGAAAGCGGTCAGGAGGCCAGTGAAGTGTATGTGGATGTGGGGATGGAGGCACTGCCTGCTATGACCATACAGGAGCTTCGAGCGGGGCAGAAGGAAGACAGAGTAATCGGTCCCATCCTCCACTTTAAAAGTAGAAACCACAAACCAAGCCACAGCGAGAGGATAAAAGTGGGAGCCACGGGGTGTCTCCTCTTAAAAGAGTGGAGGAGGCTAGTAGTAAAAGAAGGAATCCTGTACCGTAGCATCAGAGACTGTAAAAAAGGGTCGGTGGAGCAACTAATACTGGCTGAAAAGCTGTGTGAAACCATCAAAATAGCCCTTCACAACGATTCAGGGCATCTGGGATTCGAGAGGACACCACAGATGATAAGAGAAAGATTTTACTGGCCAAGAATGTTCCAGGAAATCAAGGCTTGGTGCGAACAGTGTGAAAGGTGCTGCCTTAGGAAAACTCCCACAGCCAACGTCATGGCCCCCCTTGTCAGTATCCATACCAGTGCCCCCATGGAGCTGGTCTGTGTGGACTTCTTGATGCTGGAGAAATCCAAGGGTGGTATAGAGAATGTGCTCATTGTTACGGACCCCTTTTCTTGCTATGCGCAGGCCTACCCCACCAGGGACCAGAAGGCAGGAACAGTAGCCAGGGTCTTATGGAAGAATTTCTTCTGTCGGTTTGGATTCCCTGCAAGGTTACTCTTTGCTAATTATACAGAAAATGTTCTTCGCTATTAAAGGCAGCATAGGTGATCCTGTCCAGATTTTAGTTGTATGTAGAGACCTCATAAACCCTGATGTCCCTGTAAACCAGCGAGTGGTCAGTTCTGTGTGTTGTGTATGTAGAGACCTCATAAACCCTGATGTCCCTGTAAACCAGCGAGTGGTCAGTTCTGTGTGTTGTGTATGTAGAGACCTCATAAACCCTGATGTCCCTGTAAACCAGCGAGTGGTCAGTTCTGTGTGTTGTGTATGTAGAGTTCTCATAAACCCTGATGTCCCTGTAAACCAGCGAGTGGTCAGTTCTGTGTGTTGTGAATGTAGAGACCTCATAAACCCTGATGTCCCTGTAAACCAGCGAGTGGTCAGTTCTGTGTGTTGTGTATGTAGAGACCTCATAAACCCTGATGTCCCTGTAAACCAGCGAGTGGTCAGTTCTGTGTGTTGCGTATGTAGAGACCTCATAAACCCTGATGTCCCTGTAAGCCAGCGAGTGGTCAGTTCTGTGTGTTGTGTATGTAGAGACCTCATAATCCCTGATGTCCCTGTAAACCAGTTAGTAGCTAGTTCTGTGTGTTGTGTATGTAGAGACCTCATAAACCCTGATGTCACTGTAAACCAGCGAGTGGTCAGTTCTTCTGTGTGTTGTGTATGTAGAGACCTCATAAACCCTGATGTCCCTGTAAACCAGTTAGTAGCTAGTTCTGTGTGTTGTGTATGTAGAGACCTCATAAACCCTGATGTCCCTGTAAGCCAGCGAGTGGTCAGTTCTGTGTGTTGTGTATGTAGAGACCTCATAATCCCTGATGTACCTGTAAACCAGTTAGTAGCTAGTTCTGTGTGTTGTGTATGTAGAGACCTCATAAACCCTGATGTCACTGTAAACCAGCGAGTGGTCAGTTCTGTGTGTTGTGTATGTAGAGACCTCATAAACCCTGATGTCCCTGTAAACCAGTTAGTAGCTAGTTCTGTGTGTTGTGTATGTAGAGACCTCATAAACCCTGATGTCCCTGTAAACCAGCGAGTGGTCAGTTCTGTGTGTTGTGTATGTAGAGACCTCATAATCCCTGATGTACCTGTAAACCAGTTAGTAGCTAGTTCTGTGTGTTGTGTATGTAGAGACCTCATAAACCCTGATGTCACTGTAAACCAGCGAGTGGTCAGTTCTGTGTGTTGTGTATGTAGAGACCTCATAAACCCTGATGTCCCTGTAAACCAGCGAGTGGTCAGTTCTGTGTGTTGTGTTGTTGTGTATGTAGAGACCTCATAAACCCTGATGTTCCGTAAAGCACAATGTGACATGTTCCCATAAGCCTGTGAAATGTCACATACGTAATATAAGTATGTTGTGAAAGTGAAATATTGTTTTTGAAATGGTGTTAGTCTTCTGTAGATCAAATAAAAAAAATTACATATTTTTTACCTCGATTGGATGGAGGGAAAGTTGTGTCCCTGTAAACCACCAAAAAAACAATTGACCTCATAAACCGTGCGTGTGCATGTGCGTGTGTGTGTGGAAACACCAGAAAACAGTTAGTCAGTTAAATCTTAATTTTCTGTTTGTGTTTTGCCCTTTCATGTGCAAATTGTATCATTGGTAAAATATTGATTCACTTGAAACCAGCTTGTAAACAATTTCATGCGTTTCACTTTTGTTGATATTTCCACTAACTGAAAATTACAAGGAGTAAAGGAAAACACTTATGTAGGGTATAAATGAATATGAAAACAGTCAGTTTATAATATTAAATTATTGAAGAGTAATTTATTTATATATTTTTTTACAATAGATTCTGACTTTCGTGCAGGGCTGATTCTGCTGCCCCACATCTTTAAAGAGAAAGTTAAGAGCTTCATCACATTGGGAGAGGTATGGAACTATTTGTTAAACCATAATTTTGTAATACTCTGATACATATCCGGTTATGTAGTTCTGATAGATTTTGCATTGTTTTACTGATAGATGTTTAAAGGAGTCATATGCAATTTCTTGTTTTCATTTCTCTTTAGTGTGTTATGTTATTGTTTGTGCATGTATAAGATCTGCAGAGTTACAAAGCTCAAAGTCTCAAACCCAAAGACATATTCTTTGTAAAAGTTACGGCTCAGCCCATCCTTCCTGAAACACTTTGTTCAAACACGCCCCACATCTCTACCTCAGTCTGTGGGTGGCAGAGTTTCATAACACCACCCAAATGTATAAAGATAGAATATTCGGGCCAATAACAATGCACTGGATCGCTGGCCAATCAGAGCACACTACGCTTTTCTGAACTATGAGCTTTGTAAAAATCAATTTGTTTCAGAAAGTTGTAAAATATTATAAATAAATAGTGACTTTTTTTACATAAAACCACATAAACGTTGCATTAAACCAAATACAAAAAATAATGTTATTTTTTAGAACCATCATATGACCCCTTTAAAGTTTTCTTTTCTTCTAACAGTCTGATGCTGATACTCCATACCCAACCATACAATTGGTAGAAACTGACAGGAAAATGGCTTTCTCCAAAAGGCTTCAAGTCATTGTCAAAGTTGATGGTGTGGAGTTGTGCAGGGGAATAGGAGTTGAAGAAGGAACTCAAGAAATTCAAGCAAACAACTATTTAGACAGAGATCCAGAATATTTAAGTGACTACTCGGATGGTACATAATTCAAAGAACATCACTACTTTAAAGTTAATCCGCATGCCTTACGTCTTCATTTTTATGAAGACGAATTTGAAGTTGTCAACCCCGTAGGTTCAAAGAAAACCAAGTACAAGCTTTGCACTTTTTACTAATCAGTAGGCAACGTTACACATTGTATAGACAAACTTTTGTTAAACGCTGTGGTTTAGCGAATGTCTTAAAACCGATGGTAGACGATCTTAAGAAACTTCAAAGTGAAGGGTTCATGGTAACTGTAGGTGGGATTGAGCAGACTATTCATGCTGCACTAGCAACATTTTCAGCAGACAATCTTTCAGCACATATGTTAGCTGGGTTTACAATGTCGTTTAACTCTGCTATTGCATGGCAACCCACAACGGAATAAAAGAGAAATTTAGAGAGAGTGATTTTGTTTTAAGAACCCCAGAGGTACACCAGTACCATATAACGTGTATTGAAAACACTGAGGATAAAAGAATATATGGTGTAAACTATGCTTCACCATTTAATGAACTGAACTATTTTGATGTGACACAGGCATTTCCTCCTGATATAATGGATGATTTATTAGAGGGAGTCATTCCTCTTATAATGAAGCTAGTTCTGAGCTGGGCTCACAAAAAAGTATATTACTATTCAAGAGTTAAACGATGAACTTCAGCAGCTGTCCATTGGTCAAAATGACACAAAATAAAACGCACCTGTACAGTTGTCAGAGCGAACTTTGCACATATCTGGAATTGTTGGATCAGCTTCACTGTGCTGTTGCACCCGACGTAACTCTGTGTTCTATATCGAGATTCACAGCCAGCCAAACTCTCTCTTGCATCACTTCCTCCAAGGAACCGGCAGCCCAGCAAGCAATAGCCGTCATTTCAACGTCTCGGTTAACTATAGACCAGATGTAGTCCGGTTCTGTGTAACCCACTTCTAGCCCAAACAACCTAGAATTTAGTTTAAAGTCGTTTTTTGGCTAAATAACTTGTGAGATATATGATATTACATCATGTAAGCAAAGTTAACAGCGTTTATAAGGTATTTGGTTTAATTTCTTTGACATGTTCAATAGCCTGAGCGTATACGCTATTTTGCTCGTCGTCAGAGCAGATATTTGTAGCCCACACATAGTCCAAACTGAGGCACTATAGGTTTTGTCCAGGCACCTGATTACCAGGAAGTGCATGGTTCATATCCCTTCATGTTCGCCGTCTCAACATCTACACAAATACGTGTTTCTTGACATGGTCTATACGTAGCCACGTTTTAGCACTAAATTGTACGGGCTATGTGTAGTCTGCGTTTAGCCCTTGGGCGAAATGTTTCCCATCATGTTAGCAGTATCAATATGTGACGAGCGGGTCAGTGTGCAATCAGCGTCGCCATGGAAACACCGCAATCAAGCCACAGCGCCTGCCGATCGCTTCCACCTGCACATCCTCAAGCCGGCTTTATTTAAACAGAGGCAGAGGAGAACTTGAGGAGCTCGTTCTCCTATCTGAAATTGGCCTAATGCTTGGTTGTTTCTTTTTGCTCCCACAGAGACTAGCGCCTGAAGTGATCGGCCGAGAGACGCACCCCTTTTCCCCACGCACCACGGATAGACGCCCCAACCGTTCTCACGCACCGCGGAGAGTCTACCCGACCACGCCAACGCTGGGACTGAAAGCTACTTCCCCAGCGCTCGCACCTCACTTGTCCCAGCACCGAATTGTGTAATAAATTACCCTCCGGGGTACAAACTGTGCATCCCTGTGTCTGTGTTGCTTATCGCCCGCCATACAATAATATCTAAACAATAAGTGTTATTTTGTGACATCTGTAGCCACGATTTCTCCCTGAATTGGACAGGCTGTGTATGGGCGAAATGAAGGCAATCTGTGGTCTAATTTCAACGACTTGGCTATAGCCCTATATTGAACCAGCTAGTCTAAAACTGTTTACATGTTCAGCGTGTGGGATTCATGACATCATAACAACCAAGTAATTTTGGCCAAGTTTTAATTTGCATTATATGTACTGTCACACATTACATTTCCCGATTAGAATTTTTTACTTCGTTAAATAAACATGCAATTACATATACCAACCTGTAGGTAGCAATTTGCCCTAGTACTGAGACATGGCCACTGCCAACGCGAGACTTGGAAGTTGGTATATTTGTAAACAAAGTTATGAATGCTGGCCTTTTGAGTACTATTTCATTAAATTCTTTATGTAATTTATAGCCTTAAGAACAACTGGTGGAGCATTGCCGGTTAAATCCATTGCCTTGTAATTATAAAAAGTTTCTGTGTTTTTAATTTCTAGCTGTAAACTTTTCTGAGGACCTTTTCGCAACACCACCTACCCGTAAGCCTAGTAAGTACACTTATTGCAAATACAAACACATAATGGATTCACATTATCTTTACTTTGACATTGTATTCAACTTTAAACCTGCTTGTTATGCAAAGCACGACCTTGTGTACGTAGTGTATTTTTATAAACCATTAATTTATTGAAATCTTTCATAAGGTACTCAGATTACTCCACTGGATGACACCCACATGTCTTCACCAACAAGTAGGACATAGAATGTAGACCTTAGCATCTTATAACAAAATGTAAAGTCAGTTTGACACCAGATGCTTTTCTGGTCAGTGTAGTACTTGTATGCTGCACTCAACCAACTTTCAATCATTTATCAACTCATCCAATGTCAAGTGTAACATATATTTGGTGAGAAGTCACAGATAAGGTCTTACTGTTTCTGTTTTACTTTTTATTTTTGGCAGTATACCCAAGACCTACAGGTGGTGAAACACATTGTTAGCAACATAAAATGATCCATGTATTTCATATATAAAGAAAATTATGTAATGCGACAGATTGCTGTACATGATTTCAAATGTGCTCTTTGGGTACAATGACACTATGAAGCTGTATTTGTACTTTATTTGTTTTTCTTTTATATGTACTCAACAGACACCACAGCCGCTTCTCTCTCCAATCCTTGAAACAAGTATTACAATTAATCAGTGTTCATAAAGTCCTCACAAAGAACTCAACTAAACACTAGTGCAACACTCCAGACATTTTCAGACTAGCCCAGCATTACATATGTTTTTCATATGTTGCTGCTGTAAACTTGTCTTTATATGCAATAGTTTATTAATTTTTTATAAATGTTGCTTTACCATTTTCTAAAGGTACTCCAGAATCTCCAGAGTCCACAAGAATTGAAACACCCAAAAGTAAGATGTGATTCCATTTATTTATGTTTTTGGCCAAATACCTTTGATCGGGTCATGGCATACTGCTTTCAGTTCAGAAAATAATAAGTATTATTTAAGTAATAAGTTTTCATTAAATTATAGAAATAGTGTGTTTATTTATTCTTTGGTGAAAGCAATATGCATCCAGACAGTAATGATTTTTATGTAATCCTAATATGATTTTTTTTTCAGGGAAAAATCAGACAATCAGGAGTAGATTTTGTACATTTACCAACATGCACCTCAACCCCAGGTAATGTAATAGACAACTAAATAGATAGGTTAGAACTCGGCATACCAAAGATTTATTTTGGTGCTGAAGTCCACTAGTAATATTTTCCAATATCAAAACAGCTGCTGGGACTCAAGGCTGTTCAGCCAGGACTCCTCAACGTAGATTTCCTGAAGGTTAGCATGGTCTTGTTTTGCCACTGTTTTCAGCTGCTGATGTGTGAGTATTGTAAATACAAATGCCTTCATACTTCATAACAGCTGCTGGGACTCAAGGCTGTTCAGCCAGGACTCCTCAACGTAGAATTCCTGAAGGTTAGCATGGTCTTGTTTTGCCACTGTTTTCAGCTGCTGATGTGTGAGTATTGTAAATACAAATGCCTTCATACTTCATTACAGCTGCTGGGACTCAAGGCTGTTCAGCCAGGACTCCTCAACGTAGAATTCCTGAAGGTTAGCATGGTCTTGTTTTGCCACTGTTTTCAGCTGCTGATGTGTGAGTATTGTAAATACAAATGCCTTCATACTTCATTACAGCTGCTGGGACTCAAGGCTGTTCAGCCAGGACTCCTCAACGTAGAATTCCTGAAGGTTAGCATGGTCTTGTTTTGCCACTGTTTTCAGCTGCTGATGTGTGAGTATTGTAAATACAAATGCCTTCATACTTCATTACAGCTGCTGGGACTCAAGGCTGTTCAGCCAGGACTCCTCAACGTAGAATTCCTGAAGGTTAGCATGGTCTTGTTTTGCCACTGTTTTCAGCTGCTGATGTGTGAGTATTGTAAATACAAATGCCTTCATACTTCATAACAGCTGCTGGGACTCAAGGCTGTTCAGCCAGGACTCCTCAACGTAGAATTCCTGAAGGTTAGCATGGTCTTGTTTTGCCACTGTTTTCAGCTGCTGATGTGTGAGTATTGTAAATACAAATGCCTTCATAATACTTCATTACAGCTGCTGGGACTCAAGGCTGTTCAGCCAGGACTCCTCAACGCAGAATTCCTGAAGGTTAGCATGGTCTTGTTTTGCCACTGTTTTCAGCTGCTGATGTGTGAGTATTGTAAATACAAATGCCTTCATACTTCATAACAGCTGCTGGGACTCAAGGCTGTTCAGCCAGGACTCCTCAACGTAGAATTCCTGAAGGTTAGCATGGTCTTGTTTTGCCACTGTTTTCAGCTGCTGATGTGTGAGTATTGTAAATACAAATGCCTTCATACTTCATAACAGCTGCTGGGACTCAAGGCTGTTCAGCCAGGACTCCTCAACGCAGAATTCCTGAAGGTTAGCATGGTCTTGTTTTGCCACTGTTTTCAGCTGCTGATGTGTGAGTATTGTAAATACAAATGCCTTCATACTTCATAACAGCTGCTGGGACTCAAAGCCGTTCAGCCAGGACTCCTCAACGCAGAAATCCCCAAGGTTGGTATGGATATATGTTATGCCTGTTAAGATTATGCCTCTAAATAACAGAAGGACATTTTGTTTGTTTAACTTTTTACTTTTTTAATAAACAACACTGAACATCTGGACAGTGTTTCTAGTTATTAATATGTTTTTAATATATAAGAAGTAAGAAATGTGCTACACAATTCTGATGGTAGATTACACAAAATAACTATACATTTGTAGCAATTTGGCACAATCAATCAAATATCCATTACTTTTTAAATCGTTACTATGTGAAAATGGAGGAAAAATCATGATCCAGCAAAAGTACACTGCCGAATTTGTTTGGCATCATTCAGTTTTTAGAAATTGCTTCTGTGTTACATGTTTTCTTATTTCTTTTCTATAGACCAACATGACAATTTCCCAATGTCTGACAAAAGTAAGTACTAATACAGAGTTATTAGTGTATATGTATGTATGTATGTATATATATATACACACACACACACACACGTGCACATACACATATACACGCATACATACATGGTCATTTTGTCATGCTAAGTTTTTGTTAGTTGGCCAAAGGGTGCAAACAGACACAGGTGTCCAACGGTCTGCATTGGCCTCTATGGAGGATTTCCAGTGCTTGGAAAGGCAGCTGGAGAGTATGGAGACCCGGGCATCAATGGTAAAACAACAACAACATGCCCTCAATAAAGCTTTTACCTTTCATAAAGTCCAAAAATAATTTAATCTGTAATATTGAATGTGTGAATAAGTACCATAACAAAGTTTGAAACTTCCAAAATGATTGCATATTACAGTGTTAAAAAAATTCAAATTTAAATTGTCAATATAAAATTTGCGATTACAAAAACTATCTGTGTGTGTTAGAATAGTGCTGTTGATGTACAGTTGAGGTTTAAATTTTGGTAGACAGTATTGAGGCAGACACCGATTTTGGGGGGACCTACAGGGGGAAAAACTATTTCTCAGTGTGAACCAGCAATCTGCTGGAATAAAGAGTTTTATAGGGTCAATGATGGAAAACTTGCAGCTCAATGGTCATTAACATTTAAGGTCGGTGCACACTTGTACACTGAAGCATATATTTCTATCTGCCTGACATTGACATTTGTTACTCAGGTGTCAAAACTGTGCAAAGTCAGTGGCAGAAATGTTAAGGACTGTACCAGAAGGATGCTGGACAGGTAAAGCCTTCAAAACATGCAACATTAATCAAACATTGTGGTGAGCATACTCCATAATTATTCCATGTTTTCGCCAACAAAGTATTGTAATTTTGTAAAAGTTTTTTCAAAAAATAAACAATTTGTCATGTTCGTATTTGTTACCAATTGTTAACGTTTTTTTTTTTTGTTTTTAGGGTTTTGCAAAACAGCAAAGAAAAAAAAAAGAAAATAACAAGTGAATGAAGTTTACTATTGTTAGATTTTCTTGTTATTTGTATTATTTTTGGTTGTCCTTTATTTAAAAAGATTCTAAAGAAGGTAAAATCTTAATTTATTTGTTTTTGTGGTAACAAATATATTATTTCTTATGTTTTCCATTTTGTCTTTTTTACAATTGTTTTTTTTTATTAATAAGGAGAGTCGGGGGTGTGGGTATAGAAAACAATAACAATGAATTAGTTTACTATTGTTAGATTTTATTGTTATTTGTATTATTTTTGGTTGTCCTTTATTTAAAAAGATTCTATAGAAGTTTAAATCTTAATTTATTAGATTTTGTTATAACAAATATAGTACTTCTCTACCGCATAGCAGCTTTACTACCACTACAACTATGGAACTAGCAATTGCATGTTAACAGCTCCAACACACTCACAAAAGTGGTTTCTGTTTTCGATTTTTGACATTTTTAATGGCACACCGTATTCCTTTTATCTGTTATGCAGTGACATTGTTGACATTGTAATTGCCCCAAAGGTGAAAAGGGAAAACCTAGCAATGTTAGATACACTTGTTTGTGAGTTTTTGACACAGCTGAGTGATGTTTTTGGCGATGTTGTAACACCCAAGTGTCATTATTTGAGTCACTACTCACAGCTAATATCCATCTATGGGCCTTTGCATTTACTTTGGTGCATGCGTTTTGAGGCAAAGCATCAGTATTTTAAAACTGTTGCAAGTAGCTGTAGAAATTTCATTAATATTGCTAAAACTTTAAGCGAAAGGCACCAGATGAGACAATGCTGGGAATTTTCCACTCCCAATATCTTTGATGAATTTGAGATGGTAGGAGTATAGAGACTCCGTTGTCATCGCAACCATTAGACCTACAGAAAATTCTTACAAATGTACATAAGTGAAGATTTGTGCAAAGACATTCAGTGTGTTTCAGAAGTGACTGTCTACTATATCAACAGCTTTGCTCATAATTTTGGACATACAAGCATACCTGTTTTACTACACGACTTTGTATCCTCACCATGTGAATTTCAAGATATCTTTTTTTTACATATCTTCTTTTGTAGCTTTAACATTTGAGTCTAGTTAATACAAAGTTGTCGGGCTTTACACTTTACATTTATTAGAAGTTGATTTGTGTGTCACTGTTTTGTGAATATTTACAATTTACATGTGCTTTTTGTTTAGAGTAATTTGATGTGATGTGTCAGTTACGTTTGCTAGCTTCATTATGTTTTACTAAACCTAGCGAATGAAACCGATTGTCGACATTGCAACTGCTAGCCAGTAAATGTAGGACAGCTTTTTCATGTTCTGACATAATCTACAGAAAGTGATAACACAGACATTCTAAGGCTAAGGATTTACTTCTTTGCCCTTTTTAGTTATTATTCTTCAGATGATGTTTTGTTTTAAAAAGTTTTTTTGATTTTGTACAAAAATCGAATTCTTAAGTTTTGCCCGGTTCAAAGTTTTGAGTTCTTGTTCAATTATCTTGTTTTCCCTCACTGATTTATCTAAAATGTCTAAGTTTTCTTATTGCTTGATCCATGTTCTAGGGTTGATTTGCTTTTGATTTTATAAAGAAAAAACAATTATTTGCATCCAAAACCTTCTTCATGTTATTGTCTCTATTTATTTTATTACACATCTGGTATTTTTGCTCTTGCGTATGTACAGTATGGTTATTCTTAATATTTTTTCAACAATATTTGACACAAAAGGTGCATGCAGTCCCTATCAGCTTAAAATAATATTTTTTTTATTTTATTTACCATTTGTTGTGGAAAACACACCCCCCACCCGCGGAATGATCCCACACTTTAATCTCCCTTTTCTTTTGACCTGCGTGATCTCCGAGGCTAAGGACAGTCTCTGTGCCAGTGCCCCAGGTTCCCACAGTTGAAACACTTCTCTGGATCATAAGTGCTAGAGGCTTTAAAACCTCCTGTCCCTCTTCCATGCCTGTGCCATTGACCTCCTCTCCCTCGCCAGTTTCCTTTTCCACCGTGCTCTCCTCCGATGCTTACGAGAGCCATGTTGAGTTCCATGTTCAAGCTCTTTCTTGATCTTCCACAGGCCATTTACCCTGTAGCTTTCTCAGGTCAGATGGTTTCAGTTTGACTTTCAACAGTCAATCTATCTCGAGTTTGAGTAGTCACATCTCTTTTCAGACTGTTTAGAATATATATTTGACTCACCGTTATTCACTTTTGTGCCTTGCACTGAGTTCTTTTGGGATCACCCCACACGGAAATGTAATATATGACATATATGACAGCTTCACTTATGATATAGGGACATATATGTTAGATATATTAATATCACATGTTGTAACAATCACCAGCCGGAGCGCCATTGAGAACAACCAGAGGGCACTCCACATCAGACCATCACTCACTCACAAACTACATTTCCAAGAAATCACTTCCTGGACTCATCTTCACCGATTACATTTATCTGTATCTCATCACCCTGTTAGTCTTACTCTATATAGACCATGTGCACTTATTCACACACTGCGAAGTCTTGTTTAGCTAGTCTAAATTTTTGAGCGGTTTCCTGTATTTATTCTTCCGTGTATTACCTTGGACTTTGTTCTTCTATTGTGCCTCTGCTGCCTGCCCAAGTCTCTCCGTTTTTGATGATTCGCATACTCCCTACACCCCTATGAGCCCAACTTCTCTTACATAACCAGACACATATAAAGATATCACTAGATATATGTTGATATAGGGTTTCAAAAATATATAAATTGTCCATATTAAATAGTATATCAAATATATTATTACTGTGTATATGATTATGGATTGTATAATAATGTATGTTATTACCATATATGTCTACTAATATTTGTTTAATTTTGAAGGATTTTATTGTGGTTTAAACGTTTCTACAAAGAGAACTAGTGTGTAAGTTGAATTTAGCGCTGATACTGGTGGGGCTTTTTCCACAGGAAATTGCTATGTGTGTGTGTAGATTAGATTATGACAAGAGCCCCATGAATGTGGTGGATTGAGGGGTCTTCTATATAATGTGTTACAGATGGTGATTTGAAAAACAAGGCAGTGAGCTGATTGGCTGGAGACCAGACAAAAGTGAGAGAAACTGATCAGACTCCAGCTGAAGAAGAGACTCGGCGAGAAATACCATATAAAAGCTTGTGAATGTGTTTTTCGGGGGTCGATTCTTTGTGAGACGTTTTTGTGTCTGGAGAACTCACCTAAACAGCTGTTTGTTTGAGACTTCTGATCAATAAATTTCAACGTTTTCTGAACTGGCCTCTCTCCAATTTTTTAACGCGGTAGAACATTGTCCAAATGTTCATCAGATGGTGACCCTGAACGCGATTGGAGAAAAAGGCATCGAAAGGGAATTGTAAAACTTGGGATTGATTCAAAATTTCCACGAGACAATCCTGGAATTCAACACCCTATCTACAGAATAACCAAAGGTAAGCAGAGACCTGTTTAAACGAACTTCTGCAGATTGGATATTCCAAAGTTATGTGATGAGTTTGCCCCATATCCTAGCATCATTGATTAAAAATTTAAAATCATTGATATTTGCTTGTTGATCAGAATAAAAGGATATTTTTTAGCATATATTGGAAGACGGGGGTGAGAGACCTACGTCACGATAGTTAAGAAAACTATACCTGTTAAATCCCTTTAAAACACCTGCAAAAGCATTGAAGCCTTGCGGCATGATAAAGGGTGCTTTTAAAACACCGGCAAGTATCAAAGCCTTGCTGCATGAAAAAAGTGAATAAATTGTTAAATCCCTTTAAACCACCTGCATGTATTGAAGCCCCTATGGCATGATAAAAGTGAATAAATTGTTAAAAACTTTTAAAACACCTGCAATAAACTGTGAATAAACAGGGATAAATGCGCGGAAAAGCGTGTGGGTAATCAAAATTCTAGTATGCTAAAAGTCGATTAAACTGTGTATATTAATAGTATATTGTGTACTGTATATTACTTTTTAAAAAGTATAGTAAACTGTG
>CM074079.1:12810406-12825406 GCA_037178815.1 Barbatula barbatula | reverse complement strand
TTATATAATAAATCCAATTATTCTAGTAAAATAATATCTAATGTCAGCATCTCCTGGTGGTTTATTTAGCATATTTTGCATTAAGTGAATGCTTGGCTGAAAAGATGCGTTTTTAATCTAGATTTAAATTGGTCGAGTGTGTCTGATCCCCGAATAATATCAGGGAGGCTGTTCCAGAGTTTAGGTGCTACGTATGAGAAAGCTCGACCCCCTTTGGTGGATTTAGTTATTCTAGGTATTATCAAAAGTCCTGCGTTTTGAGATCTTAAAGAGCGTGATGGGTTGTAGTTTGATAGAAGCTCTGTTAGGTAGGTAGGGGCTAAACCCTTTAAGGCTTTATAAGTGATTAAAAGAACTTTAAAGTCAATACGATACTTAATGGGTAGCCAGTGAAGGGTTGATAAAATTGGGGTTATGTGATCGTATTTTCTGGTCCTGGTTAGAACTCTGGCAGCTGCGTTCTGAACTAACTGTAGTTTGTTTATTGATGATGCAGGACAACCACTAAGTAGCGCATTACAGTAGTCAAGTCTTGAGGTCATAAATGCATGAATAAGCTTCTCTGCGTCAGCAACACACAGAATATTTCGTAACTTGGCAACATTTCTTAGGTGGAAAAAGGCTGTTTTTGTGACATTTGAGATGTGATTTCGAAATGACAGGTTGCTGTCTAATATAACGCCTAAATCTTTTACTGTATTTGTTGGAGTAACAGTACATCCTTCAACTTGCAGTTTATAATCAGAAATATTTGGTTTGCGTGTCTTAGGTCCGATAAGTAATATTTCTGTTTTATTAGAATTTAAAAGAAGGAAATTATAGGTCATCCAATGTTTTATATCTTCAATGCACTCTGCCAATTTGGGTAGCTGGGAGGAATCATCTAGTCTTGATGAGATATATAGCTGAGTATCATCTGCATAGCAATGGAAGCTAATTCCATGTTTTTTAATAATGTTTCCAAGGGGAAGCATGTATATGGAGAACAGCACGGGTCCCAGAACCGATCCCTGAGGTAATCCATAATTTACTTGCGTTAAATTGGATGATTCCCCATTTAGATGGACAAATTGATGTCTGTCTGACAAGTAAGATCTAAACCATTGTAGTGCCTGTCCCTCAATACCGGTATAATTGTGTAAGCGATCTAGAAGTATGTTATGGTCTACGGTATCGAACGCAGCACTCAGGTCAAGCAGGACCAAGAGTGAGATTTTACCTTTATCTGATGCTATAAGCAGGTCGTTTGTAATTTTAACGAGCGCAGTTTCAGTGCTATGATGAGATCTAAAGCCTGACTGAAATTTTTCGTGCATGTCGTTATTTTGTAAGAAAGAGCACAACTGAGTGCACACTACTTTTTCTAGAATTTTAGACAGGTATGGGAGATTTGAAATCGGTCTATAGTTTCCTAGTTCATTTGGATCTAAGTTTGGTTTCTTGATTAGAGGCTTAATGACGGCCATCTTAAAGGGACCTGGGACATGGCCTAGATTAATTGACGAGTTAATAATGTTATAAATGGGCTCAATTGCAACAGGTAGTAACTCTTTTAATAATTTAGTTGGTATGGGGTCTAGTAAGCAAGTTGTAGGTTTAGAAGTTGCGATAAGTTGGATTAAATCTTCCTGTTTTATAGGTGAAAAACGCTGGAGCCTTTGTTTTGGAGCGATGGTTGGTGCTAATTCATAGGACAGATTTGGAGGTTGAGTTTTTACAATTTTGTCACGAATGTTTTTGATTTTCTCTGTAAAAAATTTCATGAATTCATTGCTACCAAGGTGCGGCGGAATAACCAGGTCAGGTGGTGTCTGTTTATTTGTTAATTTAGCGACTGTGCTAAATAGAAACCTTGGATTGTTTTTGTTGGTTTCTATGAGGTTACGAAGGTGCTCAGCCTTTGCTGCTTTTAGTGCCTTTTTATAACAATTTGCACTCTCTTTCCACGCCATTTTAAAGACTTCTAATTGCGATTTTATCCATTTGCGCTCTAGTTTGCGTGTTTCTCTTTTAAGGGCGCGAGTGGTGCTATTGTACCAGGGTGCAATATTTTTCTCATTAATCTTTTTTGACTTCATAGGTGCAACAGCTTCTAATGTATTAGAGAAAATAGTGCCCAATTTCCTGGTCATGACATCGAGCGATTCGTTATTTATTGGTATGGTTATTAAAGGAGTCAGATCTGGCAAGCTCTTTGCGAAGCTATCTTTAGTAGCGGAGGTGATTGTTCTACCCTGTCGATAACGTGTTAAAGGGCTGATTCCAGACGTGCGCAAAGTACCCGTTATAAGATAGTGATCGGTGACATCGTCGCTTTGAGGCATAATATCTATATTGGTTAGATCGGCTCCGTGAGATATAATCAGGTCTAGTGTATGATTAAATCGATGAGTTGGTCCTTTAATGTGTTGTATTACCCCAAAAGATTGTAGTAGTTCTGTAAACGCCAGTGCTAATGCATCGTTAGCGCTATCTACGTGGATATTAAAATCTCCGACAATTAGTATTTTATCAACGTTAACCAATAGGTCCGATAGGAAGTCCGCAAACTCTTTCAGAAAATCAGTATAGGGACCAGGGGGTCTATACACCGTAGCCAATGTAAAAGAAAGCAATGGTTTTTTACTTTTGTTAGGAATAATTATGTTCAATGCAAGCACTTCAAATGATTTAAATTTATGCTCTGTTCTCTGAGATACAGTAAGAAAGTTTCTAAATATTGTAGCGACGCCGCCACCCCGACCAACCGGACGTGGCTCATGCATATAACAGTAACTTGGTGGGGTACACTCATTTAGGCCGAAATAATCATTTGGTTTAAGCCAGGTCTCGGTAAGACAGAGTATATCAAAACTGTTGTCCGTGATCATTTCATTTACAATAACTTCCTTTGAATTTAGTGATCTAATATTAAGTAGGCCGAACTTTATAAATTGGTTTTGGTTGTTTATTACATTGTCTTCAGGTTTAATCACGATCAGATTTTTTCTCTGACTTTTGCCAAAATGTTTACTTTGTAGTATTATTCGGGGGACACATATAGTCTCTATATATTTGGAAACAGTAACATTTATAGCAGTTGAGGCGCACATACTATGGTTAAAGTTTTGACTTACCTGAGAGAGACTTACCTGAGGGAGACATAGTCAACCGGTGCGCAGCGCCTGCGAGATGTTGTCGGACAGGAGAGCCGCTCCGATGCTGCTGGGATGCAGGCCGTCGGGGCGGAAGAGCCTAGGTCGCTCCCAGAACAGATCAAAATTATTTACAAAGAGCAGCTTCTGTTCAATACACCATGACATCAACCATTGATTAAGCGAAAAAAGTCTACTGAACTTATCATTCCCTCGTCGGTAGGTAGGCAGCGGTCCTGATACGATAATCCTCGCTGTGGGCGATGCGTTGTGTACAGTCTCGATCAGACTCCTGAAGTCCCTCTTCAGGATCTCCGACTGCCGCATCCTGACGTCGTTCACTCCCGCGTGCAGCACGACAGCTTCGACGTTAGCGTTGTCCTTCAGGATCGCAGGTACCTGCGCAGACACATCAAGAACACGAGCGCCGGGCAAACAGTGAGTGCGCACCTTACCTTTAGTAGATGTAGCGCGTATGTTCCGGACGATCGAGTCTCCGATGATCACAGCGTTGCATTCGGTCTCGCAGAGGGCGGCAAAGCGGTTCCTGGTCTGGATCTCGAAGACCGGTGGCGGCAGCTGAGTCATCTCACCGGTCCTGGCTAGCGCCTTTCGCCGTTGGTGTGCCGGTGCAGGAGTGAAGTTCATTTGGGCTGGTCGTGTTCTCTTAGCCTGGGCTCTGTGCAGAGAAACACGCGGAGTAGAAGTGGAAGAAGTATTATAATCGCGATGAAAACTTACCGCGGATTTGCGAGCTTCAGCACGGGATGTTTCCAGCGCCGTTATACGTTCTCGCAGCCGTGTTTGCTTCTCAAGTAAATCCTGGATCTGCTTCTCCACAGCCTCCAATTCCGACTGAAGCGCAAACGTTTCCTCATCTGCACTCAAAGGTACAAACACGTCTGAAGCATTAGCATTAGCCATTAGTGATGTAGTAATGAGAACAGCGAGTTAAGCAGTATGCAGGCGGATAATGCTAATAGCCTAAGGGCTAACACAGAATGATCCGATACAAATAATGTATCAGTACGTTTAACAACGATTTTTGTTTATGCTATACTTAAGGATAGGTTTCACTCTCGCTTAATAACGATTTAAGACACAATTCTTCAAGATGTAACAAGAATAATTAGATTTGAAAGAGCTCCCGCTCAAATCACGCGCTCTCAGTAAACTCTCAGCAAACTCTCAGCAAACAGGAAAATCCTGTTTTCAGTTGCTCCCACATTTCATCTCTTGTTTTCTTTTCATTTTTCCCCATTAATATTCCTAGAATTCAAATTTCTTCCACTTCTTTGAAATTAAAGCAATCCGTTAAAATCATAGCTTTACCGAATCTCATATACATCGTCTTGTCCTCATTTACTTTGCTTCCAGACCCTCTACAGTATTCATTCACTACATTCATTACTTCTATAACACTTTCTTTTGTCTTTACAATTATTGTCGTGTCGTCCGCATATTGGAACACTTTTCCCTCTGCATAATTTTCCCCGATTTCTATCCCAGTTATTGTTTCTCTTTGTTTTATAAGTAGTCCTAGCGGTTCTGATATGAGCGAGTATAATAAAGCTGACAGTGGACACCCCTGTCTAATTGATCTTGTAACTTTAAAACAATCTGTTAAAAACCCATTACATTTGATCCTTGTTAATGCGCCTTTATATAAAATCTCAATCCATTTTGTAAAAACCTCCCTAAAACCAAAACTCCTTAAAACCTCAAATAAATACTTATGCTCGACCCTATCAAAAGCTTTTTCAAAATCCAAGCTGATTACATACCCTTCTTCTTTTTTTTCTTTCATGTACCATATTGTGTCTCTTATGCTCATTGTTATGTCCGCTATATCCCTTCCTTTTACTCCGTAAGCTTGGTTTGTTTTGATTATACTCGGTATTACTTCTTTTAACCTGTTTGCTAAAACCTTGGCTAAAATTTTCAGATCCGTATTCAACATTGTGATTGGCCTATAATTTTTTAAGTCTGCTTTTTCGCCTTTCCTCTTGTATATTAGCTTCATTAACCCTATCCTTGTTCTTTCATTAATCTCTCCTTTTTCAAAGATCTCTTTAAAAACCTCCTTTAAAATCTTGATTAAAACTCCTTTAAAACATACATAGAATTCCGTTCCCAAACCATCTATTCCAGGACTTTTCTTTTTTTTCAGTTCTTCTATTGCTCTTTCAATCTCCTCTTCTCTGATTTCTTGATCGCACTCTTCTTTATCTTCCAGACTTACTTTTGTTTTTATTTGCTTCAACAGTTTCTGTTTTTCCTCCTCTTCTACCCCCCTTGCACTAAACAGGTCCCCGTAAAAATCCTTAATTTCCTCTAAAATGTTTTCATTCCCTTCTACACCTTCTCCATTTTTCCCTCTTATTTCTTTTATACTTTCAGCTTTCCCTCTCTTGTGTTCCAAATCAAAAAAAAAAAATTGTGCATTTTTCCCCCTCCACCACATATTTTGCTTTGCTTCTCAGCCTCGCCCCCTCATATTCTTTTTCTTCTATTTCTTTCAGTTTTCCCTCCATTTCCTTTATCCTTTCTATATCTTTGTTGTCTTTATTTAATTCCGTTTCCAACCTTTCTTTCACTTCTCTTTTTTTGTACTTTTTACCTTTCTGTATTAAGCTACAATTTTTTATAGAGCATTTTTTTATTAGAAATTTTATGTTCTCCCACCATATCCTTTTATCTTCTTCATACATTCCATTTTCTTTTTCGTTTTCGATGATTGCCTTTACCTCTGCAACATAACTTTCACTTTGTAATATCTGTGTATTTAAGATCCATACTCCAGGCCCTCTTTGCATTTTACTCCAATCTACTATAAAAGATAAGATCTTATGATCGCTAAAACTTATTTCTTCATACTTTATCTTCTCGATAAAATTCTCCACATTTCTACTACATAAAATAAAATCTATTCTGGTTTGGCATACAAAGTTTCCCACTACCTGTCTCCTTGAAAATTATTTTTTCCTTTCATTTCTTTCTCTCCAAACATCTATTATATTATTTTCTTCCATTAAGGTCTTTAATTCTTTTCTCCCCGTATCGCTTTTAAAACCCATTCCTTCAGCCATATCTTGTTTACTAAAGACCGTGTTAAAATCCCCCATCATTATAATTTCTTTGTACTTTTTTAGAATATTCCTTAAAACAGTAAAAAAACTCTTTCTTTTCCTTTTCCTCCACCGGTGCATGTACATTAACTAAAATCAATTCCCTTCCTTCATATTTTGTGTCCACCACTAAACATTTCCCTATCTTGTCCTTGTAAATGATTTTGCTTGCTTTAAAAACCTCATCGTTCATTAAAAAAGCCACACCTCTCCCAAATCTTCCGTCTCCATTGTTATATAAGATTCCTCCATCCCATCTTTTTTTAACGTCCCACATCACATCTTCATTCAAGTTAGTTTCTTGTAGAGCAATAATGTCCTGTCTTTTGCATTTGTCCCTTACTTTGTTAAATTTACCCATGTCCATCAGTCCTCTTGCATTAAAAGTGACACAATTTAAGACCATTAAAAAAATAAAAAATAAAAATAAATATTTAAAATACATTATTCATCATTTTCTTCCTCCAGGCCCCTTAACACATCAAAATTATTACCTTTTGTCTTTTTCCTCCCACATTCCAGATTTGGCTTTAGCTTCACTGTTCTCCTTCTTATATGCCCCCTACCCCCTTTGTCTCTACTGTCCGTCTTTGTTTCTTCTTCACTATCTCCTTCTTTGTTTTGATCCATCTTTCTTTGTCCATCCTCCGCCGCATCCGATATCTCCACTTCCATTGTTTTATTTTCTTGTTCCATTGCTTCTTCATTCCTTTTACCCTTGTCCCCTTTTTCTTTGTTGCTAATCGTTTCTTCTGTGTCCAGTTGTTGCAGTCCTTGTTCCTCCGGTCCTCCATCTGTTTGTCCTTCCTCCTCATTGTTACCTTTATGCACCTGTCCGTCCACCTGTTCAACTCCACCTCCTTCCCCTTCATCCATCCAGCATTCACATCTATATAAATATTCTTGGCACTCCGGGCATCTGACACCATTACAGTCCTTTGCAAAGTGTCCCCTCTCCTTGCATTTAAAACACTTAAAGTTTGGGCAGTTTTTCAGCAGATGATCTGGGCTCATACACAGTCTACAGGTCTTCACCTGATGACTGTGGATCACCCGGAAGTGCTGTGGCCCCTCGACCGTCTCCAGCCTTGTGCTATACGGCAATGAGGCCACCTCTTTGGGGAGTCTTACTTTTAGGATGGGGTCCAAAGGAAAGCCAGAGCTCCGTGACAACCTTCAGCTCTGGTATTTCCCACCACAGCCAGCACTTGCCTATAATCAGGCTCCAGCTCCAGACAGGTTTTTTTCCCATGCTCTTTTGCTGTGGATGCCATATAAGCTGTGGAGGGTCAAGGTGCTCTGTCCCAATCCTGCCTGTGGACAGCATCAGCTTACAGGAGGCGGTCTGCACAAGAGGGCACGGCAGGTTCTGGACATCGATAGGATGTACAACATGGTCACAGAAACCCTCATCTGTACCAAGTGTAAGGCCTCGCATGTGTCCTGGAGTCAGACTGTCCTGCAACAGTTGGATCTGGGCCATCGCTCTGAGTTTCGGGTCATCCTCACGCAGAAGTGAGTTCACTTTTCTCACACTGTCAGTATTTGCAAATAAATACTTGACGTATTGAACATTAATGTATGTGTGTTTTTTTGCTTTTCCTTAGGTATGCCTGTGATCTGAGAGTCATTAGACTCTTGCGTGACCGTGGCCTTGGCAACAGTCCTACACGGCTCATCAATCAGCTGCGTGAGAACCACAGTGAGGAATGGCTCCAGCGTCTGGCCTGTTACACCACCCAATGTGTTGACTTCGTCAACCGCCCTGGAGTGTTGCCAATAAAATTTCAGGAGCCCCCAAAGCCTACAGTGGTGCCAAGCTGGAAGTGGCTCCTCACCGTTTACAGTCGAGACATCCTGACAAGGCTGGATGAAATCCATGCCAGGATAACATCCACTTACGGCACAGTTTTAAAGATGGATTCAACTAAAAAGGTCAGTGGTGGATTTTGATTTATGCAAGCTGTTTTATTTTCAGCATTCTACACTGTATGATGTTAACTACATTAGACATTTTCTCAATTATGTCTATTGCAGATCACCAAAAAGCTGGCAGGGACAGCCAGAGGAACGGGACTGTGGCTCACCTCTGTTGGCAACGAGTTTGGCCAGGTGCTCATCAGTGTGTTAACAGCCCAGGAAGGAGCAGGACTGGACAAGATGGTAGACGGTCTTGTGAAACGCTACCAGCAGGCTGATGTGGATGCACCTGCCGTGTTGTACGTAGACTGTGGGTGCTGCACTGAGGTGGGTGAGACCAAGCTGAAAGCCAGGTTCGGTGGATGGCCGGATCTTCTGATAAGGCTGGACATCTGGCATTTTATGCGCAGGATCGCCTTGGGATGTACGACCGACGCCCATCAGCTTTACCCCATCTTCATGTCACGACTGTCAGCATGCATCTTTGAATGGGATACGGCTGATGTTTCTCTGCTCCGCAAAGCCAAGAGAGAGCTGCTGATGTCCCAGGGTTGGCCTGCGCTGACAGATGAAGATGTCGGCAAACACCTTAAGAGGAAAGAGTTGGCTCTCCATTGTCGGAGGAGGACCCGCGGAGAGGACACTACCATCTTTCTCCTCGAAAGGCTGCTCACAGAGCTCCTAAGCAGCAAGGGCAACGACTCCCTGGGTGTTCCTCTCCTGGACAGAGAAAGGATGGAGCACATCTGGAGTGTCCAGAAGAAGCATGTGAAATGCATCCAAGATCCCCCTGGTGTGGTGCTCTATACAGAAAAGGGGGCCTTAACCAAGGGAGGTGTGCTTCTGAGGACATACAGATGTGCCAGAGGCTCGACTTCTCTCGAGTCCTTTCATTTACATCTCAACCGTTTCATCCCAGGTCCGTATCTGCCACACATAGAATGCATATGTTGAAAATAGCATTAAGCGTGTTTATATAAGACTCCCTAAACACTGTTGTGTCTATTTACAGGGACCAGTGCCAACAGTCTGAACTTTCAGATTTATCTGCTGGAGGGGCTTAACAGGTGGAATCAGGACCGGAAGGATGCTTCCTTGTCATCTGAACCATCAGCTTTGCACAGCTACACAGGAGAACTCCTTCACTGTGCAAACTGCAATTTTGAAAAGCTGTTTGGCAGGAAAGTGGTCCCCGCATTTTGTCCCCCTGCACGTTACACTGGTAAGATAATTTGTTATTGGTGTAAACCTGCATTTATGTAAAATATCAGCCTTTATATATTATATTTAGTTCTCACTTGAATGTCATTCCTGTTTATTGATTGTTTTTATTCCAGGTGAGCTCATTGGAGTCCAGTATTTGTTCCGTCAGACTGGTCAGGCACTGCAGGAAATTAACCCAGACTCTGAGCAGACAGCAGAGCTCCTTGACGACCTCAATGTGGAAGAGCGGGAGGAAGATGAGGGCTTCTGTGACATCAACGAGGATCACACGATTAGAGATCTGGACGTTGTTCTGTCACCACTTTCCACACTGACACTGGGTTCTGCCACCTCTGTCCTGGGCTCCTCAATGCCTTCAATTGTCCTTGACACCAGTGTTCTGGCACATAGCCTCCCACAGTCTGCGTCCCCTGTACCTTCTGAGCCATCTGATTTACCTGTCCGCTTGGAGTTGGAAGAGACAGGGCGGGAAGGCGATCATGAGATGGTATGTTCACCCAGTTTATTAAACAAAAATGCTAATAAGAACGATTTATTAAAATACAATTAATTAATTGTCAACATCTGCTTCTGTGCTATGAACCCAGGTACCACTTATTTTATTTAAAAGTTACTCATTTGTAAAGTAATTTGTAAGCAAAATAGCAAAATGCATCAAACTTCTTATTTAATGTAACAATTATTGTTTGTGTTTTTCAATAGGCTGTTGACTACCAAAATGTGCCTGGTTTTCAACATGTGGACAGGCTGGCGGAATATCTGGTGGAGCTCCGGGGTCACACAGTTCTCAGCCTGACCAACCAGGAAGCCAACACCATCATTGGACTTTGGCAGAAGCTGGATGACCGAGACAAGCAGAGGGTGGTGTACGCAGCTCGGCACCAGGAGCGACTGCTGAGTGGGCGCTTCAGAACACCAAAGAGGCCGTCTCACACCCCTGGAGTAGAGAGCACAACCAGATGTGTGCTGGGTGCAGGTAGCGTACCCGCTCAGTGGCCTGACTGCTGCCGCCTGGTGGAGACCATCTTCATCAGGCTTTGCACAATTCACCCTAGCCCCAAGAAAAAAGGAAAGGGAAGCCTATCGAGATGGTCTCTGATCCTTCAAGAATATCGAAGGATAAGGCAGCTTGTGCTTGGAAACAGCATGGTCATGGAAGGAACATCCATGCAGCTGGTGGAGGTAAATCAAAATACCCTGATTCAGTGGCACAACAACAGACAGAAAAAGCAGGAACTGTCTGTGCTGCTTCAGGGCATTGAGTTGCCTCAGCCCCTTCCTGAAGCTCAGGAGCCTCTTCAGGATGCTAAACAGCTACAGACTGAGACACATCAGCCAGCGGAGCAGCACCAGTACAAGCTACCCGAGAGCACTGCAGGCCAGGCAAAGCAGAGGCAGACTTCTGCTGGGCGACCCCCTCTCAGACCCAAAGCACCAGTTCCAACCCAACCGTTGGTGACCAATGTACTTGTGCCAGGAGCAGCAGGTTTTTCCAGAGTCTGCCCAACTTCATATTCCAGTATGTGCCAATGGTCCAAGGCATGCCGATGGTGCAGGGTATGCCAGTGGTGCAGCCTACAGTTGTCCAGGTCACCGCCTCACAGCCTGCTGCACCTGCTGCCAATCCAGGTGCCATACCCAAGAGACCCTACAGAAGAACTGTGGAGGCCAACACATGCAAGAAGTGTGGCCAATTTAAAACAATTGCAACAGGTCATAGCCAGTATAGGGGCAGGGTGTACTGCCCACAGACTGAGACTGTTTCAAAAGAGGTATGGTTGGAGGAAATGAGAAGAACCACCTCCAAATAATGTGCAACTAAAATGTATATAGTTTTATGTATATAGTGTTGTTTGAACAAGTTGTTCATTGTTAATATTAGTTTGTAGTTGTTTTGCTCTTATTTTTTTAAAAGGTCTTATTGAAGGCTTTTTACACTTGCTGGTTTTTAAATATATTTGGTATAATTGCGTTTGTTTGTCTTTTATTTATTGTTTAATATTGTATTTACCTTTTTATATATAGTTTTTTTAAACGTGTTTTTTAACTTATTGAGCGTTTTAATTTAATATTTATTGTTGTGCTGTTCATGTTTGTGAAATAAAAAGAAACTGTCAAGACATGGTTTTCATTGACTTTCATTAATTTTATTAGTTTTAGTTAAACACAATTCTCGGTGCCTTGCAATAACATAAAAAATGAATATATAAGAAAGGACAGTTACTGTATTTTGTTGTTCTTGCATAATAGACATTTTTCAACATATTTACCGTGGCTTACATATTTGTTATTAATAATAATACCACAGAGCACAGATCTTTTTTTAAAACACAACCAACGAAGTACATATGTGTATTTTGAAAATAATCCATTCAAGAATTTGTTTGTTTAATAAGATTAAAAATGAAACAAAAAGTTGTCTTTGGCTGGATTCGAACCCGGGTCCTGGTGAATGCCTGCAATAGAAAACAATGTAACTTAAATGTGCGTTTTTTATCACTTCAAAAACTAGCAAATGCATCTATACCCGAATAATAGGTAAGAAATATCTCTTAACTTGATATTTTGCCCTTTCTCTCCCTCTTTTTTTCTTTCACTTCTTCCCTTTCTCTTTTTCCTTCTCCCCCTTTCTTCCCTTTCTTCCCCACCTTTAATGGCCGATTGTTCCCCAGCTTGATCGCAGCGCCTTAGACCGCTCGGCCACGCTACCACAGAATTGACACCTCGGCCGGCCCTTTCTCGCCGCTGCCATCGCTCAGATGGCTTTACGGTCACAAGTCGGCGCGGACGAGATACACCAGCTGGCAAGTGTTTCTATATTCTTTTGGTGCTCGGTACACAGTTTTGATGTAACTCCGCATGAAAGACGCATTTACAAAAAACAGAAAGAGCGTGTCTACTGCACTTTGAGCAACAGCAGGTGAACATACCGACAACCGGCCATTAGGCTGTTTATACCAGGAACACGTTCCATCTGTAACAGAGCAGCTCGTTAACAAACACGTGAGAGTGTATACTGGGCTGCATTGTTTTCTCTTTCGAGAGAGGAATCCTGGGACCCGTTTCAATAAGGAGGTTCAAGCAACCCTGAGTTAAAATATGAACTCTGAGTTGATTTACTCAGATAACCGCTACTCTGAGTTTTCTGTTTCAGAACAGCTGGTTTCAATGAGTTCAATCGACTCTGAGTAAGTTTACTCGAGGTTACGCGTGTTAACTGCGGCTTTAAAAAGCCATCATCAATTGAGCGAAGATAACATGATTCACCATGGCAACGGCACGTGACAAAAAGCGCTCCGTTTATTTCTCGCCAGTCGAATTGGAGGCACTATATATCTATATATATATATAAACATATATACCTACGACTTTTGTCATGTAGGTGCAATCCTTCTGCAATAAAAAGAACATGGCAGCAGCTGGAAATGAAATATAAAAACATCATTCAGTCCGGTGAGTTTAAATGCTCTTGCTAGTAGGATGCCTGACTGGGAAATGTTTGATATATTTAATAAACTGGCCTTGAAAGTTATGAGGATATGAGAACCGAGCACTGTGGCTATAGAAGACAAAAAACTGGCCATGCTCGCCCCTGCTCCAGCTATGTGTAACGGAGGCCAGCTAGTGAAGAGTCACTCCCCGACCAGCAGAGATGCTCTGGCGACGGACGTTATAGGGACTGCGATCGTTAGGCTCGTGGTTAGAGCGCCCGTCTCTCATTCTGACCGATGGCAGTTCGAAGCCCGCGCGGGGCGAGCTGGACCTTTTAAATTTGCACCCAATCACAATGGGAAATCCTAAAGGGTATTTTAATTATTAGAGTTTGCAGCGAGACCACATTTATTTTTCAGCTTATTCAGAAAGACGTACACCATTCACCTGCAATCCTATGAAACTCCTCTTTGATGGCTCTCACAGGAAACTTAACACAAATGTATATAAAGTGCTTGAGAGCGATGCACACTTTTCTTACTGCTCTGCATACAGTTGCCTTGCTAACGTGTTCTGCATCCCCGGTGTTATAAAGAAAGCTTCCATTAGCAAAGACACATAAGGCCATACAGAGAATCTGCTCAGATGTAAGAGCGCGGCCACGACGAGTGAGGTTTGTGATGTAAGGATGAAGCAGATTGTGGATATATTTAATGGACTGTAAAGAAAAACTTCGCCGCTCAAATAAAGAATCCTCCGCATATGATAAAACATCCAAACGTGGCTTCACCATATATTCTCTCCCGATGTAAATTTAACTCTCTCTGAATGAATGCAGCTTCCTCATCTACGGGTACTGAATAAACGGACATTTAATGTCTGTGTTACGAACTTGTGCGCGATTAAGGAAAACGAATGAAAAAACTAACGGCGAAGGCAGTTTCAACACCGCTCGCGCTTCGAAAAGGGGCGGAGATTGTAACAAACCTCGGGTTAGTGGAATAAAACCTGCTCCTGACCAGGTTAGGTTCACAGAGTAGGTTACTATGGTTACTCACTCTAAGTATAAGATACCTTGATTTCTGAAACGGGCTTGAGTTACCCCGCGGTCACGGGTTTGATTTACCTCGCGTTCTGAAACTGAAAACCCAGAGTATCCCGTTTTCTGGGGTTAACTTACTCTGAGTTTGCACTTACCCTGCTTTCTGAAACGGGTCCCTGTTGTACCGACCTTAAGATAACGCAACAAAGCTGCTCGTGAAATTGTATGTCCGCAAAGCAAACACCTAAAGCAACCGTAGTCGGCAGGGTTTGAACTTCTGGTGCGTGTGCTGAAGCAATGCTCGATCAATACAAAGGGCGATGCCAGAACAGCTCACAAAGTAAAGGTTAAGTACAGGTGGGCACCCATCGCCCGAACAGGGACTTGAACCCTGGACCCTCAGATTAAAAGTCTGATGCTCTACCGACTGAGCTATCCGGGCTCGTGAGGGCATGCCCCAAGTTTTCGATGTAGACGCTCAAGGCGGGGGTGTCCTGCAGGTGCGGTTCTGTTGGCCGTTTCCGCCATTGTGTTTTACACTAGGCCCTGACGATGCTTCTCAGCTTAGGGTTCTGTGCACCTTTCTGAAGCAGGGATGTTCAGTCTTACATCTGGAGGCGATGCCACCTGTAGATTGCAGTTCATCAAGTACACCTGAACCGGGTAATGGGATTCTGGGAGTTGGCAGGTAAGTGAAACTCATACACCAGCTGGCAAGTGTTTCTATATTCTTTTGGTGCTCGGTACACAGTTTTGATGTAACTCCGCATGAAAGACGCATTTACAAAAAGCAGAAAGAGCGTGTCTACTGCACTTTGAGCAACAGCAGGCGAACATACCGACAACCGGCCATTAGGCTGTTTATACCAGGAACACGTTCCATCTGTAACAGAGCAGCTCGTTAACAAACACGTAAGAGTGTATACTGGGCTGCATTGTTTTCTCTTTCGAGAGAGGAATCCTGTTGTACCGACCTTAAGATAACGCAACAAAGCTGCTCGTGAAATTGTATGTCCGCAAAGCAAACACCTAAAGCAACCGTAGTCGGCAGGGTTTGAACCTGCGCGGGGAGACCCCAATGGATTTCTAGTCCATCGCCTTAACCACTCGGCCACGACTA
>CM074079.1:12802906-12805406 GCA_037178815.1 Barbatula barbatula | reverse complement strand
AATATTCACACAGGACAGTGCCCTTGTAACATCCCCCCTTTTGACGCGTGGTCTAGGCAATGCGTCAAAATCGCAAAAGCAGAGAAAAAATGTTTTGGCAAACAGGTGAGGCCATTTGGGCCCCCCCAAACATTGTCTGTGTATTTACATGAGCACTCCTTGCAGAGTGCACGCTTATCCGGTTCTGCAAAATGTTTGCATCTCTGTCAAAGAAAGAGTTTTGTTAGTGATTTCTGGAGAAAATATGTCTGTGGTCCGATGTTGCTTGCTTTGCGCAAGGTCAGCTCGTCGTTCCTGTAGAAATTGTTTCTGATAAAAAAAGTGTGTGTGTCACCATCACACACAACAATGGCTGATGGGAGAAGAATGGCAGATAGCATATCAGCAACCTGTGTGTGATTAAGAATGTTTTTACCATCAGCTTTTAAAAAGTTTCTGTGTTTCCACCGTGTGCCAAAATCATGAGTTACACCAAATGCATATTTACTATCTGTGTGAATGTCTACATTTTTATTCTTTGCTAATTCGCATTCGCATGTGAGTGCAATGAGCTCTGCTGTCTGAGCAGAGAAATGGTCCCTAAAAATGATATCAATTGCTTCTTTGCTTTTGGACTTGCGATGTCTGTAATTGCAGACACGCTTTGCGGACAGCTGTCTGCCGCGGTCAGTAATTTTGTGACCCAAAAAACGAACAACTTGTTTTGCCAGCTGGACTTTGGAGACATTTACTTTGTGTTCTTTTCTCTTATCTTTTAAACTGGAAACAAAGGCCTGCGCACCGGTAAATTTGGGCATGGCACAACTATGCCTTTATTTTTTTAATCTTTTTAAACTCATTAAATATTGGCCTTATGCCATTGAGGGCTTCTGGTTTGAGGCTTCTGTTTTGAGGGGGTATTGCTGTTTGCGTGGACGAAAATTACCCTTGGGCGTTATCACAACAGGCTCACAGTTCCTAATCAACCCAACAAAATATTTTCCTGTTACCCAAAGTTGTACGGGCACCTTCCCAAAATTTCTTCATTAATCTTTTTGTGTGTGAAAACACTTCAAGTCCCCTTGTTGCTGACAAACAGGCATGATTCTCACGATGGGCGTGCAACAAATTTGAATATTGCACGTCGTCCCTTTTAACCCATTCTATGGCGTGCGCATATTTGTCAGCAAAACACCCACAGCTCCCCACACCATTGCAATCAACGTCATGAGGCTCTGTGAGGCAATACATTCTACACGATTTTCCTTGCCCCATTTTTCCAAGATTCTGAGAGCCCCCCTCTTTAATCAGGCTGTTTAGAATCTAACACGATTCTGAGTAGTCCCCCCTCTAATCAGGCTGTTTAGAATCTAACACGATTCTGAGTAGTCCCCCCTCTTTAATCAGGCTGTTTAGAATCTAACACGATTCTGAGTAGTCCCCCCTCTTTAATCAGGCTGTTTAGAATCTAACACGATTCTGAGTAGTCCCCCTCTTTAATCAGGCTGTTTAGAATCTAACACGATTCTGAGTAGTCCCCCCTCTTTAATCAGGCTGTTTAGAATCTAACACGATTCTGAGTAGTCCCCCTCTAATCAGGCTGTTTAGAATCTAACACGATTCTGAGTAGTCCCCACTCTAATCAGGCTGTTTAGAATCTTTTTGACTCACCGTTTTTCACTTTTGTGCCTTGCACTGAGTTCTTTTGGGATCACGTCAGCTTGGGGTCCGGAGTAGAGTTCTCTCGTCCCTGTATGGGGTTAGAGCTGGATTTGCTATGTCCAGGATGATCAGTCAACTCTAATCCGTTCTCCATCAGCCTTGTGATCCCACCTCATCGCCAAATTGTTGTGGAATTTTCTTATTCCTTAATCAAGGTGAGTTTTAAACACTTCAGACAAATGCAACACACAGAGAGGATGAGTTAACTTGCAAGGTATTTTATATTTTATTGACATTCAGTCTGCATCAAAAGAAATGTGCAGAGAGAAGGTGCCCTCCTTCTCACTTACAGGGCTTTTATATGATCCAAACATGACACCCCTTCTTCTCCCCTCCCTTGAGCAAGAACGTATCTTTGGTAACAAAAAATGTGTCGCCATCTCCTATCTTCACCAGAACCTCTTGGTCTTTGCTCAAGGGCAAAGGAGCTGAGTGGTCTGCCACATAGCAAAACATTTCTAAGGAATTTAAGAACAACAAGATAGACAGTCTTGAATCAATTTTTACAGAGATTAGCGTGAAGAAACCCACGTCATGAAAATTTCCACCACACATGCCTATTGCGACACAGCGGGAGAGGTCAAGTCCGACACATTGTTTTTTTTTTTGTCAAGAGGGGAGACTTCCTAACATCTTACTGCACCAGCATGCATACTGCTGTCCGTAATGTGGAAATCTGCTATGGACACCCGAAAAAAGTAAGTCACATTGCAAAGGGTTTGCCCGAGATGAAGTGTGGGTTTTTCTCCTCTAGAGAGACAAATCAACAGCTGAGTTCAATGCACCGCACACGTAGTCG
>CM074079.1:12767906-12785406 GCA_037178815.1 Barbatula barbatula | reverse complement strand
GCTGATTGCACGCTGACCACAGGTAATCAGATTTAAATCTGCCTTATTAACAGATTTGTCCAACTCTGACAAATGCCAGGCGAGGACCTCAGACATTAGTGTAAGGCTTGGACTTTTGGAGCAAGGGGTGACCCAGCACAGTAAAGTAACGTTTTATGCATGTGTTGTGGAATTTTCTTATTCCTTAATCAAGGTGAGTTTTAAACACTTCAGACAAATGCAACACACAGAGAGGATGAGTTAACTTGCAAGGTATTTTATATTTTATTGACATTCAGTCTGCATCAAAAGAAATGTGCAGAGAGAAGGTGCCCTCCTTCTCACTTGCAGGGCTTTTATATGATCCAAACATGACACCCCTTCTTCTCCCCTCCCTTGAGCAAGAACGTATCTTTGGTAACAAAAAATGTGTCGCCATCTCCTATCTTCACCAGAACCTCTTGGTCTTTGCTCAAGGGCAAAGGAGCTGAGTGGTCTGCCACATAGCAAAACATTTCTAAGGAATTTAAGAACAACAAGATAGACAGTCTTGAATCAATTTTTACAGAGATTAGCGTGAAGAAACCCACGTCATGAAAATTTCCACCACACATGCCTATTGCGACACAGCGGGAGAGGTCAAGTCCGACACATTGTTTTTTTTTGTCAAGAGGGGAGACTTCCTAACATCTTACTGCACCAGCATGCATACTGCTGTCCGTAATGTGGAAATCTGCTATGGACACCCGAAAAAAGTAAGTCACATTGCAAAGGGTTTGCCCGAGATGAAGTGTGGGTTTTTCTCCTCTAGAGAGACAAATCAACAGCTGAGTTCAATGCACCGCACACGTAGTCGGCGGGATTCGAATGTGGAATGAGGATTCGAGTGTGGAAATCTTCTACGGACACCCGACAACCGGAAATTACGTCGCAAAGAATTGGGCCTGGATGGAGTTTGGGTTTTTCTCCTTTCTAGAGAGGCAAATCAACAGCTGAGTTCAATGCACCGCACACATAGTCGGCAGGATTGGAACATGCGCGGGAGACCCGTGGATTTCTAGCCGAAACAGCACGTCACGACTTTGCCGGAAATTATGTTTTTTTTTTTTTTTCCATCTAAAAAAGAGGAAGTGCATGGTGTGTCTGGTTTTTTATTTATTCCAGTGCGTTAGCCACTACTCAAACCCGGGTAAAAGGCTCAGAAGGCATTTGGTGCTCGTCACCTACACAGGGCCAAAGTGAGAGGGAAGACTTGCTTCATCAAGACCCCAAAATATGCTGCCGTGACCCGGATTGGAACCGGGGTTGCTGCTGCCACAACGCAGAGTACTAACCACTATACGATCACGGCTTGCAACCTGGGGATTGCTGCAAAGGCCTTGACTTGAGATGAAGTTTCGGTTTAACTATTCGAGAGACACAAATCAGCAGCTGAGCTCGATGCTCAGCAAACGTAGTCGGCAGGATTCGAACCTGCGCGGGGAGACCCCAATGGATTTCTAGTCCATCGCCTTAACCACTCGGCCACGACTACACTTGAACAATGGCCTTCTACAAGCTGTCTGGCCACAGCAGTACAACAAGGAGGTGTGAGTTTAACGGGTGAGCCTAAAGTTTGGCCACCAGGAGTTGGGCCTAAAAAGGGCAGATTCAAAGTCTGATGCTCTATCGACTGATCTATACGGGCTCGTCTTGGAGCTCGCCGCAGTTCTTGTGGAATGCATCCTACAAAATGATGGCACCCTAAATCAAGAGAGACGACTTGTGACCGTTTGGTAGTACTGGCAGACATGAGAGTCAAAGCGAGGCCTGGCCAGTGCAGTCGGTAACGCATGCGACTCTTAATCGCAGTGCCGTGGTTTTGAACCCCGCGTTGGGCACCTGCGTTGCTCCTCTGCGGGAGTGCCCTGGCTAGCAGGCCTAGAGCTGGGGCCTTCTTGGGACGAGTAAAACTTCTGACGGGGGTTCTCTGAAATCAAGCGCGGCGGTGCTACGTGTTTGCTCGTAGTTTTGCCACACTTTGGCACTTTAATTCCGATTCAAACGGAGCGACGTGTCCGAGGAAAGTACCGCGTCGTTTTCTGTAGCTATCCCCCACTGCACACACACATCCGTCTCTGTTGGCGCTACCTCGATCAGGATCGGCGGTCTCACTGTCCATTGTGAGAATGGACGGGAGCCAATCAGGGCTCTCGCTGTCCATTGTGAGAATGGACGGGAGCCAATCGGGGCTCTCGCTGTCCATTGTGAGATTGGACGGGAGCCAATCGCGTCGCGGGATGAGAATGGACCGCGACCACGCCTATTATCAGATTGGATGACGAGCGCAGGTAGCGGATTCATGAGCAAAGTAAGTAATACAAGTTATGATTTAATCTTAACACTCTGTTCTTAATTAGTCATTACTTCGTTCATTTCTTTTTTTTAAATCAGTAACCTAAAATGTCGTTTCGTCGAGTGTTGCTCCGCGATTGCGTGCTTTTGCGAAATGACGAGCGCAGGTAACGGATTCATGAGCAAAGTAAGTAATACAAGTTATGTTTTAATCTTAACACTCTGTTCTTGATTAGTCATTAAGTCTTTAAATCAGTCAGAAAGTGTCGTTTCGTCGAGTGTTGCTCCGCGATTGCGTGCTTTTGCGAAATGACGAGCGCAGGTAACGGACAATGAAGCATCAAAGTAAATCTTAAAACCTGTTTTCCTCTTCTGTTTACCATATTCTTATTATTAAAACATTCGTTGCGTTTTCATCCGTCACAAGTAATAAATAACAAACACGGTTTATCGAGTGTCTCCCTGAAGCAACCGGTAATGTTAACTTCGGCTAACGTCACTTTGTTTACAACACATTGTAAGGGAAACATTACAAGAACTTTATGTCAAACTTTGGTTTCGTGATCAATTATTAGGAATCTGTGTTATGTTGCCTTCGTTTCTTTCTTCCAGCCGTAATTTCGATTTTGTGTTTATTAACTGTGGTCGGGTTATAACGATTTGCCAGTAATCATACATATTATACCTCAGTTATTCATCTCAAAGTTCGTTTTGACAAAAATAAACTATATTCGTAAACGTAGTCATCCCTTACGAAAATGTACCATGGTTTTACTAGAGTAAATGTTTAAAAGCCATGTTTTTTGCATATTGATAACCTTTTAAACAATTACCATTTGTTTAACCACAGTTTTACAGCAGATGTTATAGTTAAACTATGGTTAGATTAGCAAAACCTTCTATTTGTGGGTGCAAACTACTCTTTCCATTTTTGATGTGAAATCAGGGGTACCATAAGCTTCAGGTTGTAATTGAAATGCATGTTTTTATGGTTTAAACCTTACATTTGAATGAAATAATAATACTAGTAATCAGTGTATTTATCCAGTACCTGTGAATTTTTTTTTTTTGCTTTTATTCCCATGTTATGCTTAGACAAAGAGTCACAAGGGTATGGGAGATGGCGAGTGGATGGCCAGGTTGAGGACTTTTGCCAGCTCTGGGGTCTGGCCTTCTGGAGGAGGCAATAGACCAGCCCCAAGGCAGAAAAAGTGGCATGACCTCTATCAGAAGGTAACGCACATTTACCTGTATCTATTAGATAGCGTGTAGTATGCAGGTCACCTTACTGTGGTGCAGAAAATATATATTGTTACTGATCTTTTCAGATTGAGAAATGCCCCATGCAGACCCGCGGACAGACCTCTCTCTTTGGAAGGTCTATGCACTGCAATTGTGGATTCCACACCACTAAGGTGATCTTATCGAAAATTACGTTTAATGTTGTATCACATATCTGTGATGATTTATGCTGTTTCATTACATCTTATGCCTTTTCCTGTTGTTTTAGCAGCCTGACACTGCCACTCAATCTCCGCAGTCTGAACATCCACAGGTTGGGGCTTCAGAAACGGTTCCTGTCCCGCGGTCATTTCTGAGGCCCTCTCCAAGTTTGTCAATGGTGAATATATTCTCTGTAGTTAATTTGGATTTATAATTATTTTGTATTTGTTCGATAGGAAGTACATACAGCCCTCCAAGTTCAGAATGACTCTAGCGTAATTCTGCAAACGTATCATATCGCTTATTGCTCTTAAACTCTTTGCAAGTCGCTTTGGATAAAAGTGTCTGCTAAATGTAAATGTATTAGTCCGAGACAGGCATACACACGTTTGTGTGTATTTAGTGAGGACATTGCATAGACTTCAAGTGATTCGATCAGGTTTTTTGTTATTTTCTATCACAAAAACCAAGACATAACAATGCAGATCACAGATTTTTTCATATTTGTGAAAGACCTTATATCTAATGAGGACCAGTAAAATGTCCTTATTAGTGAGTTATAATATTAAGCGCTTATATAAGTGTAGTAAACTGTTATTTTTTTGGGCTTAAGAATTTTGTAGCATCTAAGAGAATCAACAGCTTCTTTTGGTTTCTGCAAAAACTAAATTTGGAGAACTCTGAAACCAATCAAATGTACAAAAACTATATACAAATCAGAAAGTTACGTAGTTTTAAATTTTTATTCAAAATATCAGGTAGGCAAAGTGTGACACAAAGTAAAATTTGTAAAAATAAAGGTAAATTTGCACATAACAGAAGTGTTAAAGAAATACAGAACCACACACACACACACAGATAAACAGACGGTATGCAATATACTTAAATTAAAAAAAATTTCTTTTCCGCAACCCTTCTCCGTCCTCTGTGAGCACCAGCAAGCCTTCTTCATCCTCTGTGAGCAACAGCAACCCTTCATCATCCTCAGTTTGGACCGCCACCCATTCTCCGTCCTCTGTGAGGATCCCCAGCCCTTCTCCACCCAGACCATTTCCTTCTTCACCCTCTGTGAGGCCCTTCTCCATCCACTTTGAGGTCCGCCACGCTTTCTCAATCCTCAATGAGCAGCCTTTGTTTTTAATAAAATCATTATTTTTGAACTAAAAATATTTTTGTATATTTGTCTACCAAACAGGAGGAGTCTGAAGGATTCCAGCCAGCACCTGCTGATGCCTCAGCTACATTCTGGTTGCCAGGTGAATGGAACAAGACCGTCCCTGTGCAGGACAAGAGGTGGATTGCCAACACCTTGTTTCTCTCTGGTAAACTGCGGTCAGATTTGAAGCTTTGGTATGAGCCCCCTGTCCCAGCCCTTATTTACCACCAGACACCAACACCTGATCGGTTCTTTACTCATCGCTTGATGGTGTGGATGCCATATCACATGTGGAAGGTGAGGGTGTCCTGTCCAGCTTGCGGCAAGAACCTGACGGGCTACGGTGTCCATAAGAGGGCTAGGAAGGTCCTGGACATTGACAGGTATTACCTGATGGTGACAGAGACACTCAGATGCACTGTGTGTTCTCTTAACTATCTGTCGACAAGCCAGACTGTCCGGGACCAGCTTGACCTGCCGCACCAGAAAATGTTCCGGCTGATCCTAACACGAAAGTGAGTGAACCAGTGTCGTAAATATGGGGATTGTGAGAACTTAGATCACTGTAATGACACTCAAATGAATATGTAACTAATCACAGCAAAAATGTGCCTTTTTTCAGGTTTGCCTGTGACATCCGTGTCATAAGGCTTCTTCGGGACAGGACGCTGGGCAACAGTCCAGCTCGACTGGTGCGGCAGTTAAAGGAGAACCATGGGAGGAATGGCTGAATCGGGTGGCCCACTATCTTGGGGAGTGTGCTGACTTTGTGGATCGACCCAGTCTTTTTCCAGTGGTGTGCCAGGAGCCTCCAGAGCCCATCGACATCCCCACCAGTCGTTGGCTGCTGTCTGTATATGGCAGGGACATCCTCTCCCGAATTGGTCACATCAAGGCCAGGATCACATCCATCTTTGGTACCATTTTAAAGATGGATTCCACCAAAAAGGTAATAAACAATCAGACTATTTTATACACAGAGATGTTCTCAAATACTACCACACTGTTAGACCCCACCAGACATTTTTTACAGCAATACACTGGCAACACAGTTGCCAGCTAGTTATCGTGGCTCCTTTTGAGGTTTAAATTTTGTTATGTTTGTTAGTCATTATTAGTGTGATCAGTGTTTTGTTTTTAGTTGAGCTGTTGGCTCTTATTATTAATGTTAATTCTTCCAGAATGTGTGTTCTAAACAATGTAACTTTATAGTGGATAGTTGTTGTGAAGTGGTGTGACTGATGTGCTAAAGCTTTATTAATTTACAAAAGTGCTGATTTGATAAATACACAAAACATTAAACTTCTGCACCAGCAGTACACACCGCTAGATCAGCAATCCACATATGAATTTCAACAATTGGGACAATCAACTGAACGCTTCATGCTGCAATGCTTGCTGTGTGCATAGTACAAAACTCATCCATGATTGTTTTCCACCATTAATAATGTTTATTGGTGGAGTGTATAAGTGTGCCTCAATGGCCATTAAATCATTTTTACAGAGGGCTTTATATCAGCTGTAATCATAAATGTTAAATTGTTATTTAGACCACTGCTTTCAGATAAATATTTCAGCAGACATATATTATTTTAACAGCTTTTCTATATGATTGAATAATTGCACATTCAACACTCGAAAGTGAAAATAACAATGTAACCACTATGTACAATAGCTTAACCTCTGTTAATTCTCAATAAGAGCTTTTGTAGAAGTATGACAGAAATAAAGTGAAAGTGCTGTCTGTAATAAGTTAAGATGTTAATGGTGTTTGCATTTCATTCTCCTCTCCAGTTGAGGTTCATCTAACACTGTGTGACTTAAGTGAGTTAATAGATCATTTTTATTATGTATCTTCGTTTACTGTTAAATACCAACAGGCAACGGTGTTGCCAATATATTACTTTAGAAATGTCTGGTAAGGTCTAACAGTGCTGATAAACGTGGTAACATTACATCATGAATATGTTCTGTAAATAACAGATCACAAAGAAGCTGGCTGGTCATGGACGGGGGACAGCACTCTGGGTAACGTCCATTGGCAACGAGGTCGGACAGATACTGACCAGTGTCTTGTCGGTGCAGGAGGGGCCAGGACTGGACAGGATGGTTGCAGGTGTCATGGAACGGTACCACCAGGCAGCCGTTCCGCCCCCAGTCCTACTGTATGTGGACTGTAACTGTTGCATGCTTGAGGGGGCAACCAGCAAGCTGCAGACAAGATTCGGGAAGTGGCCAGACCTCCACATACGGCTGGACATCTGGCACTTTATGCGGAGGCTGGCGGTGGGCTGCACCACAGACGCCCATCCTCTCTACCCCACCTTCATGGGATGCCTGTCCGCCTGCATCTTTGAGTGGGATGCAGGAGACCTCAGCCTGTTGCGGCAGGCAAAAAAACGGCAACTGATGCAGGAGGGTGTGCCAGCTATTACTGACCGTCTGGTGGACAGGAGCATCAGCAAATATCAGCTCAGCCTTTACTGCCGCAGGAGAACACGCGGTGAGGAGGCAACAATACGCCTAATTGACAAGCTACTCCAGGAGCTGGGTGGGGCAAATGGAAGGGACCTTATGGGTGTGCCACTGCTGGATGAGGTGCGCATGGAGCACATCTGGCGTTTGCAGAAACGCCATGTCAGGTGCATCCAGGATGTTTCAGGTATGCCACTCTACACCGAAGTCGGCACCACCTCAAAGGCAGGGGTCACCCTGACCGGGTACCGCTGTGCCAGAGGGTCCACATCCCTGGAGTCTTTCCACTGCCACTTGAACAGGTTCATTCCAGGTTGGTTTCACACATAATGTTTGATATTTTAATAATTTATGTATAATTCAAACATAAACTCATGTCGTTTTCTATTGATACATATTTTTTCTTCTAGGAACCAGTGCCAATGCACTTAATTTCCAGCTCTACCTCCTGGAAGGCTTGAACAGGTGGAATCAAGATCGGGCGACTGCAGCAGTGACCAGCAAACCAGCATCTCTCCTCACTTACTCTGGGGATATGGCCCACTGTGTTAACACCAACAGCTTGAAGGTGTTTGGCCGTGCTTTTGTGCCAACTTTCAGGTCTCCTGCCAAATACACTGGTATGTTTTAGCGTTTTCTAGCTACCTAATACTTTTGGTTTGTGGGTTTGCAATGTTCTAAACTAAATATTATTTGTACCAGTAGTTGTAGGTACTATAGTTAATTTATGTAAGTGAGGATAACAAAATAAATGCACACACAATTTTTTTAATTCTGTCATCATTTACTCACCCTCAGGTTGTTTGAAACCTGTATACATTTATGTAACACAAAGAAAGATATTTGGAACAGTGTCAGTAACCAGACATATCTAATCCCCCCTTTACTGCTATAGTAGTGATTTACATTTAATATTCTAATTGCAAATACAGAAGTCTAATTACAATTGCATTCTATCTGTATTGAATAGTTATTGTTATAGTTATTGAATAGTTATATAATTAGTGCTGTGTGTGCATTTCTGTTATTTTTCATAGGAGAGCTGCTTGGTGTTGACTACCTTTTGAGTCAGACTGGACAGCCACTTGTGGTGGATCCCGACTCAGAGGAGACAGAGAACATGCTTGAGGATGTGGATGAAGGACAGAACAAGGACGATGAGGGTTTCGGTGAAGATCAGACCCTTGATATTAATGTGTCAAGTCTCTCAGATGAACCAAGCTTCTCTGTTTCCTCCCACTTTTTGCCCTCTGCTGAGTCTCTCTCCACCTCCCCACCAGCTGACTTCTCAAGCATGGCTGCTGACTTTTCCACCCTGGCTGCTCCATCCTCACAGCCTGTTGCTTCCAGCCTGGGCGCTGAGAACTCCAACATGTCTGCTGTACTGGCTGCTCCGTCCTCTCAGCCTATTGCCTCCACCCTGGCTGCTCCGTCCTCTCAGCCTATTGCCTCCACCCTGGCTGCTCCGTCCTCTCAGCCTATTGCCTCCACCCTGGCTGCTCCGTCCTCTCAGCCTATTGCCTCCACCCTGGCTGCTCTGTCCTCTCAGCCTATTGCCTCCACCCTGGCTGCTCCGTCCTCTCAGCCTATTGCCTCCACCCTGGCTGCTCCGTCCTCTCAGCCTATTGCCTCCACCCTGGCTGCTCCGTCCTCTCAGCCTATTGCCTCCACCCTGGCTGCTCCGTCCTCTCAGCCTATTGCCTCCACCCTGGCTGCTCCGTCCTCTCAGCCTATTGCCTCCACCCTGGCTGCTGACTCTTCCGGTCTGGCTGCTGACTCATCCGCATTGGCTGTTGATTCCAATTCACAGTCAGGTGCCTCAACATCTGCTGATCTTTCTGCGGTATGTAAATACCATATTATATGTATATTGACCTAAATAAAAGGCTGAATTGCTAAAGACTTCATAAAAAGTGAAACTTCAATTCATTATTATTTTAATAAAAATAACATGATTATTACACCTTTTGAGTTATTACTGGGGTGTCAAATTCAGTTTCAGAAGGGCCACTGTCCTGCAGAGTTTATCTCCGACTCTAATTAAACACATTTGATTCAGCTTTTCAGGATTACACAGAATTGTTAGGTGCGACGGTCGAAGCTGAGCTTGATCATGAAAAAAACGCAGCTATTGACTAATCATAATCAAGAACTGGAAACAACTCTTTTATAATGCGTAACATTTGCTGCATAATTATATATTTGTATTCGTTCAATCACCTGTGTCTAATAGATAACACTCACAGTGTATTGAAATCAGCTTAAATGTCACCCGGATCCGCTGCTTCAAACAAATCATCCAACTCTTTTTTTTCAACTGAGAGTCTGCAAATTAGTGCATCTCTGCCTGATGGAAATGCATTTAAAACACGTTCATGTTTTAGAGAATGTAGTAAATATTTAGCGTAATTAAGGACTGATCTTATCCACCCGCTATCAATCAGAATGTACATTTTGATTACCTTACCAACTCAACATGGATATAACTTCAATCCGCGCGTCACAAGTGTATATGTGTCCTTTGTCTTACTCCAAGGTCCTCATATTGTTGTGAATTGTTGTGTTATTTTAGGCTGTGGATAACTCGGGTGTGCCAGGGATGGACAGAGTCGACAGCCTGGCAAAGTGGAGCTTAGGAACCAGCCCTCTTTTGTCCTCACCAACCAGCAGGTCAGGAGAATTTAACTTTCTTTACTTTCCTTTTTTGATCTGTCACACACGTTTATACTTGACAATGTTTTGTTTTGTTTTCTCATTTGCTATGTATTATATGCTCTCTCTGCTTAGGTGAGCAATGTTGTTGCTCTTTGGCAGAACCTGCTGGATTACGACAAGCAGCGAGTGGTGTTCGCTGCCAGACACCAGAGCAGGCTGGACACAGGGAGGTTCAGGTCGCCCAAAAAGAGGCAGGAGTTCAGTCCAGGGGTGGATAGTGTGAAGAGGCACGCGCTCACAACCACTGCTCCACTTGCCCAATGGCCAGATTGTTGTCGCCTGATTGAGACCATTTTTGTCAGGCTCTGTGCCATTCACCGGAGTCCCAAGAAGAAGGGGAATGGGACAGTGTCCAGATGGGATCTGATCCTGACTGACTACAGGAAAATCAGGCGGTGCATTCTGGCCAATGCGAATGTTATGCAGCAGACAAACCTGCAACTAGTGGATGTGAGCCACACTACTGTTGTTCAGTGGCACAATAAAAGGGTAAAAGGTCAGGACAGTACAGTCGTGATGCAGGGACTGAAACTGCCTAATCGCTTGTCTGTGGCGGCTGACCCTCTTCTCCCTGGCAATGTGCGCCCCCCGTCTGCACCCCCCCAGCCAGGCCCAGCTCACCAATACCACTTGCCCAGTAGCACCGTTGGGCAGGCTCAGTTGAGAAGGAAGAGGAATATGCCATCAGCACCAGCAGTTTTGACACCGACTGCAGAAAACCCACCAACACCGCGGCAACTGTTTCCTGCTCCACCCCCAGGTGCTCAAATGGTGATGCTGATGCCGATGCCAGTGGCCTCACAGGGGCCTGTGCTGGTTCCTGCTTCACAGGCTCCTATTGTCAGCCTCTCTTCTGCTCCTTCTCCTGCTGGTCAAGTTCGGAAACTCACAAGAAAAGTGCTGCACAACACGTGCAAAAAATGCGGGAAGTTCAGGACAGCAGAGACTGGGCACAGCCAATACAAGGGGGTTGTATACTGCCCCTCTGTAGAGGCTGTACCAAAGGAACACTGGTTAGAGAATATAAAAAAAAGTAAGTCCAAGTAAAAATGGAAAGATCATTTAAGCTTTCTTGTCATTTCAAACCTGTTTGACTGTTTTTCTTCTGCGAAACACAAAATATATTTAAAAGAAGTTAGTGAACAAAAACCATTGGTCCCCATTCACTATTTTGTTTGGGCACATAATATCAACGGTGACCAATGGTTTTCTGTCAGGAACGAGGAAAGAGAACCCAAGTGCAGGCAGCGAAACGGGGTTTAAACAGGATTTTAATAAATAATAAACAGGAACAAAACAAAAACCCACAAGGGGGTAAACAGGGGACACAATAAACTGAAGACTAAACACTTGACAAGAACTACTACTACAAAAACACCTAGACTAACAGAACACTCACACAGACTAGACTATCAATGACAATGACAAAGACTCCAAGACATGGCATGGCAAAAAGCATGAAACATGTACAACGAACGAGCACAGGACAATGAACACGAGGATGTTTTATAGGGGAAACAAACACAGGATAATTGACAAGGGTCAGGTGCGGGTAATGAAACACTCAGGGAAGGTTAACGAGGAAACGAGATGGCGGGAACAAAGACACGGACCAGAGAGAGAGCATAGAAAGCCGATAGCCAACATCTCTCTCTCACATAAAACATAAGACTTTGTCATGAATCTGCCTCAAGACCAAGAATAGACATGACATGAAGGCAGATTCATGACAGAAGCCCCCCCTTTAATGAACACCTCCAGGTGTTCCTCAAGGGGTAGACTAACAAGACAAGGCAGACTGGGAACACGACAAGACAAGGCAAAACATACTAAACAAGATCAAGGGCAGACACGAATACAATACAAAAGGGTTGGGGTGAAATAATAAAAATAACAAACAAGGGAGGGGGGAGGGGGAACAACAAAGTTCATGGGGGGAACACCAGAGTCCATGGGGGGAAGTCCAAAGGGAGTGGGACAAGGGGAAACAGTCCTAGTTCCCGGGGGCGCTCGTGAGAGTGGAGTCCCCGGGGACTTGATGGGAGAAGTCCTCGGGAGAACTGTTCTTGTTCCCGGCATAACTGCCGGACTGGGTACCGGCTGGAAGGCCAGCTGAGCCACCGGCTGGAAGGCCGGCCGGGCAGGACTGGGTGCAGGACTTGGCGCCGGCTGGAAGGCCGGCCGGGCAGGACTGGGTGCAGGACTTGGCGCCGGCTGGAAGGCCGGCCGGGCAGGACTGGGTGCAGGACTTGGCGCCGGCTGGAAGGCCGGCCGGGCAGGACTGGGTGCAGGACTTGGCGCCGGCTGGAAGGCCGGCCGGGCAGGACTGGGTGCAGGACTTGGCGCCGGCTGGAAGGCCGGCCGGGCAGGACTGGGTGCAGGACTTGGCGCCGGCTGGAAGGCCGGCCGGGCAGGACTGGGTGCAGGACTGGGTGCAGGACTTGGCGCCGGCTGGAAGGCCGGCCGGGCAGGACTGGGTGCAGGACTTGGCGCCTGCATGGACGCCTGGACCGGACTTGGGACCACCGGACTTGGGACCACCGGACTTGGGACCACCGGACTTGGGACCACCGGACTTGGGACCACCGGACTTGGGACCACCGGACTTGGGACCACCGGACTTGGGACCACCGGACTTGGGACCACCGGACTTGGGACCACCGGACTTGGGACCACCGGACTTGGGACCACCGGACTTGGGACCACCGGACTTGGGACCACCGGGACCACCGGACTTGGGACCACCGGGACCACCGGACTTGGGACCACCGGGACCACCGGACTTGGGACCACCGGGACCACCGGACTTGGGACCACCGGGACCACCGGACTTGGGACCGCCCTCCGTTGCCTCTTCTTCTTCAGCCGAGCCACCCGCCTGGTGGTCGGCTGAAGGAATGATGAGAAGGGCACGGGCGGCTCGGGATTGGAGGCCTCTGACGAGGACCCCCAGGATTCCCGTCTCCCACGCTTGCCACCAAAGCTGACTGCGGGTGGGGAGACTGTAGGAGGTGGTGCGGTGGACGAGGTGGAGGTTGCAGAGGGTGAGGAGAGGCCCACAACCCCGATTTGCATGGTACGACCCTCGGGGATGGCGGCCAGCGGGGGGGAAAGACTGGGTTGAGCTGAGACACTGGGCTCCGGCCGATTCATGGCATACCTGATCAGGTCAGTGAAGCCCAGCGGTCTCAGCATCTTCATCTCCCACCCCGCTAGAGGTTGGTTGAGGCCGCCATTGAACAGGACCATCTGCTCCTGCTCATTGTGGACCATCTCCCCTGCTGTCTCAAAAAAACGGTCCGCAAACTCCAGGACATCAGAGTGCCCCTGGCGTAAACGTAGGAGTCGATGAGCCTGGGTTGCTCGTCTGGCCTCCATTCAGCCTGCTGGGTTCGATGCTGGCTCGTTCGTTCTGTCAGGAACGAGGAAAGAGAACCCAAGTGCAGGCAGCGAAACGGGGTTTAAACAGGATTTTAATAAATAATAAACAGGAACAAAACAAAAACCCACAAGGGGGTAAACAGGGGACACAATAAACTGAAGACTAAACACTTGACAAGAACTACTACTACTACTACTACTACAAAAACACCTAGACTAACAGAACACTCACACAGACTAGACTATCAATGACAATGACAAAGACTCCAAGACATGGCATGGCAAAAAGCATGAAACATGTACAACGAACGAGCACAGGACAATGAACACGAGGATGTTTTATAGGGGAAACAAACACAGGATAATTGACAAGGGTCAGGTGCGGGTAATGAAACACTCAGGGAAGGTTAACGAGGAAACGAGATGGCGGGAACAAAGACACGGACCAGAGAGAGAGCATAGAAAGCCGATAGCCAACATCTCTCTCTCACATAAAACATAAGACTTTGTCATGAATCTGCCTCAAGACCAAGAATAGACATGACATGAAGGCAGATTCATGACAGTTTTCTGTTACCATCGTTCTTCGAAGTATATTTTGTCTTCTGCAGAAGAAAGAAAGTCTTACATGTTTAAAATCACCTGAGGGTGAGTGAATCAACACATAACTTTTATGTATAATAGTTTTAATTGTTTGTTTTCTATTCTGTTGCACTTTTAAACCACTGAACGTTGTAAATAATTTATAATAGACTTCTTTCTTTTAGTTAATAATGTATAATAGTTGTAATGTTTGTTTTCTGTTCTGTTGCACTTTAAAACTTAATAATGTATAATAGTTTTATCTAGGTAAGTTTTCAGTACCGTTGCACTATATTTAACAAAGTTTGTGAATGTATAACCATTTTATTCATGTCTATTTAATCTTTAAATAAGTAATAGAATGAAAATAATTTTAAATAAAAGTTTTGACAGAAATGCTTCTCTCCCTTTCGTTTTGTTTTTATATGCCACAGTTCATTTGCTATTGTACAGTCACAATGTTATAGGCAAGGCTTGTTCATTTATATTGCCCATTTCATACATGAAGGTAATTCAAAGTGCTTCACATAAAAATTATTGACAAAGGCAAAATAAAATATAATACATAATGCAAAAGACATCTTTAAAAAGCAAATGAATAAAATCAAAAATACACCTTAAGAATTTAAATGATAATGAAAAGGAAATAAAATATATTTAAAATCTGAATTAAAAGAGTAAAACTGAAAAAATATAAATAAAGGGCAGTTGGTGTGGCTACTGTTGTGTTGTGGAAGCAGATTCAGTACATTTGCTTTTGTATAATAAACAATAATAGGTAATAAATAATAGAATTGATTAGTTATAACTATAGAAATACACTCAAAAGTGCTTAAACGTAAAAAGACCTGTTTAAATGTATATAATCTGTAATATATCATTAATACAACGCAATTTTGTATTGTAATAAGGAAAAACACAAATAATGTTAGCATATGTCATATGATTTTAAACGATGAAGCATAATTCACAACAAAAAGTAAACATCTTATTTTCTGCCAACCGTGGGATTCGAACCAGTAACCTTGCGATCATCTTTACTCCCATACAAATGCATTGTGAAATTGAAAAATAGTGTTTTAACGATAGTTTACGATAAACAATATAAAAACGTTATTGCCAATGGGGGGAAAAAATCACTTTCTACTCTTTCCTTTCTTTTTTTCTTTCTTTTTTCTCCCTTTTCCCTCATTTTTCCTCTTTTTCCTTCTTCCCCTTTCTTCCCCTTCTTCCCCCCCCCTTAACAGACTATTGTTCCCCAGCTTTGGCGCTCCCCCTACGCCCACCCCCCACCCCCTCCCCCCACCCGCCCCCTTCCTCCCCCGCCACCAAAAATACACAGTTATTTTATTTACCCCCTTTTTTTTAATTATTTCCTTTCTTTTTTTTTTTAAATCAGTAACCTAAAATGTCGTTTCGCCGAGTGTTGCTCTTTTTTCTCGCGATTGCGTGCTTTTGCGAAATGACGAGCGCAGGTAACGGATTCATGAGCAAAGTAAGTAATACAAGTTATGTTTTAATCTTAACACTCTGTTCTTGATTAGTCATTAAGTCTTTAAATCAGTCAGAAAGTGTCGTTTCGTCGAGTGTTGCTCCGCGATTGCGTGCTTTTGCGAAATGACGAGCGCAGGTAACGGACAATGAAGCATCAAAGTAAATCTTAAAACCTGTTTTCCTCTTCTGTTTACCATATTCTTATTATTAAAACATTCGTTGCGTTTTCATCCGTCACAAGTAATAAATAACAAACACGGTTTATCGAGTGTCTCCCTGAAGCAACCGGTAATGTTAACTTCGGCTAACGTCACTTTGTTTACAACACATTGTAAGGGAAACATTACAAGAACTTTATGTCAAACTTTGGTTTCGTGATCAATTATTAGGAATCTGTGTTATGTTGCCTTCGTTTCTTTCTTCCAGCCGTAATTTCGATTTTGTGTTTATTAACTGTGGTCGGGTTATAACGATTTGCCAGTAATCATACATATTATACCTCAGTTATTCATCTCAAAGTTCGTTTTGACAAAAATAAACTATATTCGTAAACGTAGTCATCCCTTACGAAAATGTACCATGGTTTTACTAGAGTAAATGTTTAAAAGCCATGTTTTTTGCATATTGATAACCTTTTAAACAATTACCATTTGTTTAACCACAGTTTTACAGCAGATGTTATAGTTAAACTATGGTTAGATTAGCAAAACCTTCTATTTGTGGGTGCAAACTACTCTTTCCATTTTTGATGTGAAATCAGGGGTACCATAAGCTTCAGGTTGTAATTGAAATGCATGTTTTTATGGTTTAAACCTTACATTTGAATGAAATAATAATACTAGTAATCAGTGTATTTATCCAGTACCTGTGAATTTTTTTTTTTTGCTTTTATTCCCATGTTATGCTTAGACAAAGAGTCACAAGGGTATGGGAGATGGCGAGTGGATGGCCAGGTTGAGGACTTTTGCCAGCTCTGGGGTCTGGCCTTCTGGAGGAGGCAATAGACCAGCCCCAAGGCAGAAAAAGTGGCATGACCTCTATCAGAAGGTAACGCACATTTACCTGTATCTATTAGATAGCGTGTAGTATGCAGGTCACCTTACTGTGGTGCAGAAAATATATATTGTTACTGATCTTTTCAGATTGAGAAATGCCCCATGCAGACCCGCGGACAGACCTCTCTCTTTGGAAGGTCTATGCACTGCAATTGTGGATTCCACACCACTAAGGTGATCTTATCGAAAATTACGTTTAATGTTGTATCACATATCTGTGATGATTTATGCTGTTTCATTACATCTTATGCCTTTTCCTGTTGTTTTAGCAGCCTGACACTGCCACTCAATCTCCGCAGTCTGAACATCCACAGGTTGGGGCTTCAGAAACGGTTCCTGTCCCGCGGTCATTTCTGAGGCCCTCTCCAAGTTTGTCAATGGTGAATATATTCTCTGTAGTTAATTTGGATTTATAATTATTTTGTATTTGTTCGATAGGAAGTACATACAGCCCTCCAAGTTCAGAATGACTCTAGCGTAATTCTGCAAACGTATCATATCGCTTATTGCTCTTAAACTCTTTGCAAGTCGCTTTGGATAAAAGTGTCTGCTAAATGTAAATGTATTAGTCCGAGACAGGCATACACACGTTTGTGTGTATTTAGTGAGGACATTGCATAGACTTCAAGTGATTCGATCAGGTTTTTTGTTATTTTCTATCACAAAAACCAAGACATAACAATGCAGATCACAGATTTTTTCATATTTGTGAAAGACCTTATATCTAATGAGGACCAGTAAAATGTCCTTATTAGTGAGTTATAATATTAAGCGCTTATATAAGTGTAGTAAACTGTTATTTTTTTGGGCTTAAGAATTTTGTAGCATCTAAGAGAATCAACAGCTTCTTTTGGTTTCTGCAAAAACTAAATTTGGAGAACTCTGA
>CM074079.1:12632876-12767806 GCA_037178815.1 Barbatula barbatula | reverse complement strand
GGAGATCCTGAAGAAAAGATTTCAGGAGTCTGATCGAGACGGTACGCAACGCATCGCCAGCAGCGAGGATTATCGTATCAGGACCGCTGCCTACCTACCGACGAGGGGAATGATAAGTTCAGTAGACTTTTTTCACTTAATCAATGGTTGATGTCATGGTGTATTGAACAGAAGCTGCTCTTTGTAAATAATTGTCATCTGATTCCTGGGAGCGACCTAGGCTCTTCCGCCCCGACGGCCTGCACCCCAGCAGCATCGGCGCGTCTCTCCTTTCCGACAACATCTCGAAGGCGCTACGCACCTGTTGACTGTGTCTCCCTCAGGTAAGTCTCCCTCAGGTAAGTCAAAACCTTAACCATAGAATGTGCGCATCAACTGCTATAAATGTTACTGTTTCAAAATATATAGAGACTATATGTGTCCCCCGAATAATACTACCAAGTAAAATTTTTTGCAAAAGTCATAGAAAAAATCTGATCGTGATTAAACCTGGAAGATAATGTAATTGGTTAACGCTGATAAAATACTAATTGTCGGAGATTTTAATATCCACGTAGATAGCGCTAACGATGCATTAGCACTGGCGTTTACAGAACTACTACAATCTTTTGGGGTAATACAACATATTAAAGGACCCACTCATCGATTTAATCATACACTAGACCTGATTATATCTCACGGAGCCGATCTAACCAGTATAGATATTATGCCTCAAAGCGAAGATGTCACCGATCACTATCTTATAACGGGTACTTTGCTCACGTCAGGAATCAGCCCTTTAACTCGTTATCGACAGGGTAGAACAATCACCTCCGCTACTAAAGATAGTTTCACAAAGATCTTGCCAGATCTGACTCCTTTAATAACCATACCAATAAATAAAGAATCGCTCGATGTCATGACCAGGAAATTGGGCACTATTTTCTCTAATACATTAGAAGCAGTCGCACCTACAAAGTCAAAAAAGATTACTGAGAAAAATATTGCACCATGGTACAATAGCACCACTCGGGCCCTAAAAAGAGAAACTCGCAAACTAGAGCGCAAATGGATAAAATCGCAATTAGAAGTCTTTAAAATGGCGTGGAAAGAGAGTGCAAATTGTTATAAAAAGGCACTAAAAGCAGCAAAGGCTGAGCACCTTCGTAACCTCATAGAAACCAACAAAAACAATCCAAGGTTTTTATTTAGCACAGTCGCCAAATTAACAAATAAACAGACACCACCTGACCTGGCTATTCCGCCGCACCTCGGTAGCAATGAATTCATGAAATTTTTTACAGAGAAAATCGAAAACATTCGCTACAAAATTGTTAATACTCAACCTCCAAATCTGTCCTATGAATTAGCACCAACCATCGCTCCAAAACAAAGGCTCCAGCGTTTTTCATCTATAAAACAGGAAGATTTAATTAAACTTATCGCAACTTCTAAACCTACAACTTGCTTACTAGACCCCATACCAACTAAATTATTAAAAGAGTTACTACCTGTTGCAATTGAGCCCATTTATAACATTATCAACTCGTCAATTAATCTAGGCCATGTCCCAGGACCCTTTAAAATGGCCGTCATTAAGCCTCTTATCAAGAAACCAAACTTAGATCCAAATGAACTAGGAAACTATAGACCGATTTCAAATCTTCCATACCTGTCTAAAATCCTAGAAAAAGTAGTGTGCACTCAGTTGTGCTCTTTCTTACAAAATAACGACATGCATGAAAAATTTCAGTCAGGCTTCAGACCGCATCATAGCACTGAGACTGCGCTCGTTAAAATTACAAACGACCTGCTTATAGCATCAGATAAAGGTAACATCTCACTCCTGGTCCTGCTTGACCTTAGTGCTGCGTTCGATACCGTAGACCATAACATACTTCTAGATCGCTTAAACAATTATACTGGTATTGAGGGACAGGCACTACAATGGTTTAGATCTTACTTGTCAGACAGACATCAATTTGTCCATTTAAATGGGGAATCATCAAATCTAACACAAGTAAATTATGGATTACCTCAGGGATCGGTTCTGGGACCCGTTCTGTTCTCCATATACATGCTGCCCCTCGGAAACATTATTATAAAACATGGAATTAGCTTCCATTGCTATGCAGATGATACTCAGCTATATATCTCATCAAGACCAGATGATTCCTCCAAGCTATCCAAATTGGCAGAGTGCATTGAAGATATAAAACACTGGATGACCCGTAATTTCCTTCTTTTAAATTCTAATAAAACAGAAATATTACTAATCGGACCAAAGACACGCAAACCAAATATTTCTGAATATAAACTGCAAATGGAAGGATGTACTGTTACTCCAACAAATACAGTAAAAGATCTAGGCGTTATATTAGACAGCAACCTGTCGTTTCAAAATCACATCTCAAATGTCACAAAAACAGCCTTTTTCCACCTAAGAAATGTGGCCAAGTTACGAAATATTCTGTGTGTTGCTGACGCGGAGAAGCTTATTCATGCATTTATAACCTCAAGACTTGACTACTGTAATGCGCTACTCAGTGGCTGTCCTGCATCATCAATAAACAAACTACAGTTAGTTCAGAATGCAGCTGCCAGAGTCCTAACCAGGTCCAGAAAATACCATCACATAACCCCAATTTTATCAACCCTTCACTGGCTACCCATTAAGTATCGTATTGACTTTAAAGTTCTTTTAATCACTTATAAAGCCTTAAAGGGTTTAGCCCCTACCTACCTAACAGAGCTTCTGGCACACTACAACCCATCACGCTCTCTAAGATCTCAAAACGCGGGACTTTTGATAATACCCAGAATAACTAAATCCTCCAAAGGGGGTCGAGCTTTCTCATACGTAGCACCTAAACTCTGGAATAGCTTTCCTGATATTATTCGAGGATCAGACACACTCGCCCAATTTAAATCTAGATTAAAAACGCATCTTTTCAGCCAAGCATTCACTTAAAGCAAATATGCTAAATAAATCAGATTTACATAGATATTATTTACTAGAATAATTGGATTTTTATAAAACACCATGTAGCGTGTTTTACCCTTTCTTGGGTTTTTCGTTTTTCCCCTGTAAAGCTGCTTTGGAACAATGCAAATTGTGAAAAGCGCTATATAAATAAAATTGAATTGAATTGATATATCATTCTTAGTAATTTAGTTAGCTGGTCATTTGAGTGTTTATTTATTTTCTGCATAGAATTAGACTGTATGAGATCAACACTACGCTGATATCATTTTTAGTAATTTAGTTAGCTGGTCATTTGAGTGTTTATTTATTTTTGTTTTTTTTTTATTTTCTGCATAGAATTAGACTGTATGAGATCAGCACTACGCTGATATCATTCTTAGTAATTTAGTTAGCTGGTCATTTGAGTGTTTATTTATTTTCTGCATAGAATTAGACTGTATGAGATCAACACTGTGCTGATATCATTTTTAGTAATTTAGTTAGCTGGTCATTTGAGTGTTTATTTATTTTCTGCATAGAATTAGACTGTATGAGATCAACACTACGCTGATATCATTTTTAGTAATTTAGTTAGCTGGTCATTTGAGTGTTTATTTATTTTCTGCATAGAATTAGACTGTATGAGATCAACACTACGCTGATATCATTCTTAGTAATTTAGTTAGCTGGTCATTTGAGTGTTTATTTATTTTCTGCATAGAATTAGACTGTATGAGATCGACACTACGCTGATATCATTTTTAGTAATTTAGTTAGCTGGTCATTTGAGTGTTTATTTATTTTCTGCATAGAATTAGACTGTATGAGATCAACACTACGCTGATATCATTCTTAGTAATTTAGTTAGCTGGTCATTTGAGTGTTTATTTATTTTCTGCATAGAATTAGACTGTATGAGATCGACACTACGCTGATATCATTCTTAGTAATTTAGTTAGCTGGTCATTTGAGTGTTTATTTATTTTCTGCATAGAATTAGACTGTATGAGATCGACACTACGCTGATATCATTCTTAGTAATTTAGTTAGCTGGTCATTTGAGTGTTTATTTATTTTCTGCATAGAATTAGACTGTATGAGATCGACACTGTGCTGATATCATTTTTAGTAATTTAGTTAGCTGGTCATTTGAGTGTTTATTTATTTTCTGCATAGAATTAGACTGTATGAGATCGACACTACGCTGATATCATTCTTAGTAATTTAGTTAGCTGGTCATTTGAGTGTTTATTTATTTTCTGCATAGAATTAGACTGTATGAGATCGACACTACGCTGATATCATTTTTAGTAATTTAGTTAGCTGGTCATTTGAGTGTTTATTTATTTTCTGCATAGAATTAGACTGTATGAGATCGACACTACGCTGATATCATTCTTAGTAATTTAGTTAGCTGGTCATTTGAGTGTTTATTTATTTTCTGCATAGAATTAGACTGTATGAGATCAACACTACGCTGATATCATTCTTAGTAATTTAGTTAGCTGGTCATTTGAGTGTTTATTTATTTTCTGCATAGAATTAGACTGTATGAGATCAACACTACGCTGATATCATTCTTAGTAATTTAGTTAGCTGGTCATTTGAGTGTTTATTTATTTTCTGCATAGAATTAGACTGTATGAGATCAACACTACGCTGATATCATTCTTAGTAATTTAGTTAGCTGGTCATTTGAGTGTTTATTTATTTTCTGCATAGAATTAGACTGTATGAGATCAACACTACGCTGATATCATTCTTAGTAATTTAGTTAGCTGGTCATTTGAGTGTTTATTTATTTTCTGCATAGAATTAGACTGTATGAGATCAACACTACGCTGATATCATTCTTAGTAATTTAGTTAGCTGGTCATTTGAGTGTTTATTTATTTTCTGCATAGAATTAGACTGTATGAGATCAACACTACGCTGATATCATTCTTAGTAATTTAGTTAGCTGGTCATTTGAGTGTTTATTTATTTTCTGCATAGAATTAGACTGTATGAGATCAACACTACGCTGATATCATTTTTAGTAATTTAGTTAGCTGGTCATTTGAGTGTTTATTTATTTTCTGCATAGAATTAGACTGTATGAGATCAACACTACGCTGATATCATTCTTAGTAATTTAGTTAGCTGGTCATTTGAGTGTTTATTTATTTTCTGCATAGAATTAGACTGTATGAGATCAACACTACGCTGATATCATTCTTAGTAATTTAGTTAGCTGGTCATTTGAGTGTTTATTTATTTTCTGCATAGAATTAGACTGTATGAGATCAACACTACGCTGATATCATTCTTAGTAATTTAGTTAGCTGGTCATTTGAGTGTTTATTTATTTTCTGCATAGAATTAGACTGTATGAGATCAACACTACGCTGATATCATTCTTAGTAATTTAGTTAGCTGGTCATTTGAGTGTTTATTTATTTTCTGCATAGAATTAGACTGTATGAGATCAACACTACGCTGATATCATTCTTAGTAATTTAGTTAGCTGGGACCCGTTTTGTTAAGGAGGTTTAGCAAAGTGGAAAAAGAGACTGGGGTGTTTTTGTATGCTTTGTGGGGTTTGTGGTTGGAAGGGGGTGAAATGGTTCGGGGGTTTCGGTACCGCGGTTAAAACTTGAAGATAACACGATTCACCATGGCAACGCCACGTGACAAAAAGCGCTCCGTTTATTTCTCGCCAGTCGAATTGGAGGAACTATTATATATATATATATTATGTATATCGTATCGTATATGTATAAACATATATACCTACGATTTTTTGTCATGTAGGTGCAATCCTTCTGCAATAAAAAGAACGTGGCAGCAGCTGGAAATGAAATATAAAAACATCATTCAGTCCGGTGAGTTTAAATGCTCTTGGTAGTAGGATGCCTGACTGGGAAATGTTTGATATATTTAATAAACTGGCCTTGAAAGTTATGAGGATATGAGAACCGAGCACTGTAGCTATAGTAGACAGAAAACTGGCCAAGCTTGCCCCTGCTCCAGCTATGTGTAATGGAGGCCAGCTAGAGATGCTCTAGCGACAGACACATTAGGGACTGCGGTCGTTAGGCTCGTGGTTAGAGCGCCCGTCTCTCGTTCTGACCGACAGCAGTTCGAAGCCCGCGCAGAGCGGGGCGAGTGGGACCTTTTAAATGTTCACCCAATCACATTGGGAAATCCTAAAGGGTATTTGAATTATTAGAGGTGGCAGCAAGAGCACATTTATTTGATCAGCTTATTCAGAAAGACGTTCACCATTCACCTGCAATCCTATGAAACTCCTCTTTGATGGCTCTCACAGGAAGCTTAACACAAATGTATATAAAGTGCTTGAGAGTGATGCACACTTTTCTTACTGCTCTGCATACAGTTGCCTTGCTAACGTGTTCTGCATCCCCGGTGTTATATAGAAAGCTTCCATTAGCAAAGACACATAAGGCCATACAGAGAATCTGCTCAGATGTAAGAGTGCAGCCACGACAGGACGTTTGTGATGTAAGGATGAAGCAGAGTGTGAATATATTTAATGGACTGTAAAGAAAAACTGTGCCTCTCAAATAAAGAATCCTCCGGATATGATAAAACATCCAAACGTGGCTTCACCATATACTCTCCCGACGTAAATGTAACTCTCTCTGAATGAATGCAGCTTCCTCATCTACGGGTACTGAATAAACGGACATTTAATGTCTGTGTTACGAACTTGTGCGCGATTAAGGAAAACGAATGAAAAAACGAACGGCGAAGGCAATTTCAACACCGCTCGCGCTTCTAAAAGGGGCGGAGATTGTAACAAACCTCGGGTTAGTGGAATAAAACCTGCTCCCGACCAGGTTAGGTTCACAGAGTAGGTTACTATGGTTACTCACTCTAAGTATAAGATACCTTGATTTCTGAAACGGGGCTGACTTACCCCGCGGTCACGGGTTTGATATACCTCGCGTTCTGAAACTGAAAACCCAGAGTATCCCGTTTTCTGGGGTTAACTTACACTGAGTTTGCTCTTACCCTGCTTTCTGAAACGGGTCCCAGGTCATTTGAGTGTTTATTTATTTTCTGCATAGAATTAGACTGTATGAGATCGGCACTACGCTGATATCATTCTTAGTAATTTAGTTAGCTGGTCATTTGAGTGTTTATTTATTTTCTGCATAGAATTAGACTGTATGAGATCGACACTGTGCTGATATCATTCTTAGTAATTTAGTTAGCTGGTCATTTGAGTGTTTATTTATTTTCTGCATAGAATTAGACTGTATGAGATCGACACTGTGCTGATATCATTCTTAGTAATTTAGTTAGCTGGTCATTTGAGTGTTTATTTATTTTCTGCATAGAATTAGACTGTATGAGATCAACACTACGCTGATATCATTCTTAGTAATTTAGTTAGCTGGTCATTTGAGTGTTTATTTATTTTCTGCATAGAATTAGACTGTATGAGATCAACACTACGCTGATATCATTTTTAGTAATTTAGTTAGCTGGTCATTTGAGTGTTTATTTATTTTCTGCCTCGACTTAGACTGTATGAGATCAACACTGTGCTGATATCATTCTTAGTAATTTAGTTAGCTGGTGATTTGAGTGTTTATTTATTTTCTGCATAGAATTAGACTGTATGAGATCGACACTGTGCTGATATCATTCTTAGTAATTTAGTTAGCTGGTGATTTGAGTGTTTATTTATTTTCTGGATAGAATTAGACTGTATGAGATCAACACTACGCTGATATCATTCTTAGTAATTTAGTTAGCTGGTCATTTGAGTGTTTATTTATTTTCTGCATAGAATTAGACTGTATGAGATCAACACTACGCTGATATCATTCTTAGTAATTTAGTTAGCTGGTCATTTGAGTGTTTATTTATTTTCTGCATAGAATTAGACTGTATGAGATCGGCACTACGCTGATATCATTCTTAGTAATTTAGTTAGCTGGTCATTTGAGTGTTTATTTATTTTCTGCATAGAATTAGACTGTATGAGATCGACACTACGCTGATATCATTCTTAGTAATTTAGTTAGCTGGTCATTTGAGTGTTTATTTATTTTCTGCATAGAATTAGACTGTATGAGATCGACACTACGCTGATATAATTTTTAGTAATTTAGTTAGCTGGTCATTTGAGTGTTTATTTATTTTCTGCATAGAATTAGACTGTATGAGATCGACACTGTGCTGATATCATTCTTAGTAATTTAGTTAGCTGGGACCCGTTTCAGAAAGCAGGGTAAGAGCAAACTCAGTGTAAGTTAACCCCAGAAAACGGGATACTCTGGGTTTTCAGTTTCAGAACGCGAGGTATATCAAACCCGTGACCGCGGGGTAAGTCAACCCCGTTTCAGAAATCAAGGTATCTTATACTTAGAGTGAGTAACCATAGTAACTAGGGATGAGCGAGTACAGCATTATCTGTATCAGTATCTGTTAACCATATGAATTATCTGTATCCGTACTCGGACTGGGCGGGGCCTAACCTGGAAGTGGGCGGGGTTTAACCGGAAGTGGTCGGGTTGTCTTGAAAGGGGCGGGGCTTTAACCAGTATGTTATTTTTAATCATGCAATTGCTATGGGTTGATCAGAAATTGTTATATTTATTGCTGATTAGAAAACTATTTACATGACAGCATCAGCATTGAGCTTCAGACCTATGGTTTTGAACACGATAACAAACAAACTATATACAGAGGAGACGGATAAAAAAAAAAAAAACAACTCACAGAGAGGCAGAGGGCTCGGCGCGGTCGCTCTCGCCCCACCCACGCGCACACCCTTTCCCAAACTTCCCGTTTTTATATATTTACTGCAAAAAAAACCGAAATAAAAAACAAACCTGAAGCTGAAGACACCCTAAACGTTAACGGAAAAGACCCGCGAACCTGAGTGACTGAGGGAGAGACAGAGAGAAAAGAGAGCTGTTCTCTTCTCAGCGTTCTGTGTGTGAGTGAGTGAGCAGAGCGGGACACAGCAAATCTGTATGTGTAAGGGAGGGGCGCTGTGACTAGCCTATCACAGAACGCAGACACAGTCAGCTACCCAATGAGGATTTTTATTCCATCCGAGCACAGATATTGACTCGTATTACTCGTATAATACTTGTACTCGGCAAATATGCTTTATCCGTACCGGATACTCGTTTCAGCCGAGTATCCGGCTCAACTCTAATAGTAACCTACTCTGTGAACCTAACCTGGTCGGGAGCAGGTTTTATTCCACTAACCCGAGGTTTGTTACAATCTCCGCCCCTTTTCGAAGCGCGAGCGGTGTTGAAATTGCCTTCGCCGTTTGTTTTTTCATTAGTTTTCCTTAATCGCGCACAAGTTCGTAACACAGACATTAAATGTCCGTTTATTCAGTACCCGTAGATGAGGAAGCTGCATTCATTCAGAGAGAGTTACATTTACGTCGGGAGAGTATATGGTGAAGCCACGTTTGGATGTTTTATCATATCCGGAGGATTCTTTATTTGAGAGGCACAGTTTGTCTTTACAGTCCATTAAATATATTCACACTCTGCTTCATCCTTACATCTCAAACCTCACTCGTCGTGGCTGCACTCTTACATCTGAGCAGATTCTCTGTATGGCCTTATGTGTCTTTGCTAATGGAAGCTTTCTATATAACACCGGGGATGCAGAACACGTTAGCAAGGCAACTGTATGAAGAGCAGTAAGAAAAGTGTGCATCACTCTCAAGCACTTTATATACATTTGTGTTAAGTTTCCTGTGAGAGCCATCAAAGAGGAGTTTCATAGGATTGCAGGTGAATGGTGAACGTCTTTCTGAATAAGCTGATCAAATAAATGTGCTCTTGCTGCCACCTCTAATAATTCAAATACCCTTTAGGATTTCCCAATGTGATTGGGTGCACATTTAAAAGGTCCCACTCGCCCCGTTCTGCGCGGGCTTCGAACTGCCGTCGGTCAGAACGAGAGACGGGCGCTCTAACCACGAGCCTAACGACCGCAGTCCCTAATGCGTCTGTCGCCAGAGCATCTCTAGCTGGCCTCCATTACACATAGCTGGAGCAGGGGCAAGCATGGCCAGTTTTTTGTCTTCTATAGCCACAGTGCTCGGTTCTCATATCCTCATAACTTTCAAGGCCAGTTTATTAAATATATCAAACATTTCCCAGTCAGGCATCCTACTACCAAGAGCATTTAAACTCACCGGACTGAATGATGTTTTTATATTTCCTTTCCAGCTGCTGCCACGTTCTTTTTATTGCAGAAGGATTGCACCTACATGACAAAAAATCGTAGGTATATATGTTTATACATACACGATACGATATACATAAAATATATATATATATATATATATATATATATATATATATATATAGTTCCTCCAATTCGACTGGCGAGAAATAAACGGAGCGTTTTTTGTCACGTGGCGTTGCCATGGTGAATCGTGTTATCTTCGCTCAATTGATGATGGCTTTTTAAAGCCGCGGTGAACACGAGTAACCTCGGGTGAAGTTACTCAGAGTGGATTTAACTGATTGAAACCAGCTGTTCTGAAACAGAAAACTCAGAGTAGCGGTTATCTGAGTAAATCAACTCAGAGTTCATATTTTAACTCAGTGTTGCTTGAACCTCCTTATTGAAACGGGTCCCGGGTCATTTGAGTGTTTATTTATTTTCTGCATAGAATTAGACTGTATGAGATCGACACTACGCTGATATCATTCTTAGTAATTTAGTTAGCTGGTCATTTGAGTGTTTATTTATTTTCTGCATAGAATTAGACTGTATGAGATCAACACTACGCTGATATAATTTTTAGTAATTTAGTTAGCTGGTCATTTGAGTGTTTATTTATTTTCTGCATAGAATTAGACTGTATGAGATCGACACTACGCTGATATAATTTTTAGTTAGCTGGTCATTTGAGTGTTTATTTATTTTCTGCATAGAATTAGACTGTAAGAGATCAACACTACGCTGATATTATTTTTAGTAATTTAGTTATCTGGTCATTTGAGTGTTTATTTATTTTCTGCATAGAATTAGACTGTATGAGATCGACACTGTGCTGATATCATTCTTAGTAATTTAGTTAGCTGGTCATTTGAGTGTTTATTTATTTTCTGCATAGAATTAGACTGTATGAGATCGGCACTACGCTGATATCATTCTTAGTAATTTAGTTAGCTGGTCATTTGAGTGTTTATTTATTTTCTGCATAGAATTAGACTGTATGAGATCGACACTACGCTGATATCATTCTTAGTAATTTAGTTAGCTGGTCATTTGAGTGTTTATTTATTTTCTGCATAGAATTAGACTGTATGAGATCGACACTACGCTGATATAATTTTTAGTAATATAGTTAGCTGGTCATTTGAGTGTTTATTTATTTTCTGCATAGAATTAGACTGTATGAGATCGACACTGTGCTGATATCATTTTTAGTAATTTAGTTAGCTGGTCATTTGAGTGTTTATTTATTTTCTGCATAGAATTAGACTGTATGAGATCGACACTGTGCTGATATCATTTTTAGTAATTTAGTTAGCTGGTCATTTGAGTGTTTATTTATTTTCTGCATAGAATTAGACTGTAAGAGATCAACACTACGCTGATATTATTTTTAGTAATTTAGTTATCTGGGACCCGTTTCAATAAGGAGGTTCAAGCAACACTGAGTTAAAATATGAACTCTGAGTTGATTTACTCAGATAACCGCTACTCTGAGTTTTCTGTTTCAGAACAGCTGGTTTCAATCAGTTAAATCCACTCTTCACCCGAGGTTACTCGTGTTCACCGAGGCTTTAAAAAGCCATCATCAATTGAGCGAAGATAACACGATTCACCATGGCAACGCCACGTGACAAAAAGCGCTCCGTTTATTTCTCGCCAGTCGAATTGGAGGAACTATATATATGTATATATATATTATGTATATCGTAAACATATATACCTACGTTTTTTTGTCATGTAGGTGCAATCCTTCTGCAATAAAAAGAACTTGGCAGCAGCTGGAAATGAAATATAAAAACATCATTCAGTCCGGTGAGTTTAAATGCTCTTGGTAGTAGGATGCCTGACTGGGAAATGTTTGATATATTTAATAAACTGGCCTTGAAAGTTATGAGGATATGAGAACCGAGCACTGTGGCTATAGAAGACAAAAAACTGGCCATGCTTGCCCCTGCTCCAGCTATGTGTAATGGAGGCCAGCTAGAGATCCTCTAGCGACAGACGCAATAGGGACTGCGGTCGTTAGGCTCGTGGTTAGAGCGCCCGTCTCTCGTTCTGACCGACATCTGTTCGAAGCCCGCGCAGAACGGGGCAAGTGGGACCTTTTAAATGTGCACCCAATCACATTGGGAAATCCTAAAGGGTATTTGAATTATTAGAGGTGGCAGCAAGAGCACATTTATTTGATCAGCTTATTCAGAAAGACGTTCACCATTCACCTGCAATCCTATGAAACTCCTCTTTGATGGCTCTCACAGGAAACTTAACACACATGTATATAAAGTGCTTGAGAGCGATGCACACTTTTCTTATTTTGCATACAGTTGCCTTGCTAACGTGTTCTGCATCCCCGGTGTAATAAAGAAAGCTTCCATTAGTAAAGAAACGTAAAGCCATACAGAGAATCTGCTCAGATGTTAAGAGCGCGTTCACGAGTGAGGTTTGTGATGTAAGGATGAAGCAGATTATGAATATATTTAATGGACTGTAAAGAAAAACTGTGCCGCTCAAATAAAGAATCTTCCGGATATGATAAAACATCCAAACGTGGCTTCACCATATATTCTCTCCCGACGTAAATGTAACTCTCTCTGAATGAATGCAGCTTCCTCATCTACGGGTTCCTGAATAAACGGACATTTAATGTCTGTGTTACGAACTTGTGCGCGATTAAGGAAAACTAATGAAAAAACAAACGGCGAAGGCAATTTCAACACCACTCGCGCTTCTAAAAGGGGCGGAGATTGTAACAAACCTCGGGTTAGTGGAATAAAACCTGCTCCCGACCAGGTTAGGTTCACAGAGTAGGTTACTATGGTTACTCACTCTAAGTATAAGATACCTTGATTTCTGAAACAGGCTTGACTTACCCCGCGGTCACGGGTTTGATATACCTCGCGTTCTGAAACTGAAAACCCAGAGTATCCCGTTTTCTGGTGTTAACTTACTCTGAGTTTGCACTTCCCCTGCTTTCTGAAAGGGGCTGGGACCCGTTTCAATAAGGAGGTTCAAGCAACACTGAGTTAAAATATGAACTCTGAGTTGATTTACTCAGATAACCGCTACTCTGAGTTTTCTGTTTCAGAACAGCTGGTTTCAATCAGTTAAATCCACTCTGAGTAACTTCACCCGAGGTTACTCGTGTTCACCGCGGCTTTAAAAAGCCATCATCAATTGAGCGAAGATAACACGATTCACCATGGCAACGCCACGTGACAAAAAGCGCTCCGTTTATTTCTCGCCAGTCGATATTTATATATGGAGAGATCTATATATATATATATATATATATATATATTATGTATATCGTATCGTATATGTATAAACATATATACCTACGATTTTTGTCATGTAGGTGCAATCCTTCTGCAATAAAAAGAACGTGGCAGCAGCTGGAAATGAAATATAAAAACATCATTCAGTCCGGTGAGTTTAAATGCTCTTGGTAGTAGGATGCCTGACTGGGAAATGTTTGATATATTTAATAAACTGGCCTTGAAAGTTATGAGGATATGAGAACCGAGCACTGTGGCTATAGAAGACAAAAAACTGGCCATGCTTGCCCCTGCTCCAGCTATGTGTAATGGAGGCCAGCTAGAGATGCTCTAGCGACAGACGCAATAGGGACTGCGGTCGTTAGGCTCGTGGTTAGAGCGCCCGTCTCTCGTTCTGACCGACGGCAGTTCGAAGCCCAGCGGGGGAGAGTGGGACCTTTTAAATGTGCACCCAATCACATTGGGAAATCCTAAAGGGTATTTGAATTATTAGAGGTGGCAGCAAGAGCACATTTATTTGATCAGCTTATTCAGAAAGACGTTCACCATTCACCTGCAATCCTATGAAACTCCTCTTTGATGGCTCTCACAGGAAACTTAACACAAATGTATATAAAGTGCTTGAGAGTGATGCACACTTTTCTTACTGCTCTGCATACAGTTGCCTTGCTAACGTGTTCTGCATCCCCGGTGTTATATAGAAAGCTTCCATTAGCAAAGACACATAAGGCCATACAGAGAATCTGCTCAGATGTAAGAGTGCAGCCACAACGAGTGAGGTTTGAGATGTAAGGATGAAGCAGAGTGTGAATATATTTAATGGACTGTAAAGACAAACTGTGCCTCTCAAATAAAGAATCCTCCGGATATGATACAACATCCAAACGTGGCTTCACCATATACTCTCCCGACGTAAATGTAACTCTCTCTGAATGAATGCAGCTTCCTCATCTACGGGTACTGAATAAACGGACATTTAATGTCTGTGTTACGAACTTGTGCGCGATTAAGGAAAACGAATGAAAAAACGAACGGCGAAGGCAATTTCAACACCGCTCGCGCTTCGAAAAGGGGCGGAGATTGTAACAAACCTCGGGTTAGTGGAATAAAACCTGCTCCCGACCAGGTTAGGTTCACAGAGTAGGTTACTATGGTTACTCACTCTAAGTATAAGATACCTTGATTTCTGAAACGGGGTTGACTTACCCCGCGGTCACGGGTTTGATATACCTCGCGTTCTGAAACTGAAAACCCAGAGTATCCCGTTTTCTGGGGTTAACTTACACTGAGTTTGCTCTTACCCTGCTTTCTGAAACGGGTCCCTGGTCATTTGAGTGTTTATTTATTTTCTGCATAGAATTAGACTGTATGAGATCGACCCTACGCTGATATCTTTTTTTGTTATTTTGTTGTGTTGGTCTTAGACGGCGGGGGGAAATGGGGGGGTGTGGTGGGGGTTGTGCCGGGGGGAGTAGGGGGGGGGTTTTTTTTTTTGTTCGGGGGTTTAGGGGGTTTTTTTTTTCTCAATACAGCGGAAACAGGGGGCTCCTCTATAATATTTTTTTTTTTTGGGGGGTGGAGACAATCCAACATTTTTTGTATGGCGGGGGGCGGGGGGGGTGGTCTCGGGGGAGTCTTCTTTTTTCCTTCTTTTTCCCCTTTTTTGTAGAAACAGAAGAAGAAAAAGAGGAGACAGGGTTACTTCGCTATCGTAAACACTTTCCGCTTATATTTGGATGGACGTTATGTAGATACGATCACAAACACCTGACCTGCTCAAAGCTCTGTGGACTATATTCTTGTTTACTGCAGGTTCATATTAATTGTATCGTGTCATAATCCATTGAATAACTACACAAAATGGATTCTGATTGATCAACTTACCATACTATAAGTGAATTTGCTCCAATAAGGCCTCTTGACTTGTTTGACAGCAAGCTGTAAATAAAAAACACTATTATATCACAATGCATTTAATGTGTACATATGTCGATTCATCTCTAGGTACAAAAGGAGTAAAATGTTTGGTGAAATAGCGCTACCCTTTGGCCATCGGATTTTCGGGTTACCAAATAGACCATGCCGAAGCGTTCCTGGCATAAAAGACCGTACTCCTCGTGATAAAGAGAATCTAATATAATCCTGAAAAACACACAGACACAGAGAATGTAGTATAACTGTATATGATGTGGCCAATTCATGTGATTGTGTAGTCATGTTTGTGGGTGGGGTGGTGGGGGGGGAAATAAAAAAAAAAAAGAGGAAAAAGGAAAGGGGGGGGGGGGGAACAGACAGCGGTGTTCTTTGGCTCATCTCTTCTGCACGTATTTCTAAAACAAAGTAACAGAACAGTGATTATAACAGTCAAAACAATCAACGTGAAAAGGCAAATTGTGAGTATAAATGTCCAGGTTATTTCATCTCACCGTGTTGTTTGTTCTTGTCATTGTTCTGGAGGTTGACGCTCTCTGTGCCAGTGGAAACACTGACAGAAGAACACTCAGAACGGATCTGCTCGCTGTCAGCCGTTTGCTGGAGGCCGGAAGCACACGGGACGGGATCATCCTCCACAAAAGCCTCCACTCTGGTCTCGCGATCACGAAAGGGACGCTTTACAGCCTTCCACGTTCTCTTGAAGAACCCCCGGATTCCTTTCTTCTTCTTTTATTTGCTCTTGTTCTAAAACACAGAACAAATAACTATAATTACAAGTGTGTGATTATCACGTATTCGCCTCTTCAGACCAAGGCACAGAGAACTATTTCAACAAAAAGAACATCAACAGAAATGTCCAGGTTTACACATTTACTGTATGTCATCTCACCTTCTAGCTTTCGCTCCACACTGGTTTTGGGGATGAAGCGCATGACGGGACGCCAACTCTTTTTCCTACACTTTTCAAATCGATCTGCATTGATTGAAATTATAAGCCAGAGGCCAAACACACACCCAAAAAAACATTTAAAGTCGTGGTGGGGATAAATGGTGACATGCACATTTGTTTGTTTTTTTGTGGTGTGGGGGGGGGTGGGGGGGGGGGGGGGGGGGGGGGGGGGGGGGGGGGGGGGTGGGCGGCCGCCAAATTAATTTTTGTCTGTGGGGGCGGGGGGGTGGGGGGGGGGGGGGGGGGGGGGGGGGGGGGGGGGGGTGGGGATGGGACAATTTTGGAGGAAATGATCTACAGTCTGCAGCTTTCTTATTGATGCCCACTTGAGACGCCCACAAGCACTCCGTGTTCTCTTTAAGCAGCCACTCTTTCCTTTCTTCTTCCCTATTTTAAAACACAGAAGTGTGTGTTACTGTATTACATCATGTATTTGGCCCTTCAGTCTGAGGCGGACAGAAAACTTGTCATTCATTCAGCTGTTATCTGCATACATGTTTAGGTTTGCCCGGTTTTATCACCTCACCTTGTTGTTCATTGTTCTCTCTGTCCTTGCAGCATTGGCGACGGAAGGGACGCTTTAAAGCCTTCCATGCTCTCTTGAAGCAGCCACCCTTTCCTTTCTTCTTCCCTATTTTAAAACACAGAAGTGTGTGTTACTGTATTACATCATGTATTTGGCCCTTCAGACTGTCATTCATTCAGCTGATATCAGCATATATGTCTAGGTTTGCCCCGTTTTATCACCTCACCTTGTTGTTCATTGTTCTCTCTGTCCTTGCAGTGGTGGCGACGGAAGGGAAGCTTTAAAGCCTTCCATGCTCTCTTGAAGCAGCCACCCTTTCCTTTCCTCTTCTCTTCTTTGGTATGTTGTTCTAAAGCACCGAACAACAACAGTGATAATCAAAAACAAAGAGAACGTTGATCATGTGTTTGGCTTTTCCGACTGAGGCACACAGAAGTATGATATATCTGTTATCATCATAAATGTCAAGGTTTGTCATCTCACCTTGGTCCTCATTGACACTATCTATGTCTTCTGCTGAAGCATCAACTGGCAGCGCAGGGTCCTGCTGGATGATTCTGCAGACAGACCAGTCGCTGCTGGTGATGCGGACTACTTCCAGATCATCGGCACTGGCCTCTTTGGGTGGAAAAGCTGTAGTCGGTGGCTGGCAGGGACCGGTCTGGTCTCTGTCAGAATTTTTCGCTGGAGGCCTGAAGTGCTCGGGACGGGCTCGTCCTGTACAATAGTCTCCACTACCTTCATGCCTTTGCTTTACCATCTATCCTAACAAGCTGTTTATCGGCGAGCTCGGAGCCCACTCCCTGCACATCACGCCAAATACGCATTACCTTCATGCCTTTGCTTTACCATCTATCCTAACAAGCTGTTTATCGGCGAGCTCGGAGCCCACTCCCTGCACAACACGCCAAATACGCATTACCTTAATGCCGATGCTTTACCATCTATCCTAACAAGCTGTTTATCGGCGAGTGCAGGGAGTGGGCTCCGAGCAACACGGCAAATACGCATTACCTTAATGCCGATGCTTTACCATCTATCCTAACAAGCTGTTTATCGGCGAGCTCGGAGCCCACTCCCTGCACAACACGCCAAATACGCATTACCTTCATGCCGATGCTTTACCATCTATCCTAACAAGCTGTTTATCGGCGAGTGCAGGGAGTGGGCTCTGAGCAACACGGCAAATACGCATTACCTTAATGTCGATGCTTTACCATCTATCCTAACAAGCTGTTTATCGGCGAGCTCGGAGACCACCCCCCGCACAACACACCAAAACGAATCACCTTCAGCCGAGCTACCACAATAAGGTGTTGGGGGGGGGGGGGGGGGGGGGGGGGAAAAAATTAGGGTTTTAGTGGGGGGGGCCCCAAAAAATGGGTTAGTTGGGGGGGGGGGGGGAGAATAGTGGGGGGGGGGGGCGAATTGTATTAGAGGGGTTTTAAAATCCACTTATGTTTTAGGAGATTCTTAAACGTTGGGTTCTTTTCTCTGTTCTGCCATCTCTCATAAAATCCTGACATTCTGTAAAATGATTAAGAGAGCTGGTTAGTCCATAGTATCTACAGATATAATCAAGAAGAATTTAAGACTTTTTAACCTTTTCTAAAACTTTAAGACCAAACTTGTGTTGGAAGTAATGGACAACCCATGTCTAGCTGTGCACATCAGGTCAGGTGGCTCTTGGCCTCCACGGTGTACATTAAAATTCTTCAATGGAAGGCTATAGTCATCGGACACGCCCTGGGACTGTAGCTAAGTTCTGGGTTTGGCTACATGCATAATAAACCTTTACCGAATCCACCCTCACCACACTTTGTTTTCGGAAATAATCTACAGGTGCTCTATTCTTTGTGAATGTGTACCGGAAGGGTGATAACTTAAAAATATTTAACTGTTTTGCACTTTCTGTGTGTGTGTAAAGGTATGTCTGTAAATGTACTTACCTGTGCTAAAACATAAAACGGAACTCATGTTTTCCAGGATCACTCCGAGTTTATAAACATATGCCCTTTCGAGGTTTAACCGTTTTTCTCCTGTAAGAAAGACGTTCTCTGAGTTGAGCGAATCTGTAAAAGGGTCATGTATATTTGTATAATGTGATTCCACACTGTGCTACAAGAAGCCACTGAACCACCTCACCTCTAGTTTCTTTTTTGGTAGGGCTCATTCACGTACATCGTAGCACACCCAAAGTCTATTAACTTGATGTTGAAGGTACTTGTGTTGACCAGTATGTTGCCCGTGTGGAGGTCATGGTGATGGACGCCGTGGTCAAGGCAGTGTTTTAGTGCCTCTACTGTCTGATACACGATGATTTTCATTTTTTCTTCATCGAGTTCACGACTCAGAATTAACTTCTTCAGGTCTGTGCAGGGATGAGGGTACTCCATCACAACTTTGATCTCATCTGGGTAGTTAAACCACTCAAACATCTGTATGACGTAGGGGCATGTGGGATATTGTTGCAGCTTTGCCATTATTGCTACATCGGTGATCAAATCTCTTGTACAGCCAGCCTAGATCAAGAGTATAAGATCAGAAGAAATATTGTTATATTTGGATGGAAGTTACGTAGGTAAGATCACAGGAGCCAGACCTGCTCAAAGCTCTGTGGACTATATTGTCCATCTCATGTCTATTTCTTGTTAACTGCAGGGTCATATTAATTGAATCGTATCATAGGCCATTAAATAACCACGTATAAATTCATGATGATTGACCAACTTACAACAGCAATAGGGTAATTTTCATCTTTCCACAGGGATTTGACAGCAACCTGAAAATGCAAAAACACAAAGATCAAGACATGAACTTGAATCTCTAGACACACAAGTAGTAAAAGGTTTGCTGAATGCGGTAAAAGTGCACTACCTGTTGGCCATCAGATTTTCTAACTGCTGAGACAACCTTTCCAAAGCAACCTTGACCTAGGTCCTGTTTTGTTTCATAGACCGACTCAAATCTTTCTGAAAAACACAGACACAAAGAATGTAGTAAGACTGTATACGATGTTGCCTATTCGTGTGATTGTCAAGACATGTTTGTGGTTAGTTTTACTGGGGTAAAATTACAAATATAATCGCATGCAATAGTAGACAGATAGACTCACCATGAGACGGATCACAGGAGAACGGCTTGATATCGTTTTGATCCCTCGCATCTTCTGCATGTTGTTCTAAACACCGAATAGTGAACACAGTGATGATTACAGTCAAATAAATACATCAGACATAGTTGATAAATGTGAGAGTGTCATTATATCATGTATTTGTCTCAGAGAACAGTGAAACAAGCAATCCATGCACTGCAGTTACTTAACACATAAGGAAATGATTGTGAAGACAGAGAGAACCTTTGACATGGACCTGATGGATGTTTTTCATAAATAAATGTTCTCATCAGATTGACTTCCAGAAATGTGCAGTAATCGATGTATTGGATAAATCGTTAAACGCATATGAAGAACTATAAACGTGAAGGTAACGGCTGCAGCGACCTCAGCACGTGACCACACACAGTCAAACAAACTTTTAGACATGTCGCGACATGCAAATAAAAACATGTAAAACGCTTTCTGGTGTTATTGAGACGATTGTTTAAAACGATTCGCACAAATAAATCATCGTTAAAGATGTTTGTTCACATACCGACTTTGTTTACAAGACGAACACATACCTTGTGTAGTGCCATCGGACATCGCCGTGACAGGACCAGGTTCTGGTTTACTATCTTCGGTGAAAACTTCCATGAGGAGCCCAGGTACAGCTGTGTCAACCGCTCGCTCGGATGATCCACTCAAACACTTGATATCCGACATGAAGTGAATCGATGATCGCAGGACTTGAGCAGTATTCAGTCTAACGAGTTGCTGAGGGACGCAGCTCTTACCGTTGCAAACAAATTGACGTCACAGAGAGAGGCGCCCTTTTCAAAGTAAACACGTCCAGCCTGGCGGGCTGAGCACACGCGCTCTCACTAAGCGAATGAGGACTCTACGGCGATGCGTCTGCCCCGCCCATTCTGGCTGGTGCCATCGCGATTGGTCCGGCAGCTCCGCTACGATTGGTTTAAAGTTGTACTTTTTTCCAACCAACCAATCACCGTGCAGTTTTCACTGCGCTATTGAATTGCTTCAGTCATCGGAGGAAAAGGGGTTTTCCCCATAGCGTCCTGCTAAGCAGTACTCGTTTTCTAATATGAAAATAGCTTGATTCTCAATTACACCTACCCAAAGTGACTTTAAAGTTTTGTGCTATTGTTGCTGACCTAACTAAAGGGTAAATAACTCTTACTCTTAACATGTATTTGCCTTTTTGCAGTGTGAAAGACGCTGCGGTGTTTAGCCTACTCGTTAGAGCGCCCGACTCTCATTCAGACAGACGTCGATTCAAGGCCCGCGCAGGGCAGGTAGAACCGACAACACTCCGGATTAACGGCATGAAGGAGAAGTCTGAAGAGGATCCCCGTAGGGAAGTGCTTGACCTGATTGCCGAAATTGTTCCGCACTTGATACAGAAATTAGACGATATTATTGACACAGTGCACCGCATCGGTAAGAAGGAACCAGGAAGACCAAGACAGATGATCGTCCAAATCACAATGCGGATAGGGACGACTTATGGAAATCAACGAAAAACTCTTCTGTCTGCCTAAACCAGGGAGTCAGATTTGTGGAAGACTTCACGAAGGAAGACCGAAACGCTCGTGCCGTCCTGTGGCAGCTGTATTGGTGTTATACAACGGTTGTTATCTTTATACATCATTATACAAAAGATGTGTGAAGGTTTGAAAAGCACATGTCATTGACAACATTGACAGTCAGAGGTATGTACAGTATATCACATTATCCTAATGCTGTCTGCGTTTGTTTAGTGAAATTGTAAACTGTTATGTTGTTTTACTGAAACATGTTTGCTCTAATGGAAACTTAACTGTAACGTTAGAATCATGTGACGCCATTAGGACAGTTAAGTTAAGCTAATGCCTGAGTAATTTAGCTAGCGTTAGCCACCGCCGACAATTAAAGTTTTGTTTTACAATTAACAATACGTATTCTGCGGTACATTTAGTAGCTAGGTGGCTTGTTACCCGGATAGCTAAATGATGTTGGTGAACTTTGAAAATATAGATAGATCGCTGTATAAACCAGTGTATTATTCGCAGTGGTAGACAGTAATGACGTTTTTATCTTTTTACATAAAGCATATCGATGTGCCCCTCATGAAAATTGATTATTAAACTGATTATTTTGAATGAACCGGGTAAATCGGTTCGCAAATCTCACCAAATGATTCATTTGCGATTGTATGAACCACTCAATGATTCAAATGAGCCGTTCAGAGCGAGTCTTCATTGAACTGAATTCACGCGCGTGACAGGCGATCCTGTGAGCGCGCGCGAAAAGTAAGTTACTAATGTCCAGTTTTAGGATAATCTTTGTAACTGAATATCACACTTAGGTCGAAGCTCTCAGTTGTTGTTTAAGTCTAGGTTTAATAAATAATTATGGAAATATATTTTCATAAACTTTAAAACACTGTTCCATTAACCAATGAAAATTAGATAACTTATAGTAAAACGTTGACTTATCAGGTTAGTCTTTCCATGTAGCACCAACTTGTGCAAAAGCCATGCTTGCATATGAGTGCGTATTACTACATTTATTTATGTATTGTACATGCATTTTATGTAGCAGCCGTACCTGCCACAGAATGAGTGGAGCTTGAGCCATGGATACCTGCCCATGTGGCTAGTCTTTATAGTAACAACCTAGTTTAAAAAAAGTTCATTTATGTTATAATGATATGTAACATACAATTTGACCTCTTTTTACATATGGTACAAAAACATTTTGTATTACTTTTTTTCTTCTGTTTAGAGATGCCGGGAAACACACAGAAATTGTGCCCAGGGTGCAACACCCTGATAAGTGTTGCATTCAAGACATGCACACTCTGCAAACAACTCCAGCCGTAAAGTGTCTTTATAATGATATTTGACGCCGAATGGCGTGACGTTTAGCCTCTTCCGGGTCCAAGCGCTTCGCCTCGATGGTTCCGTATAGCCAAATGACAATGGTGGAACCAGTGACTATTTACTTCTTTAATGAGGCACCCATGTCGGTCAAAAGGGTTTCAATTATTTTAATTCCAACAGAGTAGTTGGTGTAGATTATCATTCATATGTGGGGATTTCATACCCACATATTTTAATTTGTTTTGTTGTGTACTTTGTTTTTTTTGTGCCCCTCAGGTGTTAAAAATAAATAACTGGGAAAGGGTCGTCTGATCAGCCTACACCAGTGTAAAATATGGAGGAGAAATTACAACCTGATCTCGATAAAATAATGGCTGATTTGGAGGAGATACAGGTATTTTTTATAAAATGATGTACCAGCATTCTGCATCAAGCAGTATTTCACTGTATGTGTGTGTGTGTTCCATCGTTTGTATTTTTTTCAACTTTCATGAAAAATGAAATTCAAAAACGCATTCTACACATTCTTAAATATGTATATTTTGAAGTCATTGTTCTACCTCTTATGTTTGAGTAATACAGAGTGAGGAAGCAGTAAAAGAAACACCAAAAAAACGAACAAGAAAGTAAATAAAACTCAGGTGGAAACAAAGAGACCAAGAAGGATTCTTGGTCTATGAGAAGCACAAACGAAAGACAGGTATGTTTTTATATTTTCTTGACCCTTTGATCTTCGCTAAGTTTTTTGTAAATTAAATTTGTTTCCATTTGTTTTAGACCAATCTGAAAGACCAGTTGCCTCAACCAGTGCCTCTTCAAGTAACCCTCAAGAAGTTGAGATCGGTAAGCAATTTTTGTTTTTGTTGATTCGATGTACAATCATGTGTTCAACCAAATACTGTTTATCTTTGACATTTATACCCTGAAGTCTGTCTATAGTAACAGACAGGTAATTTTATAAAATAAATTTCCATATGAGCTACTGAACAGTGGAAAAGAGTTCCCATTTTATCTGTTCTGTTCTTTGTATGCATGCTACTGCATTAAAATTCTAGAAACTACAAACACATCTGAAGCAGCAACTTGCAAACATTTTGGAGAAGTAGATGCACAACGGATTATTGGTATGCTTACTTTTAATTTGTTTTTAGTATTAAGTTTTTACCCCTCGGAACTGTCTCTGAATTAATAAAAGTGCCAGCATTTTATGAAAATGTACATATTTGCTTCAGAATATTTAGGTGTAGCACTCAAGAGATTTTTTTTTTTTTTTTAAACAACATAAACTGTGTTTGTGTTCTCTGTTTACAAGCTTGTTCATGGTAAGGAATTGTAATGTAAATTCATTTATTGCAAGATTTACAAGTACATCTACTCCAAGATGCAATGGACTGTGATGAACCCAGATCATCAGCATCTAATAATTGGGCACTGAGGCAATCCTTGTCTGAAGAACGCTGGCAGGAAGCAAGACCAAAACTCCTTGACAGTTTGCTTGCTTCAGACTGTGTGCATCTTGGTCCTTGTGATCACTGCAGCTTGAAAGAAGCAGTCATCAGGTGCAAGGACTGTTTGCCGAAACCCCATTACTGTGGGAAGTGTGATGTTTATATGCATCAACATCTAGTTTTTCACAACAGAGAGACTCTTATAGATGGGTTCTATAAACCTGTCCCTCTATCAACTGCTGTTCAAGAACTTCGTGGCCAAAATGTCATATATGACCAAGGTAGGAAGTACTTGAAAGCTTAAAATCATGTAATTTTTTTAAATGTATTTTTCCTTTCATCTAGTGTGCTTGCTGCCAATTACACAACCTGAAAAAGTGTGTGATTGTGACCCTCAAAACCTGTCTGTTGTCGCTGGACGATCAGTTGCAGTCATCTGTATAAATGGTACTGTATGACACGCAATTGTATTTGTCTATTGGCATAGTTGTAATCAGACTACAGTTAATTCAATTTAATTTCATTTATACCCCAAAGATTTTAAAATATTTTTTTTATAATTATTTGCATGCTCATTGGTTCTCTGTCATTGGTTATGGTAAAATCGCATGCGTGTAAACAAATAAATTATTTTATTTTTTAGTATTTTTAAATTTTAATTAAATTATTTATTATAATTTAACATTTGTGTCATTTAATTAATCATAAGCCTTCCATATAAACTCTTAAACCCCCCGCAGTTCCTTCACAAATACCATTCTGGAAAACATTGACATAATATAATGTTAAGTTGTTAGCAACAACAAATGTTATATTTTTACTCTTTGTATTTTTATAATGACATGGTAAAAGATTATCCAATTGAAACAATTTAGGTCAAAAGTTGTCTGATTACTACCTAAAATGTGTAATGCAATGGATTCCAACAACTGTGATGGTTTCCAACTACAATTTTGTCATGTAATTTGGAATCCGTAATGGATAACATTTTGTAAGTAATCTACACAGCTCTGTTGACAGATGTCTCAAGAGTGTTAACGTGTGTACTATTTTTGTCCTTTGAACTTTTTTCAGGTCGCTATGACATGTTCCTGCCAGTTAAGAATTGCAGAACATGTCTTGCGACATGGACACCTGTAGTGGGGGACCTGCTGTGTAGTGGTTACTGGCCAGGCACTGTCGGATTTCAAACCATATACCAGCTAGACCTTTTCACCTCTTTTGAGGACCTGAAGATCAACGCACCTGGTCTTTCAAGACAAGCTTTTGTCAAAATGTTAGAACAGCGCTCGCAACAATTTGGAAGGGTAACAATTGGAAGGCCATTTGTTTTCTTCATTTGTGCAAATCTAACTGGCATGTCACTGTATTCCAATTTTTTTTAATTCCAGAGAGGTAACATTTGTGGCGACATCTTCCAAAAAGCTTTTCTTGAATGGACATATTGTCGTCATGAAAGAGAAAAACTCTGCGGCATCGATCACTTCTCTTGCCCAGCTTGCACCCCGGATACAGTTGCTGTGTCTGCAGATGGAAAGAGAAAATTATATAGATTCAGCAAAACAAAGGGGTATAATATTATTGATAACATTGCACTGTCAAAATGTCTTTGGAATAATTTTTGCTATTAACATATTTTATTTATGTAGGGCAGAGGAACAACCATTTTTTGATGGAGTTTTTCTGGCCAATGACAAAGATGTAGCAACATTTGTTGATTGTGTTCGTGAGAAGATCAAGCCAATAAGATATTTGTCAAAAGACTTAGGACTGTAGTCAGTAAAAAAAATTGATATTTGATATGACTCAATGTTACAGGTAAATGGAAAAGGCACCTGTGGAACATCTACATGGGCTGCAGCCAGGGAGACCTCTAAGAAGACAAACTCCTCCAAATGTGACGAAGAAGGCCTAGAGGTGGCAGTTTGCAGACACTGCATATTGCTTAGAGGTCTGAACATGTTTAGGGGGAGATATTTGCATACCCTCTGTTTTTGCAAAATGATCTGGCCAAAAAAACAAATTGCAAGTTCTTCTGCACCGACATCATGTGTAGATATTGGCCTTATCTGCAAAAGGTTTCTCAAGCATTCCCAGAAATGAAAAAAATTGACTCGGATGAAGCCATTTCTTTCAGTCATGCATGCAAAGGGGCATTCTACAAAATGTGAGGTAAATATATTATCAAACAATATGGTAAGTTCTTCACCTGTTTGATGTCCTTGAACTCAATATTTGTGGTTTGGACATCTGGCGTGTATGATTTAGGTGCAGTGGGGTGGCAAAAATCAAACAGGGGCAGGCACTACCATTGGTGAAGAAGTTGAACAAGTAAACAGCTTTTTGTCCCGTGTGGCTTTAACTATAAAATACATGAGTAAGGCTGGTAAGTGTAAGTGCTTTGGTAGCATTACAATTAAAACAGCTTACTTTTTTCATGAATCATACTTGGAGACTAACCATCACTGCTCAGAGAGCTCATTTAATTCTTTCATCTTTACAGCACGAGTAGATATGATCACATTGCATGCCAGAGGATGGAATGAGCGGAAAAAAAGAAACCTGCACAAGTACTTGTCTACACGCTACTTGAAGGTAAGTAGAAAAAATATATATTTATCAATGAAGATTGCATTTCATCTGACTGATGTTCACTGATAACTTGTAAGGACATTAGTAACTTTTATATTTTGGATTGCCACAGTTTTGTGTGACGTTCCATTAATTATGCTTTTTAGACTATCCAAAAGACAAAGGAAGTCAAAGAGGACATTGAGGCTATAAAGAAGTCCACGCAAAAGTCTGATGAGGAACTGCAACAGTGGGTTACTGATGTGAGACAGTGGGCATTTGACAGTAAGTACTTGTTGCTGCCTCCTATAAATTTAAAAATGATTGAATACGTTATTTGTCCTTGCTGGTTTGTGTTTTAACACCTGACTCTTCTAGTGACATTGAATGAACAAACCAAACAATAAAACAATTTTCGGTAACACTTTATAATAACTGCACGCTATGAATCATTAGTTAAGCATCAGTTAATATTTAATTGATCATTTATGAAGCATTTGCCCTATATTAATACACATTAGTAAGCAGTTTATAAATACATCTATAAATGCGTTATTCTTGATTTATAAGCATGTATATAAAATGCTTAATAATCAAATTTTCATACTTTATTAAGGATAAATTCATCATTTCTAAATTAAGGATTACATTACTTACAAACCAGTTAGTTGTCAGTGGTTTATGAGATCATTTAGAAAGTGTTAGTAAATGATTAATGAACTCTTTGAATGCACATGTATATAGACATATAGTAACAGTTACTCAATGTGTTAATAAATGGTTTATTAACACAGATTCCTGCTGTAATTCATGATTAGTTAAGGTAGTTATAAAACATTTACTAGTTGTTAGATAACTATTTTTTGTGAGCTCATCTAAAGTGAGTGTTGTGGAATTTTCTTATTCCTTAATCAAGGTGAGTCAATTTTGACAAACGCAACATACAGAGACATCAGGTACTTTGCAAAGTATTTTATTGTCGTTTAATCTGCATCATAAGCAATGAGCATGGTGCAGAGCAAAGGCACTCTTTCCTTCTGCACCTATAGTATATATATGATTAAAAATGTGACACCCCCTCCCTTTGCCCCCTAACAAGAATCCCGAGCTGGTTTACGAGAAGTTCCGTTATTCCAAACAGAACATCTTGGCCTCTGCTCGAGGGCAAAGGCAGAGTGGTATGACCCGTATAGAGAAAAACATGATAACAATAGAAAGAAAACATAGATAAACACTTCGTAAACATATTGACAGACACATCAAGAAGCTAGACTAGAAAATTTCCATTACATGAGGACTCTTTATGCCTTGTAAAGCATTTACAAATGAGAGTTAAAGGCTCAGTTATCGTCTAAACAGAAAAAGGAAAAACACAACACAGAGGGATACAGAACATAGAAATATTTATTTCAAGAGGCAAAATAAATTAAACTGTACATATTAATGAATATAAAACGATTTAATATAAAGCTTGATGACATTTTTCATGAGATCATTTAAAAAGTGTTAGTAAATGATTAATAAGCTTGTTAGGGATTGCCCCACTGATTGCTAGTTTGGATTTTATTGACCACCACAGCACTCCGGTAAGAGAGGGAAGGAGATATCATCAGGATATTATTATTTATCGGCAGTTTTGACCACATACACTGTTGTGTATTGAGGTAGTTTCTGTAAACAATAGAATATAACTCTTACAAATAAAAGACGTACATTTCTAATAACAATATTAAACAATATTAGCACCCTCAGTATAACATATTCATGTATAAATGCAGTGGCATAATACCGAGGCATCACATCAGGATATGGACATGTAGCAGCCACAAGCATAACTTGTGTTATTAAATGTATAAATATACCAAATAAAGTGCACACATTTGTCCGCTTAGCCACTATGCTAGCGGTTATAAACCCGAACGTAGAACATGATCAAAGTGCTAATTTGGAGCGTCTAACATCACCAACTCGAACAAAAAACCTTGATAAAATAACATGTAACATTATATGGTCTTAGACACTGTAAGTATTAACACAGATGGACGATATATAACTTACATCGTCTAACACTTTTACTGCCTGGCGAACTGCTGCACGTGAATGACAAGCGGATCCTCCGTTCACTTACCAGAGAATCGGGTCTTACGTAAAGTGCGCACATAAACTAAAGAGGCGTCTTATGTAAACTATGTAAAAAATTACAATAAACATTATGAATAGAATTCGCAACAAAGCTCTTTGAATGCACATTTATATATAGAAACAGTTACTCAATGTGTTAAATAGTCCTCACTTTAGATGAGCTCACAAAAAATAGTTATCTAACAACTAGTAAATGTTTTATAACTACCTTAACTAATCATGAATTACAGCAGGAATCTGTGTTAATAAACCATTTATTAACACATTGAGTAACTGTTACTATATGTCTATATAAATGTGCATTCAAAGAGTTCATTAATCATTTACTAACACTTTCTAAATGATCTCATAAACGACAACTAACTGGTTTGTAAGTAATGTAATCCTTAATTTAGAAATGATGAATTTATCCTTAATAAAGTATGAAAATTTGATTATTAAGCATTTTATATACATGCTTATAAATCAAGAATAACGCATTTATAGATGTATTTATAAACTGCTTACTAATGTGTATTAATATAGGGCAAATGCTTCATAAATGATCAATTAACTATTTACTGATGCTTAACTAATGATTCATAGCGTGCAGTTATTATAAAGTGTTACCCAATTTTCATAATTGGGAATCTTTCTCTTTTTAAAGTAAACTTTCTCCCTCAAAACTTCATAATGCTTATTCACCCTTAATAAATTAGCAAACTGAGCAAATGTTCCCAGATTCTTTGGCAGAACATTTGCTGACATCCATTGTCAGTATTTTCATATATTCTCACGACATTCTTATTGAATACTTATTTTTTCACTAAATGTTAACCACCTTATCCCTAAAAATGTCTATATTAGGTGTTTTATAGAAATAGTATAATTATTTTTGATGGAACATAAAGTGCATAATACTGATCAAATACCTTTACAAAATATTTACAGCTCCAGATGACCTCCGAACAGATGATCCAGTGGCGTTGCAACATCTGATTGAAGGCCTATTCTTGGGCATCCAGCAGAAAAAGAGGGATCTGTATCTAGTAACCGGTAAGTAGGCTCCATGCCTAGGTTTGGGTATTTTGACGATTTTGAATTCCGATTTTGCTTACCAATTCTTATCGATTCCCAGTTTTGATTCCACAGTTGAAGCAAAACTTTGACCTGTATGGTCATTTTAGCCTGCTTATTGACAGGTTTGCCAAAAATATCGGTTTATGAGCACCATTCTGTGTATATATACACATGGCAACCATGTTTTGTCTTAGTTATTACATTTTGTATTACCATAGTTTAATACCAACTACATCATGGTTAAACTGTAGGTACTATAATCAATCTATGTTAAATTTGTATTTCATGTGCTTTATCAGAAGTTAACACATGCACATTTCTGAATGCAGACAGGAATTGATAAGTGTAATTTAAATTTCAAGTGTTCGATTTCGATTCGATTCCGAATTTGAATCGATTTTCAATTCCCAACCCTGTCCATGCCCTCATGTACTTGTGGGGTTATTTTAAAATCTGATATGTATTGATATTATTAAGTTATTTAAAAGTTATCACATCTAAACACTGAACTCTCACATCTACAGTACACTGTGCACATAAAACCATTATTAACCTTTATGCTGTGAGTGTACATTGAGTGAACAGTCCTAACTCTGCCTATATGTCCAATGTTACCAGCACCCAACTCCCTGGATTACTTGAAAATTGGTCACATTAAAGGTTATCTATTATGGTTTAACCACAGTTGTATTATTGTAGTTGAAATATTATACAATTACATTTTTAATCTCTGATGTTCTGTGACGCCATAAGCACAATGACTTTCATTCGTATCCTCCTGAAACCCCTTTTCGTGGTGTTTTTTGCTGCAGACCGTAACAAACAGCGACACAAGATGCGAAGACGGATTGGAGAGGAAAAGAAAAAGCTGTTTAATGCCATATCCCAATACAATGGTCTTCCAACCACAACAGAATCTGTAGCTTCAATTGAAGACCTTCTGGCAACAGAAAGTCCTATCTGGCCTTGGGATTCTGGTATGTAAAGTTTGACATGAATCATTTTGGTGAATCCCCTTCAAACATTTACTTCATTAAACTCTGACTTTCAAAGGAAAGGCCCATGTGCTTTTTCTTTCTTTCAGACCATAGAAATGCACAGATCATTGCATTCTTTCAAGTTTTTTTAGCTCACTCAAACTATGCTCCAGAGGAAGTTACTACAGGTCACTCCTCAGAGTAATGTGTCAAGTCGGTTTGTCCTTTTGTTTTTACCACACTGTAGATCCAACACCAGTCACTTGTTGTCTATAGGTACAGAGAACTGTACCACTAACATCGGATTTTACTAACAAAAGGCATTAAGATTAGTAATATTATATTATCTAGGTTAATTAAATTGGTTATTTGTCTTTGTGGAACCTGACACTTCGTTAGGCATGAAGAAGAAAGTATTTGACAAGGTGATGCAGCTGGAGAGACTGATTGAGGAAGAGGCTGTACTTGTAGAGGAAATGAAACGACACTGGACACATCTTACAAGAACCTACAAGGCCTTGAAGGACCAGGCTAGTGTACTGTCAGATGACCTGGCCACACAGAGTGAGTACTAATTTCTAAATGCTGTTTACTTACTATAGCCTAGTTATAATAAACTGCTTTAAAGATGATAATACCTGGAAAGTCCCAAATTGATGTATCGGTGTATACTTATTAACACTTTCTTATTGTCTATCCCAAATTTTAGGCTACCCTTCAGGACTTTCTGGTGAAGCTTACCGTGGCCTATACAGTGCTGTCCTACAAAAACGTGAGGAGATGAAGATAGACCTGGTGGCTGTGAAAGAAACGTATTCCCGAATAGTGTTAGGTGCCAATGATGGACCTGTTGTTGAAGAAGAAGATGAAGACCCATTTTAGCATGCCTCTACTGATGATGAATTATAGATTTGACTAGAGTTTGGACTGGTCTTCTTACTCTGGGTGGCTCAAGTTTGCTGGGTGCAGTAATTTACTCCTCTCCTGTAAAATAAGCAACTTCACTTTTTGGTCTACTAAGCCGAATCTATTTTGTGAAGCCATGTTTTCTCCCCATTGTAAAGAATAAAACCTTGACCCTGAATGTTCTATCACTGCCTGACTGAGTCTTGCTTCCTTAATTACAAAATATCGTTTTACGTCACAGTTTGTCTATAGTTCAACAGTACAATAGTACAAATTTGTTCACTACATACTTTACTACATTAACACATGGATCGATAACAGAATAACAATATAACAAAAATATTATCACATGCAATACATAAAGTTTCACTGAACTTTTTGATAATAGGCTTAGATAGTGCTTTTATATTTAATTTAGCCTTCCTCTTATGGTACAGACAAACCAAACTTTGCTTTTGAAAAAAAACATGGATTCAAACAACTGTAGGACGATGTCATATACCTTATGGACTGTGACATCATTCAGGACGGCGAGGAAAAAACTAAGACATCTTATGGATGCCATCACTCAAGCATGCATACAATGAAAGATGGGTAGAGAATGACCACATTTTGTTTCTATTCTTGTAACACTTTCCACTATTTTGCCTCTACACAATTACAATTATCTTCCAAAATGTACTTAAGATCTAACCCCAAAACACATTTATATACTTAAAACCATCTATGCTTTTTTTCAAATGAACCACCTAAATACAGTTTAATTTATGTAATGGATGCAGTAGAACTCCTATATACTCTGTTGATATATAGTTTAAGACCCCTATTTTAAACCCCTATTTTGTGTAACTGTTGTGCTCATGTTTTTACTTAGCTGCTCTATAATATCCGAATTCAAACAACATCTTTTCTTGTTACTAATACAGATCATCTAAATACAGTGTTACTGTACATTAATCTACAACAATAAATATGTTTCACAAAAAAATACTTTTGAGCTACTATAACTAAAGTATTTGGGAAAAACAGGTGTGGAAGAAATGGATGCAGTCACCACATAACTAATATCTTCTTTGTCAAAAATGTACAGTAGTCAAAGGGGTTTCAAATCAATGGATTCATTAAAGACAAAATAGAAAACATAGAAAACATTCAACATTCCAATTTCCTGCAGTGTTTAGCTCCAACTTTGATCAAATTCACCCACCTGTGATTTTCTAATGTTTACAGTTTTTCTCGATTGTTTACACACAAATATTGGTACTTGAGACACAATGACCACAACATGTAACTCATTCACCAACCCCCTGAACCAATTCTGCTAAACTACAAGCGCAATTCCTGCTTTACACTCACATTGCAGATCTAAAACACACTTTTTTCAAAACACTACACAATTTTCAGGCAGAAAAATCTCTTGTTTTCACAAGGAACACACTGCCATTCAAATATGAACACTGACTCATCACATGTGTAAACACCTGTCACAAATGTGTAAACCCCTTCTCCAAGCTATAGAAGACGCATGTGGAGATATAGCAGCTGATGCTTTTCATGGCTGGACTGAAAAACATTGCTTGTGATGTGGATGAGGTGCTGTGGTCAGACCCAAACCCAAGAGAAGATGCAGCATCGTTTTTTTACTGTAACTGTATACAGTCAATTCTTCTGTTGTTTTGTATGTACACCACTGTATGTGCAACTTTGCGTTGGTTGGTATGTACACTGTACATTGTTTTTGTTGGAAAAATAAAATATATTTGTTATTGTGTATTTGTGTGTTCTGACTATAAAATCTATTTTATATATATATATATATATATATATATATATATATATATATATATATATATATAAAATATTTTACAACACACTTATGTATGTACTGTCTGTAGTAAGTGTAACACTGAACCAAATAAAGAGCAAAGTCATTATGATAAATGGAGAAGTGTTTTCCATTCATCATAGTGTTTTATAAAGAGCACATCAGTGTTCAACTGGTTCTTATAAATGTCTATTCATATGATGGTTTGTGTGTGTCATTTGAAAACAAAATACCATTTTGAGAAGAAAGAACATTGTTTTGAATCTAAAGTTTCATTTTGCAGGAGAATTGAGGGGTTTTGCCCATTGTGTTGTGTTTTTTGTTTGGGTGAGGTGGTTAAATGTGAAATGTTTTGGGGTTTTTTGGTTTTTTTTTTTTTTTAGGGGGCAGTGTTAATTTCGTCAGACGAGACGAGACGAAATATGTTCGTCAACGACCTTTTTTTTCATGACTAAGACGAGACGATGACAAGACTGCACCACTGTCCAAAAACGCTGACTAAGACTTAATTAACATGCATTATTGTTGACGAAAAAAGACGAGACGAAAATGTTTTGCATAAAATAAAAACTAAGATAAAATCTCTCTTTATTTTCGTCTACAATCGTCTCTGCTTTTTCATAAGCTGTTACGCGTTTAAAATATTCAGAATGAGTTTCGCGGCTTTGCGCTGTTGCTCAAGTTACAGGTCTCATACTCCTGTTGCTGCCATCCTGTGACTGCAATACGAAACTGCTCAACACAGAACACCCAAAGCGAACACGAGTGACCAGCGACGACGACATGCTAGGTCGAAAGAAGAGGCTCGATATTTGGTCGCATTTTAAGTACAATGATACTGACAAAAAGTCAGAATGTGTCATCATAACTGACGGGAAACACTGCGGACAAAGAATTTCGGGGAAAAACACCACCAACCTTAAACGACATCTAAAGGCTAACCACCCACACATTCAGGTAAGTTAACCTAAATTAACGTCTCATAAGCTAATGCTGATTCTAGGCATCTACGCTGTAAATCAACCAGTTAGCTATGGTGTTTTGCCACATTAAGCAGGTTATATATATTTTATGTTAACTTACTTATTATTTTGCCACATGCGCATGTGTGGGTTTTCACATCACATCATGGGCGGGGAAAGTGGGGGTGCTGTAAATGCAAGTTTGTTCGTTAACATTTTTTTGTAATAAACACTTTGAGTTGACTATTTATAAAGTTTTATTTTTATGTTAAATTATGTAAGGGATAATGTAATGTAGAGCGAGACGGTTGTTAGCAGCTATAGCTAATACAACCCCACCAGGCTGATTAGGACCCCGACGCGAAGCGGTTCCCGCTTATTACATTACTAACTACCACATTCAATAATTTGACACAAAATGATGATTTAAAAAGGAGTTTATTGATTTAAAAACGATTGTATTGCTTCCGTTAAAGAAAATAGTGCGCTCCGTCTCTACGGTTAGAATCCTGTGTGTTCATGGCAACGCTCTGTTTTTAATGGCAACGGTGTGTTATAACGTTAGTTAGCAGCGGTCTGTTATCAAGAAATAAAATAGTGTGTGCGTAGAATAGAAATAATTCGTCCACACACGCCGCTAAAAGAAAAATATCCTGAGCGCAAGTCCACCGTCTTGGCAGGCTTTTTGTGTTAAATTATATTTTCTGTCGCTGCGCAGGCTCTTTTATTGTACATGACAGCTTATGTCCGATGACCGGTCCGTTGCATTACGATTAAAAGCAGAATCAATAAAGTAAAACGTGATGTGCAGTCAAGTTCGTATGTGTATGCACTGTTTATAGGTATGACGACATGGCAACCACTCGCGACGAACATTCTGTCTCAACAATGTGTTCCAAACTGCGTAGTACTGAAATGTGCGCGTCTTTTAATATCCACTTCTGGTCGCCTGGTGAGAGTATGTTTTTCCTGAATAAGATGGTAACTACATCGAGTGCAAACCCCTGCAGTGTTGGAAACTTCGGCATTTCATTTTTAAGGTGATTTCAGATCACCGCAACTTTCGGAAGATTTGCGTGGCTTTCAACCGATCGGCGGGCTTCATCTAAGCTTTGGACACTGCTGAAAGATATGTGGACATAAACACAAAGCTTTTATCTTGGTACTGACGAAATTTCATCAAAATCCACAGAGGAGAAGTTGTTTTATTAAATCGCGGAAATTGGGTAGTCACATTTGCGGCGAGTTGTACTCGGGTAAATTGGCGATTGTACTGCAGGCGTCGTTCTAAAAAAAACATCCTCTGTATTTAATAATTAGCATTTTCGATCACATGACTTCTATTGTAGTTAATGTGTACTAATTTTAATATATTCCCCGTTATTATAAATATCATAACTTTCGCAATCCTCGACTGATTTCCACAATTCAGGTGTCGTCGTAAAGGGAATTTTCTGCTCTGTCTAGAAATGTGATCCATTTTGAATTTAGGGGTGTTTGGAAATTTTGTTATCATACCTACTGTTTAAACGAGTGTTCTCACTGATACTTTTGTGATTCACGGAGTTTTGACAAGTTTTACAGCCTTTCTTATTCAAAAGTGGTGACAGAAAAAACTCAGCACCCCCAACCTGAAACCTCTTCCCACGCCCCTGTCACAATCACATCATTCAAAATCAAAATTAATGTAATTAGGCTTAAAAGAAAATTTATATGTAAGGGGATCAATTTGAACAATTACATGTAATATTGCTCCAATAATGGTGTGTGCAATTACCATGTATAACTTGCATTCAGTTGGTAATACTTACAAAAAAAGAAATATATATATATATATATATTATACCTACAGTTTTGATCTATCTTAGGCTTTTCATTAAGTTATTTATTTCCAATATAACACTTGTGTTCCTGATATTATTATATTTAATGAGGCCTCATTGTATTTATTCTTATAATAGATTCCAGATGTGGTCAAGCAACCAGCCAGGAAAGAGGAGAGGCCATCTGTGTCAGGTGCATTCTTTTCTCACATCAAGTACAAGCCAGACTCCCAGGAACAACGCATTAAAGAGGAGGCTATAGCTAAATGGGTAGCTCGGACAGCCCACCCTCCACGGACAGTAGAAGATGAGGAATTCATCAACATGATGGAGAAAATAGATAAAAGACTGACTGTGCCAAAAAAGACCAAAATAACAAATCTAGTGGACCAAATGTACCTAGCTGAAAAGGTAAAATTTAAAAACAGACTGGCTATGGCCCGCAAAGTTACCATCGGCATTGACATATGGACAAAAAAGGGTCTCACAGCCTCCTTCCTGGCTGTCAGTGCTTGCTATTTCAATGTTCAGGACAGTAAAGCTCAACACATACTACTAAACCTAAAGCAAATGGTTCACCCACACACTGCTAATTCTATTGTCACTCTTGTGGAGGAATGCACAGAAGAATGGGGGATCCCAAAGGAAAAAATAATCATGATAATAACTGATAATGGAAGCAACATGGTTTCTGCATTTCGCGTTGAAGAAGAAGACAACAGTTCTGATGAGAACGATTCCAAGGATAGTGATGAAGAGGAAGAGGCAGACGAAAGGTCAGTCTGTGAATGCTGTTGGTTATTATAGAGAGATTGTTCACTGTAATAGATATTTGATATTGAATCTAAAAAAAATTGAAATAAATATGTAATTAATTGTATGTAGTGATAAAGTGCTATTTGTAGAATTTATTGAAAATAATTGTTGTTTTCTGTTAAACTTTCTATCAGATATGGAACCTTGGAGAGGACCCCATGTGTGGTCCATACCCTTCAGCTTGTTGTCAACATGGTCAAAAAGGAACAAGCAATCAAACGTCTACTGGACAAGGTCCGGCATCTGGTGAGACAGTTTCGCAAATCATCTGTTGCCACAGAACGGTTGCTGGAACAATGTGGACTCATTCTCATCAAAGACTGTCAAACCAGATGGTCCAGTTCTTTTTTGATGTTGTCTCGTTTACTCGAAGTAAAGGACCACGTGACATCGGTGACTGACACCATGGGCTGGGACTGCCTGATGCCCAGTGAATGGCAGAAGGTAGCCATCCTCAAAGATTTGCTCCTTCCATTTGCAGAACACACAAAGGTGCTTCAAAGTGACACGTGTTGTTTCTCTCTGGTTGTCCCTGCAATACTGGATTTGAGGAGCCACCTTTCAGACTTCTCCCTTGCTCATGCCAGGAGCTACAGGGATGTGGCTACACTAGCACAGAAGATGTTGAAAATGGATTTAGTAGGTGTTTTGGTGGGGGAAAATTTTCCGGGGGGGGGGGGTTTGTTGGGGGGGGGGGGAGGGGGGGGGAGGGGGGGAGGGGGGGGAGGGGGAAGGGGGGGGGGAAAAAGGGGGGGACCTTCTGGCAATGCCAGCTTCCGAAGCGTTTGCAGAGCAGGTCTTTAGTTTAACTGGAGACCTTTCAAGTGGCCGCCGCAACAGAGCAAGAATTACATTAGAAAGAAGTGCTTTTCTAAAACTTAACAAAGTCTAGAGTGATAAATGCAATACTGCTCTGGTTAAAGTTTGGTTAGTTTTTTTTTTTCTTTTACTTTAAATAACCCTCAATAGTTTGGATTTTGCTTTCTGTTGCAAATCTTGCCTTTGAACTTGATTGTTTAATTAATTCCTAAAGTGGACGTTTCAGCAGCTGTAGTACAACAGAATTGTTAATTGTTAATTGTTGAGCCTTGTTAAGCCTTGTTAAAACTGTTTTGGTTGCCTTAAGTTGTCAGTCAGAGTCTGTTGGGCCCCAGCTTTTGAATTGTGTTGTTTAAAATAAAGTAGCCTACTCTTCAGAACAGGTTAATCATTTGTGAATGTGTCTCCTAAATCAGAAACAGACACGTTTAACATTTGCATTCAACAAAAATATTAATGTATTTTAAATGTGAAACACTTTTTTTACTGAAATATTTATCAGTAATAATCTCAGTAATAATGTGTTATTTAAAAAAAGACTACAATATTTTGACTAAAACTAGACTAAAATATATTGAGTTATTTTTTGACTAAATAGTAGTCTTGTTTTTTTGACTAAAACTAGACTAAAATGACGAGACTTTTAGTCGACTAAAACTTGACTAACAAAAAAAGATATGTGAATGACTAAATATGACTAAAACTAACAATAACATTTGGCACAAGACTAAGACTAAGACTAAATTAAAAATAGGTGACGAAATTAACACTGACTGTAGTGAAGGATGTAGATTAAATCAAGAGTTATGAGAGTGTATAGGGAAGGGAAAGAGATTCTTAGAAGGTGGGGGGGTTTTGGGGGGAATTTTTGGATGGGCAGTGTTCATACATCAGGATTGTTGCTGATGAACTAGTACATTGTGCACTGGTCATGGGTAAGGCCAGAGTAGCCCCTATGAAGGTTTTCAGCATACCACGCCTTGAGCTGACCGCAGCCACAGTTTCTGCGGCAGTAAGTCATGCTCTTAGGGAAGAGCTTGATCTGAAGGTACATGAGGAGTTTTTCTGGACAGATTCCCAGGTAGTGCTAGGGTATATCAAGAACGAAGCCCGGCGCTTTCATGTCTTTGTTGCTAATCGTGTACAGAAGATAAGAGACTCTACAGATCCAAAACAATGGTTCTACGTGGAAACCAGTCAGAATCCTGCAGACTATGCGTCTAGGGGTCTCAAGGTGGCAGACCTGATGGACTCAAGTTGGTTGATAGGTCCCAAGTTCTTATGGGAACGAGAGATTAGCGCTCATGAAAAGTCCCCAGTGCTTCTTGTAGGTGACCCTGAGGTAAAGGTCCTGAAAACAGATGCCTGTGTAAGAGGTAGCTTTCTTGAAAGACTCTCAAGATTCTCAGATTGGAATACAGCCATCAATGCTATTGCTAGGATCAAAAGACTGGTGAACAAAGGAAAGTCAGGGTGCATTAGCGTAGAGGAGAAAAAGAAAGCAACTTTTGTGCTCATCAAGGCAGCACAAAAAGAAGCCTTTGAAGAAGAACTGAAATTGCTCAGTCAAAACCCTGCTAAGCTGCCTAAGAATAACAAGTTATACCAACTTGATCCCATCCTCCAGAATGAACTTCTCAGGGTTGGAGGACGATTAAGAAAGTCTAACGCAGCATTTGAGTTGAAACATCCAGTAATTCTTCCTAAGGATGGCATTGTCACACAACTAATACTTGACCATTGTCACAAGAAAACTCAACACCAAGGCCGAGGTCAAACCTTGAATGAACTCAGAGCCAATGGATATTGGGTATTAGGTGCAAGCAATGTAGTGGCCAAGAGCATCAAAAATTGTGTTACTTGCAGGAAGATGCGTAGATCAGTCGAAGAACAACGTATGGCTGACCTTCCAGCTGTCCGAGTGGAACCCTCACCTCCATTTTCGTATTCTGGTATCGACTGTTTTGGCCCCTTCTACACAAAACAAGGTCGGAAGGAATTCAAGAGGTATGGTCTGTTGTTTACGTGCTTGAGCTCCAGGGCTGTACATTTAGAGATGCTAGAAGATCTTTCCACCGATGCATTTCTGAATGCCTTAAGATGTTTCATAGCAATCAGAGGAGCCGTGCGACAGATTAGATCAGATCAAGGCACGAACTTCGTGGGCGCTAAGAATGAGCTGGAGAAAGGTTTGAAGGATCTGGACCAAGAGAGGATCTCTAACTATCTTGCAAGCAAACAATGTGACTTCCTTATGAATGTTCCTGAATCAAGCCACATGGGAGGTGTGTGGGAACGCCAGATAAGGACTGTTAGGAGTGTGATGAACACTGTTCTGGCACAAGCTAAAGGAAGACTGGATGACACTTCATTAAGAACATTTTTCTACGAGGCAATGTCAATTGTGAATAGTCGTCCGCTTACCACTAACACAATGAATGACCCGAAAAGTGTTGAGCCTCTGACGGCTAATCACCTGCTCACGATGAAAACCTCAGTGCCCCTTCCTCCTCCTGGCAAATTTGTCCGTGAAGATTTGTACGCTAGGAAAAGATGGAGGAGAGTGCAGTACTTATCGGAACAGTTTTGGAGCAGATGGCGCAAAGAATACCTGGCCAACATCAGCCTCAGACAACAGTGGCACACGCCTAGAAGAAATGTTCACGTTGGAGATGTAGTAATTCTCAAAGAGGACAATGTTCCCAGAAATTAATGGAGGCTAGCTAGAGTCGTTGAGACAAGTGCAGACGATGATGGGCTAGTGCGAAAGGTTAAACTCCAAATGGGACAAAGTAAGTTAGGAAAAAAGGGTGAGCGATTAACAAACATATCCTTTTTAGAGCGTCCAGTCCAAAAGTTAGTAGTAATAGTTGAAAGCAACTCTTAAACTATGAGTAAACCACAAAATGGGATTAGACTAATTAGTTTTGACATCTAGTTCAGATAAAAGGTAAAATAACACCAGTTGTGAAAGTGTTGAGAGATGAATAACAGTTAAGAAAATTGCAGGATTTATTTGATTTGATCAAAATATTACTGACATAAATCATTGTAATTTTGGTGGCAGTGTAGCTGTCGCAGACAGTGTAGTTTGTTGCTGAATATTTGTCACATTCTGTAAGGTTTTGTTGTTGTTTGTTTTATATATTATGTAATATTTGAATACTTATTTGGGAATTGTATATTTGATTTGCATGATAGTTTGGCAATAGTGACACCTACTGGAGAAAATGAGTAACATAAGACGTACTGGTCATATGATTTGATTTTTGCGTGAGCACCAAAAAAAAAACAGAGAAACACGAGGTGTCACACACGAATTGAGAGGTGTAAAGTTTATAAGATTGTTGAACAAAAAATGTCTCATAATGTTTCCTGAATCCTGATAGGAAAGCACACGGTAGGCTTACATATATCTTGGTTATGTTTTATTTATAATTGAATGTACCGTGTATATTGATTTCAGTTTAAAAAGATATATTGAACGACGTCATGGCAAAATCACTTCATCACGAATTTGATTGTAATTTTGGTTTATTTTCAAACTGTGTACATTTGATGTTTGTGATGTTGATTTCGCATGCAAGAAAGGAAGACATTAAAATACAGAAGACATCGAAGGCATCAGTTGTAGCGTGGTTTTTCAGCTAAAGGAGAAAACAATCAGGAGCCGTTATAGTCTCCACTCCACTACTGTCTCCACTCCACTACTGTCTCCACTCCACTACTGTCTCCACTCCACCGTTGTCTTCACTCCACCGTTGTCTCCACTCCACTACTGTCTCCACTCCACTACTGTCTCCCCTCCACTACTGTCTCCCTCCACTACTGTCTCCACTCCACTACTGTCTCCACAATCTTCGGACACTTTTTATTGAAAGTAAGTACTACGCTTCGGGTTCACTTAAATGTGCTCTTATCATTTTTATGATTCATGTAGTCATCTTGGTTACATTTGTGATGGGTTAACTGTCTGAAAAAGGCTATGTTCAAAGACTATGACACAAAAAGGTTGTTTTTAACCGTTTTTGACGCATTAGGAATGGTATTTAATATTGAGCAAAAGACCCTAGAATCCCCTTGAGCTAACTTAACACAGAAAGACAAACTTACAATTTATGTTTCTCTTTATAAACATTTACTTTTGTTTATTTAGTTTATGTAAACGTACTCACCAGACAGTATTATGTGTTCTGAGGACAATCACTGACCATCCCCAGTCAACAGCCAGAGTTTCCAAAGGCTGTCAGCCATAAAAGATGATCTAGACCACGAACTTGCAAAAAATACATACACCGTTATAAATATAAGACATAAAATGTCTCTTAAGTTTATAATAAAATCTCAGATGAGCAGAATAATGAACAAACAAATATGTAAAAAAGGCTTCAAAAGCTGACAAATTAAAAATGTCTTTAAGCCATAAAACATTCAGGATCCCCTTGAAAGTGCTTTGGAAGAAAAGCACAAATAAAGTAAACATATTGACACACCAGTATCACAATGGAAACCGGGAGCTGCAAAAAGTGATGTGATCGATTAGGCCTATACATCAAATTACAGCAATTATAGAGAGTGAGGGTACAACAACACTATAAGAAATTATAACTATAACCCTTACGAAATCAACCATAGTTTTTTTGTGGTCAAAAGTGCAGCAACCATGGTTTTTTGGTGCATTGATTACTTTTTTTTACAAAAAACATGGTTTTCAAAAGCATGGTTATTTTGTGATCATTGTTTTACTACAGAAACCATAGTTTTTGGTTTTAACTGTAGTAAAACCATGGTACATTTTCATAAGAGAACGATGTTTGAATAACGGAACTCTACGTTTATTATGAAGCAATAAATTGGAAAACGTCTCCGGTTACTTTCGTAACCTCGGTTCCCTGAGAAGCGGGAACGAGACATTGCGGAGACCGCATATGAAACTCCTCCTCTTTTTCACTTTTCCTGAAGTCCTATAGGATAACGCCAGTAAAAAACTGGCCAATTGTCGCAAGACATGCACAGTATGCAAATACTGACGAGTCTAGACAGTATAATTACAGTGCATGTGACGACAATCCTCAGAATCTACGATAGAACGCCCGACCAGTGATAAGCGGCGAACACGGCGATCTACGCAATGTCTCGTTCCCGCTTCTCAGGGAACCGAGGTTACGAAAGTAACCGGAGACGTTCCCTTTCGAGAGCGGTCACTTCGACATTGCGGAGACCGCATATGGAACGGTAGTACAATCCCGCCGTGAGAGCTAGCAAAAACAGCCCGACAACTGGGATAACACACACACAGTATGCGGAGCAGACAAATCAACCATTCGCGAGGTCGCCCCAAGCGTTAACCGCTGATTGGCTGAACCGGCCTATGAACTGCTAGATCACTGAGCACGCCAATGAACTGCTAGATTGGACTTTTGTCAAATTTGCATATCCAAACCCAACGACTGCAGCGGGCTGCGCTGAACAGGGCAGACACCAACAGCAGTAGAACCAGCACGGAAACCCGGGCGATATAATAGCGAACATAAGTACACCAAGCACAGTGTAAACAGCAATGCGGCAACAACTGTGTAGCACAATACAATACAAGGTAGAAGATAAAGCTTAATCAGCACTCACCGAGAGGACTTGAGAAGCCAACGAGGACACATCCAATCTGTAGAACCTGTCGAAAGTATTCTGAGAAGACCAGCCAGCTGCACAGCATATGTCCTGAATAGATGTGCCCTTAGACCAGGCCCACGAAGAGGCGATAGCCCTAGTCGAATGAGCTCTGATACCGAAGGGGCAGTTCTGACCCTGGCTTTCGTACGCCAAGGTAATAGCGTCCACTACCCAGTGAGAGAGCCTCTGTTTTGAGACAGCCCGGCCTTTAGTACCCCCACCAAAACAAATAAAGAGCTGCTCCGACTGCCGAAACCCGGCCGTGCGATCTATGTAAGCCCGCAAGACCCTTACCGGGCAGACCGCTCTCTGAGCGTTAGCATCCTGCGAGTCTGACGACTCGGAAGACAAGGTGGGCAAAGAAATGACCTGTGCTCTAAAAGGGGTAGACATGGACTTTGGCACATAACCCGATTTTGGTCGGAGAGTGACGCTGCAGTCGCCGGGTCCAAAACGAATGAAATCAGCGCCGACTGAGAGCGCTTGTAAATCCCCTATGCACTTAGTCGAAGCAAGGGCGAGAAGGAGAACGGTTTTTAGAGTGAGCTCTCTTACAGAAGCCACGTCCAAAGGCTCAAAAGGGGGAGAAGAGAGAGCCTTCAACACCAGCGCTAAGTCCCAAGGCGGTACCGAAGGGGTTCGAGGGGGAAAAGTCTCCTCGCTCCTCTGAGGAATCTGACCACCAGCATGTGCCTACCAATCGATTGCCCATCAACCAGGGAACGAAACGAGGCGATAGCCGCTACGTAAACCTTCAGCGTTGACGGGAGGCCGCCGTTGTCCAGCCTGTGCTGCAGGAAAGATAAAATATCAGACACGGGGCAAGACGCCGGGTCGATATTGTTACTGCTGCACCATTTAGCAAACACCCCCCATTTTAGAGCGTATAAACGTCTGGTAGACGGCGCACGAGACTCCGAAATAGTAGCCAGTACACGCTGAGGGAGTGCAGTTAGAACCCCCGAAGCGGCCAGGCATGGAGGTTCCACAACTCTGGGCTGGGGTGCCAAATCGTGCCGTTCACTTGGGACAGCAGGTCTCTCCTGAGGGGAATCCGCCACGGCGGTGCCGTCAACAACTCCCACAGGTCCGGGAACCATGGTTGATTCGGCCAGAACGGAGCGACGAGAATCACCGACGCTGTCTCCTCTCTGACTTTGCAAAGCACTAGGGTTAAAATCTTCACCGGAGGAAACGGGTAAAGCCGAACGACCGGCCATCGCACCGTCAGCGCGTCGCTCCCCATGGGGGAGTGGATCAGCGAGAAATACAACGGGCAGTGTGCGTTCTCGTTTGTCGCGAATAGATCCACTTCCGCTTTCCCGAAGCGTTCCCAAATTAACAGGACTGTGTCGGGATGAAGCCTCCATTCCCCGTGCTGAAGACCCTCCCTCGAAAGCATGTCCGCTCCGCGGCTCAGATGACCGGGGATATGCGCTGCTCTGATAGAGAGTATATGCCGGTCTGCCCACAGTAGGAGACCCGCCGCCTGTTTGAAAAGAGCTCCGGAACGGATCCCTCCCTGGCGATTTATGTACGAAACCACGGACATGTTGTCGGTGCGAATCAGAACATGTTTCTGCTCCAGCCTCGACTGGAAAGTATGAAGAGCTAGAGACACCGCCTTTAGTTCCAGGCGATTTATGTGCCATTTCCTCAGAGACTGTGACCAAAGGCCGGATGCCGGCATGCCCTCGCACACCGCGCCCCATCCCGAGGACGAAGCATCCGTCGTAACGACTACGCGTCTCGTCACCAGCCCCAGGGGAACTCCCCGACTGAACATGCTCGGGTCGCGCCACGGACTTAGGGCGCCGAGGCAGCCGCTTGTAGCCGGGACTCGCGCCCGACCCGAGGACCATGCTCTCCATGGAACCCGAGCCTTCAGTCAGAACTGAAGTGGTCGCATGTGCAGAAGACCTAGGTGGCAGACCGCCGATGCCATGAGACCCAAAAGCCTTTGGAACTCCCTCAGGGGAACAGACCGGCCCGGCCTGAGCAAATGTAGAGCTGAAGAGATGGACTCCGTCCTCTCTGGGGAGAGGCGAGCGCGCATCTCCACTGAGTCGAAACATACCCGCAGATACGTTATGGACTGACTCGGCGTGAGTTTGCTCTTCTGCATGTTCACGCGCAGCCCCAGGGATGTCAAGTGACAAAGCAGCATCCGCGTGTGACAGATTAGCGCCTTCCGAGAGTGGGCTAAAATCAGCCAATCGTCCAGATAATTGAGAATGCGCATTCCGCTCGCTCTGAGAGGGGAAAGCGCCGCGTCCACGCACTTCGAGAATGTGTGCGGAGCTAATGCCAGCCCGAATGGGAGGACAGCAAATTGGTACGCTGAATCCTCGAATGCGAATCGCAGGAACCTTCGGTGGCGCTTGGCTATCTGAACATGAAAGTACGCATCCTTCAGATCTACGGAAACAAACCAGTCCCCGGGACGCACTTGTGCCAGGATCTGTTTTAGAGTTGTCATTCTGAACGCTCGCTTGTGAAGCGCTCGGTTGACGGGTCTCAAGTCCAGAATCGGACGGAGACCACCATCTCTCTTGGGCACTACAAAATACCGGCTGTAAAACCCGCTTTCCCGCTCGTTCGGGGGGACACGCTCGATCGCTCCTTTCGCGAGCAGGCTGCAGATTTCCTGCCTCAGCACAGGTGCGTTTTGCGCTGACGTAAGTGACGGGACCACACCGCTGAAGCGGGGAGGTCTGCGCCTGAACTGCAGGGAGTACCCGTGTTCTATCACGTTTAGCAGCCAAAGAGAGATGCCTGGGATGGCTTTCCACGCGTCCAGAAACAGACATAACGACCGAATCTGATCGGGGGTTACCGTCATCGGACTGTTTAGGGGAGCGCGCTGGCCCAGCGAGGCTAAATGCACTGGTGGGAAAATAGCTTGCGCGTGAGACTCCAGCGGTCTCTCGTCCACGGGAGCGTCCGTGGACGAGGGAATGCTGGTTATAGTTGTGATTACCTGCGGCTTCGCGCTGCACCGTGGCAGGGCAAGGGACGCAGCATTGTGTGGGTGAGGGGGAAAGAGCTCCTCTTGTGAACAGGTATGTGTTTTTATTGCATTCACACAAACAACACTTACAACATTGCAATAATCGCCCGCAATCGTGGGGGAAAACTGTTGCAAACAGCGGCGCTTGGGGGCCGCCGGCACGCTCACGGACTCTCTCCTCCTCTTCCCAGGTCCGTCAGGACGACGGCTTGGCAGCCGATGACGCTCCGCCGTCGTGGCGTGGACCTCTCTTCGGCCCGTACCTCTTCTTTGCTGGGCCCGACCATTGTTTAGGACGGACGTCTGGCTCGCGACCTCGACTAGCCGGTGCGGGAGCCGCGTGCTGTTTGGCGGGTCTCTGCGAGGAGTGAGGTGCGGATGAAGAGCGGGCTCTCGGAGACGGTTGGTAAGAGCGTCGAGGCAGCATGTGACTCATGGCCTTGGCGCGCTTTTGCGCCTCACCAAAACGCTCTACTACCGACTCCACGACGTCACCAAAGAGGCCGGAGGGAGTGATCGGTGCGTTGAGCAGGGACTTACGATCGGCGTCTTTTAGATCCGCCAGCGTAAGCCACAGATGACGGTGGAGGACGACCATAAACCCCATAGATCTGCCGATAGCCTGAGCGGTGCGTTTCGTAGCCATCAGCGCGAAGTCGGTCGCCGCCCTCAGATCCCGCGTAGCATCCGCCTCCAAGGCCTCGCCAGCGGACGCGTATGCCTTACCGGCGAGATGGGCGGTAAACCTGCACGGCTTCGAGGGCAGGCCTGGGTCCGAGCCCAACGAGGTGGCGGAAGGGCACAAATGAGCGGCGAGGGTCTCCTCGATGGGTGGCATGCGCACGTAACCGTGGGCCTCGGCCCCGACCACGTGGGCGAACATGGCCGGCATAGCAGCGTGGACGCGCGCCGACTGAGGTGCTGACCACGTCTTCACCACGTGCTCGTGGACATCTGGGAAGAACGGCAAACTCCTTTTCGACGTGGCCTGGCGGCGACTCGCCTGAAAGTACCAGGAGTCGAGCTTACTCTTCGCCGGCATCTCAGGTGGATCCCAGGTGATGTCGAGCTCGCTTACGGCTTTCTCGAGAACCCTGACGAACTCCTCGTGGAGGTCCGGGGTGCTCTACGGATCGGGACGATCTCGCTCCGATCCTGCCCAGTCCTTGTCCGAAGCTGATATGGAGTCATTGTCCTCCTCGACGCCGAAGGAAACGGCGTCTGCGATGGAAGGCGGAGGACGAAGGCCCTCGTCGACGTAGAGGACTGGGGAATGAGGTGACGGCAGAGGACGGGGGCCCGGAGCCGGGTCGTCGCCGCCACCTCGTGGAATGGGTGGACTCACCAGCGGCTCGTTGGCGGCGGTGAGCCTCGACCCTATAAGACCACGAGCGATGTTCCTGCGAGTCCTCAAAACATGTGCCGGCAGGTCCGCACAGTGCGCGCAATCAGACTCGCAGAGTGCATCCTCCGCATGGGCAAGGCCCAGGCAGGCAATGCAGTGCTCGTGAGTATCCTGCGGGCCAATGGGGCCCGCGCAGAGACGACAGAAAGAAGCCATCGGATGCGGTGAAGAAGTATCCAGTTGCGTCTTCAACGATGGCAGCGTGAAAAGAAGATTCTGAGGATTGTCGTCACAAGCACTGTAATTATACTGTCTAGACTCGTCAGTATTTGCATACTGTGCATGTCTTGCGACAATTGGCCAGTTTTTTACTGGCGTTATCCTATAGGACTTCAGGAAAAGTGAAAAAGAGGAGGAGTTTCATATGCGGTCTCCGCAATGTCAAAGTGACCGCTCTCGAAAGGGAACCCGAAATCTTACATGATCACAGTTTACAAGTGGACGCGGGCTCCGATCATAACAACGTGCTGGCAACATGAACATTTACGTGTTTTTCTTCTTAAAGTTGCTGCACTTTCGGAATGTGTGTAACGTTAAATTTATAAAACGGCTGAACTTTAATGTATTTTGAATGTTGATATTTTTTTAGTTCAACATCGACACATAGGCTAACTAATAATAAATCCGACCACTAAAAACACTACAGCATTCACAGTAACGTACATTCAAGAACGTAGAAAATGCTTACCTGTCACCGATCAAATATCCGAAAACCACTGGAACCCAGGAGCCGTCACGCCAAGCATCAAAACACTGACTTGTGGGTGCGTTTGAGGCTTCTTCTTCGTTGTGTTTTTTTCTCATAACATCTTATGTGCATAGCGCCAACTACTGTACGTTGCTGCTATTGATGGACTAATCGCGACTTTATACCGCCACCCATATATACACATATATTATATACACCAAGACCAAACTACTGTGTGTCCTGATATTGTCCATTCACAGTCTACAAACTTCCAAATGAAAAATGACCAATACCTTCTTCAGGCAACACCAGCAAGTGGAAACCCAATTCATTACTTTTTACGTGTTACTTATGCTTATATGAAATATAATAGCCCAAATACTGATTGCAATCTGTCTTGTTAACCAACCAAAAGCATCTGTCTCTTTGGTGATTATTTTCTTTTTTTTTTTTTTGTTAAACGAAAAAAAATTCTTTTAAGTATTACCCTTTTATTCGCAGTATAATTTAAGAAATTTGGCACTAAATGACAAAAACTATGTGGACCCTCTTCAAATGATCAGGTTTGGCATTCTTTTTAAATGAATACAAATGAAATTAGAAAATAGGGATTAAAAATAGGGCACTAAAAATAGGGCACAGCAAGCAATAAAATAAGATAAAACTACCAACAAATCAAGACATTTCATTTGTTTGGTTATTTAATCTGCCTTTCTGCACGTGTTGTGATAATTCCAGTCTGTGTTTGTTAAATTACAACACAACTAACCCCCAGGAATGATATAAAGCAACCAAACAGCTAAGCAAACACTTATTGGTTTTAGCTCAAAAGACATTTGAACTTGATTAATCAGATTTTAACACAAGCATCATACACATCTCTGCTACAAATGAACACTTAAAGTTTGTTTCTAGAACCTATTGTTCAACAATAATGAAAGAAGTGCAAGCTTTACAGCTTACCCCATGGGTGGGGTTCATAGACAGATGGTTAGTTAGCAGGAAAATTATGTTTCAACACAAAAAACTCAACATTATTGTGTTGTTTAAACATGAATAAAAACTTGTTTTCTTGTTGAAATTTCAAAAAAGCACCATTGTTGTCATCTGTGTTTGCTGTAGTTGGGATCATGTCTCTGGGCTTTCAATAAATGAACTGTCTTTCCACTTTCAATGTCTTTCCACTTTCAATGTTTAAAATAGTGTTTCATTAAAATACTTGTCCATTGATAACAAATGAAATGTTTTGAAAAGCAGAAGATGTGAAACAGTAGTAAAATTAAGAAGCTTTAAATAGGCTTGATCCATTCATGACTGGTGTCAACATTCTTCACGAGTAGAAAAGTAAAGAGATTACAGAAACACGTAGACATCAACACTCATCGCACAAATGTCAAAAATGGTGACAATCATCAAACTTATTCAGATAAACAGATCAACTGCAATGCATGCTGGGAATCATGAATGCGTTTCGAACGTTGATGTTTCCCATCAAGCATTCCAGCAAAAACCTTTTTACATTTACATTTAGTAATTTAGCAGACGCTTTTATCCAAAGCAGCTTACAAAGAGTTCAGGGAGCAATAAGCGATATGTCATAAAAGAGCACTAGTACGATAGGTGCTAATACAAAGATCCTAGTTTCAACAAAGGCCCACTACCTGTTGAGAGAAGAGAGGGTTAGTGTTTTTTTTTCATTTGTCTGTCAAGTATTCACCGAAGAGATGGGTTTTAAATCGTGTTTTGAAGGTTGTGAGAGATGTGGTTGACCGTTTTTTTGTTGTTGATTGTCACCATTGTTAAGCTGATTCTTGATGTTTAATTGATTCAGTACTGTATAGAAGTTTTTGAGAACCATATATTCTGTTAGTTGTTCTAACACTATTTTAATCTTGTTAAGCTGTTTTTATAACACAGTGTTCATATCAATAACATAACACACTCAAAAGTCATTTGAAGCAACTTCACAGGGATGACATCACTATCATTTCCTGATTCCATTGGACATTAGTTCTCGTTTCCACAAAAACTATTTTAACACACATGGACAGCCGAAGAAACCCTAACATTAAAATACAAGAGTCAAAAAACAGCTAAATCGGAACACAATAATGATGGTTTGTTGAAATAAATAAAAAATTCAACAGTAATTCAATAATGTTTTACATTGCTTAACTGGTTGCTTGCTGTCAGGGAACACTTTGGTGTCAATAGTTCCCAGGATGAAACAAAAACGACTATATTACTGAAACACATATCTATAAATATTAAATTTAGAAAATCTGAAAATAATTTTGGAATGGCTTCTTGTTTTTCTCCGCAGCTGTGGACCATTCTAGTTATGGCAAACTTTAGATTTACTCTTTTATTTTTTAAATTGTGAGTGGAGATTAAAAAACAGTTTAGCATAACCATGCATAAAGCAGGCCAATAGAAAGATCCACATAATGGTTTCCTGAGTGTAAAAGAAGATACAGTGTATTGCCCAAACCTACAGAGCAGAGAGATTATTAATAAACCAAATATTAATTAATCATGTGACCACACCCTTACGGAAAAGTCACATGAGTTTCACATGTGAAATTTCATGGATCACATGTGCAACACATGCATATTCCTATGTAAAACCCATGGGATCATGTGAAACACATGCATATTCCTATGTAAAACCCATGGGATCATGTGAAACACATGCATATTCCTATGTGAAACCCATGGGATCACATGTGCAACACATGCATATTCCTATGTGAAACCCATGGGATCACATGTGAAACACATGCATATTCCTATGTGAAACCCATGGGATCACATGTGAAACACATGCATATTCCTATGTGAAACCCATGGGATCACATGTGCAACACATGCATATTCCTATGTAAAACCCATGGGATCAAATGTGCAACACATGCATATTCCTATGTGAAACCCATGGGATCACATGTGAAACACATGCATATTCCTATGTGAAACCAATGGGATCAAATGTGCAACACATGCATATTCCTATGTGAAACCCATGGGATCATGTGAAACACATGCATATTCCTATGTAAAACCCATGGGATCAAATGTGCAACACATGCATATTCCTATGTAAAACCCATGGGATCAAATGTGCAACACATGCATATTCCTATGTGAAACCCATGGGATCACATGTGAAACACTTGCATATTCCTATGTGAAAAAGGGATCAAATGTGCAACACATGCATATTCCTATGTGAAACCCATGGGATCATGTGAAACACATGCATATTCCTATGTGAAACCAATGGGATCAAATGTGCAACACATGCATATTCCTATGTGAAACCCATGGGATCATGTGAAACACATGCATATTCCTATGTAAAACCCATGGGATCAAATGTGCAACACATGCATATTCCTATGTAAAACCCATGGGATCAAATGTGCAACACATGCATATTCCTATGTGAAACCCATGGGATCACATGTGAAACACTTGCATATTCCTATGTGAAACCAATGGGATCAAATGTGCAACACATGCATATTCCTATGTGAAACCCATGGGATCATGTGAAACACATGCATATTCCTATGTAAAACCCATGGGATCAAATGTGCAACACATGCATATTCCTATGTAAAACCCATGGGATCACATGTGAAACACATGCATATTCCTATGTGAAACCCATGGGATTACATGTGAAACACATGCATATTCCTATGTGAAAGGTCATGTGCAACACATGCATATTCCTATGTGAAACCCATGGGATCACATGTGAAACACATGCATATTCCTATGTGAAACCCATGGGATACATGTGAAACACATGCATATTCCTATGTGAAACCCATGGGATCATGTGAAACACATGCATATTCCTATGTGAAACCCATGGGATCACATGTGAAAAATGTGTTAAACTCATGTGACTTTTCCGTAAGGGAAATGATCAACAACTTTCAACAGCTTCTATTATTTTTCCATTACAACTTACATAAAGTATATATCAATGCTGAATGGTTGTCTGTGTTACTGTATAATAGTAACTGCAAAATAATCAAACAAGCCTTTTTCCACTAAAATATTGACCAGGACATTGATGTTATGCTCAAAATTAAATGTACATCTAATAAATTATATGAAAATTAATAAAAACAAACACACAAAAATGTTTTAAATAAATATAAAATATAAAGAAATAACTGATGTACCAAAGTGTCAGCTCGATTGAATTCAGCTGTGCTCCTTGTTGCGATGACAATTTCAGAATCAGAGTCTGAGGTATCGTACTCTGAAAAAAATAAATCAAACAACCATTATTTATCCTTCAGCAGAGTATCTAAATATGTAAAAATATTGAATTATGAGATCCACCAACCTCTTTTATAGTGTTTTTCTAGGCAAATGAAAAAAGTAATCCTAGAATATGCCTTTCCTATTTCCTTTTTATATTCTGCCATTTTAAATGACCTTTTTGACCCAGGCACATGGACCACCTCTGAGCAGTCTGGAAACAAAAGGACGTAAGGTCCTTCGTGCATGTCCTTGTTAAATGTTCTCATTTTCTGGACAGCTTGTTTCAGTAGATCAGGTGCTGCTACCTCTGGGTCTGTAAATAACGGGAGTGTTTTCCCTCTTAGAGGTTTTAAATCAGTTCCATGGGGACCCATCAATCCTACATTTATCTAGTAAAATAACAAAGATAAAAATTAATGTATGGGTAAAATAAATATACACACACAAATACATATAGAACATTGCAAAATTGGTCAGTACAACTTACCTGGACTTGTTTTCTTTCTTTAGGCCTATATCTTCCTTTTGGCCCATAGTTAAAAGACTGTCGTTCTTTTGACTTCGAGCTTCTGTACTCCATGAACTGTTTGTATGACGGGCATGGGTTGTTCTGCTGAAATGGACAGAGTTCCGTTTCAAAATAGAAAGTTAGAAGCCGCTCGAAGAATCATTAGCATTACTACTGACTTTTATTCACATGTCCTCATATAGCTAGGGTTTTGCTACACTTACTTTGCTTAGCACTGTGTCCGGCTGTCGAGAAGTCCCCTGTCTTTCCAATGTCTCGGTCTGGTCCGCATCCTTTAAAAATTCCAAACACCGACCACACGTAAAGCAAAACCGCGTTAAGCTGTTCATGTGTTTGCCACAAAACGGGCAAAACATCCCTCGGCCAGAGTCCATGTTCGGTCACCATAAGCTTCACTCACGACATGTACTCCACATTGACAACACAAATTGACCGGCGTCACCAACAACACCTATCACCCGCTTTCACCTCATCACTTCCGTTCCGCGTCACTTCCGGTATGTGGTACATTCCCTTTCCGTGAAGAATCTATCATTTGTAAATTTGTTTCGGGACTTGTAAAAGTGTTTTGCGTCTTGTTAATTTGTTTTCTAAAATGTTAATTTGTTTTGACCAAGGTAAAAGTGTTTAGCCCATGTTACTGTGTTTTATGGTAGGTAAAAATGTTTCCCAAAATGTAAATTTGTCTCGAGCTTTGTAAAAGTGTTTAATTCTTTGTAATGTTGTTTTGCACTTCTCAGCCACCTTAGTCTCAGCAATTAAACGCAGCTCAGAAGCACTTGTTGTGCAGCCAGCAGGTGTCACTGTTTCACTGTTGAGGGATTCATTTTCTGGTAAAAAATATATCTAGTATAGTCTAGAAAAGCCTATTTCAGTCATATAGGGGAGGGTGTCGGCGCGGGCGGCGGTGTTGGCAAGAGGGAGAAAGCGCGGGACACGCGCGAAAAACAAAACAATTGTGAGGGGTTAAGTGTTGGGGGGGGAAAAAGATAAATATTTAAAATTTAATTTTGGTGTTTTGGGTTTGGTTCGTGTGTGTGTGTTGTGTGGTGTGTGGTGTGTTATGGATGAATGGTGGTGTGTGGTGGTTGGGGGTGGAAGGATTGTGGGTTGGTGTGGTGGTGTGTGTGGTGTGTGTTTTATTGGACTTTTGAAACTCGAGTCCTGCGTGTTCAAAAATTTGAAGCAAAGCCAAAGAGATCGTTTTTCCCAATAAGTTTAAGTAGAATTTATTATCAGATGTAAAAGCTTCTTCCAGCTGGGGGTTGTCTCTCAAACATATACACGAGCGAACAACCGAACAAACACTTTCGGGTTACAAGTATTTATAAACTATGTGACGTCGATTTCTCTTCGGCTCCTCCCCTTCATTGGACGGGCGTTCAATCCTCCGGAACCAATCACCTCGGGACATGTAAATCTGACTCCATTCTCCCCCAACCATTGGTCCCTGAAAAACATTTTGAAAATAGCCGGTCCTGCCGAGAGATGCGATTGACGCACACACACACATACACTCGCACACTTGTTATCTGAGACCCTGCTGCTGCATACCTCAGAGCTCGTGTTACACACTTCTGCCAACTAGTTTTAAGAAGAAAAACCCAGCAAAGCATGGACATATATTTGACAGTAAACATGAATTTATAATACACAAAACATCATAATCCCAATAATCCCTCTCTTGACCTTGAAAAAGGTCAAAATTCTTGGTCCTCCGTGTCGTCAGTATAGCTGGATAACAATGGCATATTAAATGGTTTGGGGCTTTCCGGTCTCTCAATAGCTGAAACTATTAAACGATTACACAGTGATCTAAGGCAAGGAATGCAACAACAACCACACGTAATCAAAATTGATATGAATACCCCTATAGACATCACAATAGACATTACTATTGCTTTCCATCTTCCCAATGTTTTGTCTAGCCAATCTCCTATAGGATTATTTACTCCTGAATGTTCCTTCATTTCTATAGACAAAGTTTTCAAACCTTCCAATGCCCTCGTCACTGATCCATCTGGGGCAGTATTATTGGGAATGTACGTACAACAAAGATCACCAAACATTACACATACTCCTCCCTTCTCTGCCAACAGCATGTCCAGAGCCATACGGTTCTGTATAGCCATCAGTGAAGTTGGTGCTAGCTGCTCCGCTAAACCATCTACGGCATCCCTTGTCATATTCGCTAACCTCATCACATTATAATGCACATAATTAATCCTATCTACATTCTTGTTTGGGGTGACTGGAAAAAGAGCAGCTATTATGGGTATATTCTCAAAACCTGCTGCCACTTGGTTCGCTAGCTTATATTCGTCTGGAACACCTCTGGGAATCCCGATCGCGTCAATGTATGTCGGACTATTTAATGATAAATCTACACTTGAACCTATTGCTCTCTGTTTAATGATATGTCTCCTACGTCTTCTTGTCAATGTTGCTGAATTTATGGTTTCCGTTCTGACTGCTCTGTCACCTATCAGAGTTATTGGGGCTCCCAGTCTTACCAAAGCACACACTCCCTTTGCCTGCTCAGGTATCCTAGTAAACAATCTTCGATCTCCACAATAATAATACAAACCTGCTCTAGCCCACGTACCTATTTCAGTCCCATTATCTACTATGATCTGATCACACCACTTCTTATTTATCTCCCCCAGGTTGCTGGTTGGTGATAGACGTTTAATATCAAAACAGGTATAATTTGCTTTCTTTGGTGTAAATGGACCTGCCCGTGAAAGGTTAGTTATTGGTGGGAATATTGCTGCCAATGTGGTACAATTTTTTGGACTGGCCATCCGTGTCAATGCCAGCATACACTCATAGCCCCACGTATCATTTTGGTACAACGGGGCTGGTTCCATGTATAAATGGGGTCTTGCATTAGCACATCCAACGCAATCATCTAACCTCTGTTCTCTGGCTGTGGTAATTATCCATTCCAGCCACAAATTATTTTCCCCATATCCTGTGGCTCGCTCTATCATATCTTCTGGTTTTAACATGGTGTAATCTATTTCTACCACTCCATTCTTTTGTCCTACCGATAATGGCTCAGCTATTGTCTCATTTCTTTCCTCCTCATGTGAACTGTCCACAACAAATTTTATTACTGCTTTTTTATCTGTTCCTGGGCTGTGCACCCCCATTTTAAGGAAAAACTCCCCTGTATAATTGGCTGATCCCGTTCTGGTGGATATTGAAAGGGTGAGTGGATTTTGACTTGCACTGTAATCTCTCTGCATTTTTAAATCAAATTTTGCCGAGGTACGGGTCCAAAGGCTAGGTTGTTCCGGAGTCCAAGCACCTGTATATGCGATTACCTTATTCCATGATGGACACCATTCACCCCTATAGGTTTGCCTAGACTGGGACACCTTACAAACACTGTCCATATTCCCATCCATACATATATATATATTGTACTCCCTCCATGAGCTATTTTTTCCCCCACAATTTATGACAGCGCATAGGTCGAAAGTAAATGATGTAGTCTTACCCCAAACATAGTTAATTACGAGTTGTTCACACGGTAACCTCGTATCGGCTATGGCTTTTTTGTGTCTCGATTTTGATATGGTGTTGTTGCTTTCCTGACCCTTAGTTAGGCTAAAAATTATTCCTACTATAACTCCTGAAATTATTAAAATGGTTAAACACACAATATACTTAATGGGAATATGCAATTAAGGAAAAATATATATGGTTAAAATCACACAAAATAAAATGGTAAGGAATGACAATATCAAAATCACAATAGCAATATAAAGGTATAAAAAATAAAAAATATGAAAAAATATGAAAACAATAGATATGAAAAATAATAAATATGAAAATCACAATAAGAACAATATATAATATGGTTATAAAGAATATATGGTAATACGTATTTCCACCTCCGTGAGTATTCACTCAAAATTTATTGCACTTTTGGAAAATGATTCTACCGTCCTTCTCTTTGGTCACAGATTCTACCGTCCTTCTCTTTGGTCACAGCACATTCACCTGGAACACCTGTCTTGTGAACGATTTGCAATTGTTATTGTACTGGTGGTGTTGTGATTTCACCTGTGGCTTCTTCAGCCTCTGGTTCTCCTTCCCTCTCTTGGACCTGTCTACGCAGGTCCACCCGTGTCTCTGCAAGATCCCTTGAGGGGGGGTCACAAGCTACACATGAGGTTAAATGAAACCAAGTGTCACCCTTGCCCTGCAATCGAACACAGTGTGATGTCCTCGCTGTCACCCTATGGGGTTTCGACCACCTCGGCTCATTCCACTTTCTCCTGAACGTCCTCAGCCTCACCCACTGTACCGTCGTTGGAGGGGGGTCTGCTGCTGGAGATGGATTGACCTGGCATGAAAAAGTCTTAATGAGAGCAGTCAGTTTATCAAAATAGACAGCGTGAGATAATGGTGTCACAATGGCATCCGACAGTGCATTCCGTGGCCCTGGAAACTGGCGACCTGTAAATAATTCAAAAGGGGTGAATCCTGTGATTCGGTTAACAGATGATCTTACTGACATTAAGGCCAATGGCAAAGCTGACAACCAATTTAGTTTTGTCTGTGCACAGATTTTAGCCAATTTGAGTTTTAGTGTGAGATTCATTCGTTCAACCTTACCTTGGCTGGCAGGATGCCAGACTGCACCAAATGCATGTTTGAGGCCTAGGGCCTTTTCGACGACTCGCAAATGTTCATTCTTAAAATGACTGCCATTATCTGATCGTAAACGCCGGGCGAAACCATAGCGCGGAATATAATGGTTAATTAAACATTTTATCACCGCCGTACTGTCTTCTCTGCCTACAGGATAAGCTTCAGGCCATCCAGTGAAATAGTCTACGATTACCAGAAGATAACGCTTACCCTGTATCCTCGTGATCATATCTGTGAAATCAATCACGATTTCGTCCCCCGGACCACCGGTCAAAGGAAACGAACCCCTTGTTGGTTTAATCGTGGGTTTAACGTTATATCCCTGACAAACTTCACACATGCTCACATGTGCTGAGACCATAGCTTTTAAAAAAGGATGCCACCAATATTCAAGCGCTCTCATCATCTGTTTGTCCCCGACATGGCTCACTCCATGAACCTCTACCATGATGGAATGACACAGACTCGCTGGGAGCGCCGGACGTCCGTCCGGAGCTTGCCACAGTCCGTCAGAGGCACGAACAGCTCCATGTTGTGCCCACACAGAGACTTCTTCAGGGGTACAGCGCTGATGCTCTTTGCAAAGGTATTCCCTTGTGAATCTCGGCAATAAATCGTTAGATGTTCTTTCTGATGTGCACACCATCTGCGAGGACACATAACCAGCAGCAGCTTTTGCCGCCAAGTCTGCTGCGTCATTGCCTCTGCTCAAAGAGCTATCCACCTTAGAGTGACCAGCGCATTTAATCACTTGGGGTACTTTGATAAAGTACCCCATGTGCACTTGACCCTGTCTCAGAGACGTCTAAGTGAAATGGTGATCTGTAATCGGCACTGCTGAGATTAGCTGCATGTGCCATCTGTTGTTTCAGGTTAATGAACGTCCGTTCAGCTTCCTGTGTCCACTCAATGTCTGCTCTCAAATTCTTCATACCCTGTTGTTTTACAAGATCTCTCAAAGGGGCTGTTAATGAAACATACATTGGAATATAATGTCTACTATACCCTGTTAGGCCTAGAAATGACAACATCTCTTTAACCGTGGTTGGTTTTGGATGACTCAGAATTCCTCGTCTATGGGCTACAGTTAGCGTGGAGCCCTCTGGGGTGATCATGCGACCTAGAAATGTAACACAAGGTCTGCAAAATTGCAGCTTTTCCTTGCTTACCTTGAAGCCACTTTTGTGTAATTGTCTTAACACAGCTTCGCTCCCCTCCAGGCATCCTTGCTCTGTTTTGGCTGCCAAAAGGAGGTCATCAACATACATGATCAACACACAGTCTCCAGGCAAACTACAGTCCTGTAATTGTTGTTTTAATGCATGGTTAAAAATTCCTGGTGATAACACAAACCCCTGGGGTAATCTGTTGTAAGAATATTGACAACCTTTGTATGTAAAAGCCACACACGCCTTGCATTCCTCTGCTAAAGGGATACAGAAAAATGCGTTAGCCAAATCAATACATGTAAACCAATTGTGCTTAGGTGTTATCACAGAGAGTGCAGTATACAGATTAGGCACTGTTAACGATGGTGTAGCCACAACAGCATTGATTGCTCTCAAATCATGTACCAACCTGTACTTATTCGTGCCTGGTTTCGGCACCGGAAAAATAGGTGTGTTCCACCTAGATTTGTATGGTGTAATAACACCCCTCTCTGGGAGACCTTTTACTGTTGCGGCCACACCCTCGTCCGCCTCAGGTTTGTTGCGGTATTGTGGAATCCAGATGGGGTCAGGTGTGCTTAACTGAAAGTAAACTGGAGACATGTTACAAAAACCTACATCTGTTGGGCCCTGAGACCAAAGATCCTCAGGTAAATTTTTTATGATGTCTGGTGCTCCCACACTATCTGACAGCTCCCTGCCATGGAATCTAGAAACCTGCACATGCTCTAGAGCTCCAGTGTCTCGTGTGGCACCTTCTATCCAATAGGCTTTGTGTTTAGGTGAATATTTAACATCTGTTTTTTCCGTGGGCTCCCAATCCTGGGTGGCCAACAGTGTTTTTGTAATCTTACCTAGCTCCCTGGCTTCATGGCTTGGGTGTAAGGCTAACGATATGTGAGGTGCTGCTGTGTCTGCCATCTCATACCATTTTAACTGCTCTTCTGTCAGCTTCACTGGAGCCATCACTCCTTCTTTACTCACAAAAATTCCAGCTCCCTCCAACACCCATCTGTCTCCCTCCACTTCCTGAAACATGTCTTCATAAATGGTTATGTCATTTCTGTCATAAAACAATGTACAATGCAATGGGTCTATGGGGGGTAAATAGATATCTAAATTTGAAATCCATGAACGGTATTTGATATACAGTTCCATTGTGGTGCCCCACTGTGCGTCATCATCTAATTTTACCCAGTAAAGATCAGCTGCCTCCTCCTCCCCACACGAGGTCAGCATCCACTGGCTGTCTGTCGTATTACCTGATAGGGAACAGTTAATGGTTGTACCATCTGGAAATGTAACTATTACCCCTTCTGCTGAGCACAAAATGCTAGCCCCTAATTTTATTAATAAATCTCTACCCAAAAGAGGAATGGGAGCATTGCTGGAGAAAAGGAACGAGTGTGATAAGCATTGATTTGCCACTTCAACTTTGAAGGGTTGTGTCATTTGGTGGCTTTCTCTTCCCCCAGAGAATCCGAGGACCGTCACAAACTTGTCACTCAAATCAGATTGTTTTATGCCGCCTGTGACAGTCGAATAGGTGGCTCCGGTGTCTACCAGAGCTTTTAATGGTTTGTTGTTTACCATTAACGAAATGAGAGGTTCGGCCCTAGCCCTCATTTCGGTTCTCTGGGGGCCCCTTCAATAAACGCTCGCGCCACCCTCGGGGCCCGATGGCGGGAACATCGGCACCTGTAGGTTGGAGGGTGGTGGAGGGTATTGCCCCGGGTTGTATGGGGTTTGTGGTTCCCTGCCGCGACCACCGGTACCACCTCTTCGAGGACCCCATCCCTCCGCAGGTGGTCCGTTAAACTGACCTGAAAGCTGTGGACACTCTCTCATCCAGTGGCCTGCCTCACCACACACGTAACAATTTCCCCCGCCCTGCTGCCTCCCTCCATAAGACCCCCTCCCTCTATTACTACCCCTCCAATTGCTCCTTTGTCTATTTCCCCTCCCACCTGCTGCATGGGCTTCTGTATCATAGGGTGGGCCGTTATATTGGTAAGGGGGTGGCTGGTAGGATTGTTGTGGCATTTGCTTGCTCTTTTTTGTCCCTCCCTCATTTTTTGCTTGTTCCAACTGTAGTTTTAGCAACTCTATTTTTATCTTTTCTAATTGTTCTTCCTCTTTTCCTGTTTTCTCTACAGCCCTATCTGTGTGGTGGACTAAATGCCTTTCCCATATTTCGTTACTAGCAATTGGAATGTCAGGGTTATTTTCCATTATTTGTTTAACACCACTAGGGGCACCTGCCATGACCGCTGCTCTGAATATGTCTCGTGTAATTGGGTTGGTTAAACTATTTTCTTCCACCATCTGTTCCCACTCAGCAGCGCACCTGAAATAATATGCTGCACCTGTCTCACCTGGTTTTATGCGAAACTTTATGTTTTGGTATATGGTGGGTGGCAATGGGTACAATCGACCGAGTGCCCTGCCCACCATTGTGATTACCTTTGAAAAATCAAGATCATTTGGATATTGTAATGTTTGGGCTTCGAGTTCAAAACTCCCCATCTGAGAGGCTGTCAAAATCTGACCCAACAGACACCTTATGTCACCCAAAGCCAAAACGGTACCATGACTCAAGGCCGTTAATTTACTTAACCACTTAGAGCCCCCTGATGTAATTGGAGGAAGTTTACTGGAAATAGCAGTCATGTCACTGTGTGACCAGGGCTGGTACTGCACCCCAGTGCTCTTTACTAACAATGGGGCTTGTACGCCTGGATATAATTGATTACTATGATGACTCATTGCCTGCTCTCCCTGCTCTGGTACGTTAGGGGGGCAATGATCAATTGAAAAATTAGACAGCTGCTGTTCTTTTTCCCTTCCCCTAGTTCGTTTTGCTATTGGCTCCTCATCCATTACCATCGTTCCCTTAATACATACTGTATGCATCGTGACCTGGGCCTGACCTGTTGTTTCTATAGGGCCAGCTGCTCTACAACTTCCCCTTTCATCTTCACTTCCTACTCCGTTCTCACTACCATCACTTCCCTCTGGAAGTTCCATATTTTCTGCCATGTGGCGCATTGTCTCATTCACCTGAGCTCGTGCCGCATGTACCTGTTCTGTCACTACCTTGCCCAGGTGTTGTACCTCCTGTCGAAGGTCTTCTAATTCTTTTAAATTACAGTCTAAAACTCCCTCTCGTACCTCAAGCATGACTTGTTGTTTGCTGTGAGTCGTGTTGGTTGAGATGTAGGGTGGGGGCTGAGCAAGAGGCGGAGCAAGAGGCGGATACAATGGGCGGTACTGTTCAGGGGGCGGTGCTAGTGACTCGGTCTCCCTGTTTCCATCCTTCACTTTCAGTCTAACATCATCCTCTGTAGCTTTCCCTTCCTTCCTATGTCTAATAGGTGATAAAGCTGTCGCCACGAGGGCAAGACGACTCCATTTTCTTAACTGTTTTTCTAAGTCACACCCTTTATTTTTATATCGACTTGCATTATACCATTTAATCGTTTTTTCATCACTTTTATGTCTGACTAACCTACAATGAGCCTTTTTCTCCATATTTCTTATTTTCGGGGCCAGGGGCACTTTAAATGTCTCTGCCTCTTTCGTCCATGCATAATTATCACACAATTCTACCCAACATTCCTCAACCTCTCTTTGTGTCCCTTTCCTGTCTTTTGGTTCAGCCTGCGCTATCATCATCTCAGCGATACTCTGCCATTGCGCGAATACGGTCGGACATTCGTATTCATCACACTCCTTTTGAAACTCTGCCATTCTATTATATTTATTTACTTATATAGATATATATGTATTCAATATAACTTTCCTACTAGTTTCTTTACGATCGTCTCCTCACCCCAACTTAAATTATACACATACACAATGCCCACACACACCACGTGCAAATTTTCCGTTTACTTACGCATTCAACTAAACACCACGTCTAAATACTTTCATCCCCAATACCATTCATACCAAAGTATCGAATTTATGGATTATTCTTTAATCCAAGGGACTTCAACCCAACAGAATTTGTGATACGCCGATCACGGGATTTCTTTCCCAACAAAATTTGTGATTCGCCGATCACGGGACTCTAACCCTTATTAAACAGAACTTTAATCTGTATTTATTTATGGCTTTTTCTGCCAAGGGACTCTAACCCGTAAAACAGACTCTAACTGTTTTAAAAGAATCTTTTAAATCTGATTTTCCTTATTTCAATTTTACTCGTCTATTCATCGAGATGTTCATCAAATTCAACACAGAAATTTAGTATATCCAATAGCAGAATTCGGAATAACAGGTATCTGCTTACCTTATGTATTTTAGCCGGCCTTTTGTGTTAAATCTGAATCGTCTCGATATCTTTTTTTCCCCCTCCCCCACGGGGTCCGCCGAAATGTGGCGCGAAACTTTCCTTTGTCTCCAAATCACGTCGGCGGGTCACCAACTATCGGACTTTTGAAACTCGAGTCCTGCGTGTTCAAAAATTTGAAGCAAAGCCAAAGAGATCGTTTTTCCCAATAAGTTTAAGTAGAATTTATTATCAGATGTAAAAGCTTCTTCCAGCTGGGGGTTGTCTCTCAAACATATACACGAGCGAACAACCGAACAAACACTTTCGGGTTACAAGTATTTATAAACTATGTGACGTCGATTTCTCTTCGGCTCCTCCCCTTCATTGGACGGGCGTTCAATCCTCCGGAACCAATCACCTCGGGACATGTAAATCTGACTCCATTCTCCCCCAACCATTGGTCCCTGAAAAACATTTTGAAAATAGCCGGTCCTGCCGAGAGATGCGATTGACGCACACACACACATACACTCACACACTTGTTATCTGAGACCCTGCTGCTGCATACCTCAGAGCTCGTGTTACACACTTCTGCCAACTAGTTTTAAGACGAAAAACCCAGCAAAGCATGGACATATATTTGACAGTAAACATGAATTTATAATACACAAAACATCATAATCCCAATAGTATACAAACCTTATAGGCTGTAAACCTGTGTATGCAGTCTTTATTCATCTGGGTAATTAATGCAACCTCTCTAAAAAAGTGGTTTTTATAAAAAAAAAAAAAAAAAAAAAAGGAAGTGAAGCTGTCGAATAGTCTTAAGAAAGTCTTACATATATCATTTTAACTATATTTTATATATAATTACCTTATTTCTGTCAAATGTTCAATTCAATTTTATTTATTTAGCGCTTTTCACAATGTGCATTGTTCCAAAGCAGGTTTACACGGGAAAACAAGAAAAAACGTAAAACACGAAATAGGTAAAACACAGTACATGGTGTTAATATAACAAGTTAAATATTCTTGTAAATAATATCTAATGTCAGCAGTCTCCCGGTCGTTTATTTAGCATATTTGCATTAAGTGAATGCTTGGCTGAAAAGATGCATCTTTAATCCTGTCCTTTTTAAAGATGCGCTCTGCAGGCATCCAATATTACATTAACATTCATGCATTTGGCAGACGCTTTTATCCAAAGCGAATTACATTGCATTAAACTATACATTTTATGATGTTTAGTGTATAGTGATATGTTGGTTATTTTGTGTGTTAACAGGCTGACTGCATTGTTTTTCCCCTAACAACATTTTTAAATGTCCTTAATGTATTCTCATAAAAGGTCAACATGACAAAACATGATGTCTAAAATCATGTACAAAAATTCTACAGTGTTGTATGTTGTGGTTGTTTTACTCCGAAGTATGGCCCATGTTGATTTTAACAATTTTATTTCAATGAAATATATCGGTGTGTTTTTTACAGCTGATGGCAGAATATGGAGTCAGAACCTCTGGTTGGCTGGCAGGAGGAGCGGGCGGAGCTGAGAGAGGAGCTTTCCCATCTACAGATTGAGTTGGCTGAGAGCAGAGCGGAGAGGGAGGAGCTTGAGTCCCGTGCTCAGGCTTTGACTGACAGGGTGAGGAGGGAGTCATTGATGGGCTTCAATATACCTCATCAATAAGAACTCATGAGCTCTCTGTGTGTTTGTATGTTAGCTGTCTCAGACGTTGGACCCGTCTCTATCATTATCTTTGCGTCTGGATGATGAACAGCGAGAATGGCGGAAAAAGCTCAGAGAGGGCAGAGAGAGAGAAACCAGACAGGCCCTGCTCCTCCATAATCTTCAGAACAAGGTCTGTATATACAGGGAGGGAAATTATTTTTTTCTCCCGTGGTGTGTGGCAGGAAATTTTCTAGCTCCAAATTTTTTTTTTTTTTTTTTTTTGTTGGGCACAAATTTTTTCTCCTCCTTTTAAAAAAAACTCCCAGTAGAGGTCTTCACGGGTCCACTTATATCCGAAAACCCGAGGTCCGGCCCGACACCCGAGCGGGTTCGGGTCTAAAAGATTCACGGGAGCTTCGGACACGGGTCGGGTATATTATTAGTGTCTTCGGGTCTCGGGTAATATAAAGTAAAAAATAGTTTTGCTTAATTGACCCGAGGAAGACCCGAACTCTCCTGTACAATAACAGCGCGTCGCTTGTGTGTGTGCGTGTAGTTACCAACTCTCCTCCAACCCTCAGCCGATCGGTTGAAAGCCACGCAAATCTTCCGAAAGTCGCGGTGATCTGAAATCACCTTAGAATTGAAATCCCGAAGTTTCCAACGCTGCAGGGGTTTGCACTCGATGTAGTTACCATCGTATTCAGGAAAAACATACTTCCACCAGGCGACCAGAAGTAGATATTAAAGACGCGCACATTTCAGTACTACGCGGTTTGGGACACATTGTTGAGACAGAATGTTCGCGCGAGTGGTTGCCATGTCGTCACTTATTTAGATTTGATTCACAACCCATTTAGCCTCAGTTTGCGCAATTTGCCAGAGCAAAACAAGAGGATCAACGTGTTCATTGCCATATCAATTTCATTAATACACGTCGGTTTACATTCAGGTCTAGTCGGGTTTAAAAAACATATACGATGGGTCGGACTCGGGTCTAACGTTATCGGGTCTGTCTCGGGTCGGGGCTTTAAAATAAAAACGTTATCGGGTCTGTCTCAGGTTCGGGTAAAAAGTGATTCGGGTCATTTCGGGTCGGGTAAAGATATTTGGACCCGAGAAGACCTCTACTCCTAAGTCAGCTTGTTACATATATAAAAGATGCCTTTCAAAAGAATCTGTATCTTCCATTTCAACCTCTCCACCACCATTGTCAAGACCAAATACATTTTGATTTACTTTACGATCGTAGACCTGCAAAAACCTTGAATAGGCTACAGACAGAAGCTTGTTGAGAAGGAGAACACTGTTGGTGCGAGCATTTAGTATAATTTGGAAACAGAAATTCAAAATAACTATCAATTGTCCTTGGTCTGGAGCTCCCTGCAAGACCCCCAGTGGGGTGAAGAGGATCATGAGAAAGGTTAAAGATAATTTCAGAACTACACGAAGAAACTTGTTAATGAAATCAAGAGAGTTGGTACCACAGTTAGCAAGCTTACCATTGGTAACACGCTATGTCACAATTCATTGAATCTTGAAGCACCCGCAAGGTCCTCCTGCCCATGAAGGCCTGCCTGGCTCGTCTGAAGTTTGACAATGAACATCAAATGATTCAGAAAAGTTCATTCCACTGAAGATGCAGGCTTGAAACAACATGAGGGTGATGAAATGCTGACAGGATTGCTTTTTTTAAACAAATTACTGCTGCCATTATTATTAATAAAAACAAACAAGTAATAATCAAAATAGAACAACATCAAATAAGACATGATCCAACTTTACTTGAGTTGTGCTGTCCTTTTTAAACTAATTCCGCGATTTTGCACGAAATCTCTGATGTTTTGTGCACTTCGCCTTGACAAAACATGATTTTCAGCGGACTTACACTGCTGGCATTCAGACAGTGTGGCCAGTTTCCCTTTGATTATGAGTGACTTAAAATGTCACTCCAATGAAAGTAGATTGACACCTGTTTTTGGAAGGAGAGAAATGCCGACTATGACCCCAAGAATACCATCCCTACAGAGAAGCACAGTTTTGGAAACATTATGTTTAAGGGCTTTTTCTCTACTCGGGTAATAGATGACTTCACCGCATTGAGGGGCTGAGGGACGGGCCCATGTACCGTAAAATTTTGGGCAAGAACCTTCCCTTAACTAGATCACTGAAGATGGATCGTGGATGTGCTTTTAACATGACAAAGACCCAAAACATATTGCCAAGACAACCAATGAGTGGCTTAAGGAGAAGCACATTAAATGTCCTAGTAGCCAGTCTCTAGATCCTAGTCCTATAAAAACCTGTGAAGCAGGCTAAAACTCCAATTTGCTGAGCGACCACTAAGAAACCTTAAAGATTCACAGAGGAGTGGACTCCTGTCATGTGTGCGAACCTGGTGACCAACTATCAGAAATGTCTGACCTCTGGGCTTGCCAGCAAGGGTTTCTCCATGAAGTACAAGGTTATGTTTTGCTCGGGGATCAAATACTTATTTCCTTCACTGTATATAGAAGTAGACAAAGCACCCTTTTGCAAAAATAGATATCTTATTTTGAGAAAAGTTTATTAACAAATGTGCTCATGCTTGCATATTTCAGGTGGTGGAGTACAGGGCTCGCTGTCAGGCACTGGAGCAGCAGGTGATCAGCGAGGACATTCGTACAAACTCAGAGAAATTGGAAGATTGTTGTTGACTTTGCGTAGAGAGTTTTCAATATGAGCATGAAGCATTTCTGAACCTAAAAGAGACTGCCTCTCCTCAAAGCTATGCAGAACTAGCCAAAACAACGCTTGCCAGAATGATTGTTTTCAACCGTAGACGTGCAGGAGAAGTCTCTAAAATGCCACTCCGAGGTTTCAAAGAAAGGGACAGCACTTCTCTCCATGACGATGTTGCCATGGGCCTGAGCAAGTTTGAACAGAAACTCTGCAGCCACTTTAGTCGAGTTGAGATCAGGGGGCATCGGGGAAGAAAGGTTGCGGTTCTTCTCTCACCTGATATGGTTGATGCCCTGACACTGCTGGTTACAAAGAGAAGTGAATGTGGAGTGTTGGACACTAATGAATTCTTGTTTGCCAGACCCAACTGCCAGAGTCATTACAGAGGTCCGGACTCTCTTAGGGTTTATGCAAGTGAATGTGGAGCTAAAAATCCAGAGTTTCTCAGATCAACTCATCTCCGCAAACATGTAGCTACTCTCTCCCAAATCCTAAACCTGAAAAAAATGAACTGGATCAGGTCGCAGATTTCCTTGGGACATGATATTCACGTCCATCGCGATTATTACAGGCTGCCTGAAGCCACTACTCAGCTGGCTAAAATATCCAAGTTACTGCTAGCCATGGAAAAGGGCCGTCTTCCTAATCTTCAAGGCAAATCACTTGATGACATTGAGATTGAAGGTATGTCCATCCTAGTGTAGGCAGTACAGTGGAGGAGTTTTACACTCATAGGGAGGTTTAAGGAAACTGAATTATGTGATGTACCTACCATGCATCTATTGAGTACACTAGGTTGTAGTCTAATGGTCAGTCATGTTTCAAAAATGACTTTTGAATACAGGTTAAACATGTAGATGTTTCTCATGTTCTAAAGTTCACTTTTTCTTCAAGATGAAATCAGTCTGACAGATTCTGAAGCCAGTGATCCTGATGAAAGAGAGTCTGAGGACGATGCTCCTGCTGGAGCTGCAGGTGTCTCCAGTGATTTTGGTAAGTGTCAACTAACAAGTGTTTTAATATGTTATTATTATTTTAACCCAGCATTTTAATTCGATTATTTGCATAAATAAAATGCATAGATACAGTTGTATTGCTTATTGTGCCTATAGTACAACTTTTCTAATGGAATATTATTAAAATTAGGGATGCACCAACATTTTAATTATGTCTGATTGGTCATTTTCATGTTTGCCAAAACTGATAAATGACAGATGAACACAAGTCTTAAAAAGCAGCTGTTCAACAGGCTGAAGATTTCACTTCTAGAATAATATTTGAAGTTAAGGCTATAATAATAAGTTCATCCAAATGTCCTGATCAGTGTATAAATGATTTCTTGCAGATGTTCATAAGATGCCAATTGAGAGAACCACTGAAGTTTCCCAAGGTACCTGGGGATTTAAATCAGAATACCATCATCATTGTAAGTACATGAGCTCTCATATAGTTAGAGCTTACTAACATATCAATTATTCTGTACAGAGAATGAGAGTGAGGCAGAAACTGAAAAACCACGTAAAGTACAAAAGGTGTGCTGGTCGAATGCAGAAGTTAGCGCTGTGATGAAACATTTTAAGTCACACATAATCAAAGGGAAACTGGCCACACTGTCTGAATGCCAGCAGTGTAAGTCCGCTGAAAATCATGTTTTGTCAAGGCGAAGTGCACAAAACATCAGAGATTTCGTGCGAAATCGCGGAATTAGTTTAAAAAGGAAAGCACAACTCAAGTAAAGTTGGATCATGTCTTATTTGATGTTGTTCTATTTTGATTATTACTTGTTTGTTTTTGTTAATAATAATGGCAGCAGTAATTTGTTTAAAAAAAGCAATCCTGTCAGCATTTCATCACCCTCATGTTGTTTCAAGCCTGCATGACTTTCTATCTTCAGTGGAATGCAAAAGGAGATGTTTAGCAGAATGCTAGGGCCAACCTCAGCCTCAGGGGTTTTTTGTATGGGGAAGGAGGTGCTTTAGTTAAGTAAGTAAAACTGCTTATAAGTTTTAAATAATACCTGTTGTTTGACACTCCATTTACCAATATACTTACAAAAATCATGCAGAACCTACTCTTTAATGTGTTAATACTTTGGTGCCTGTTATGTTGTTTTTTTTTTTGTGTTCCGGTCCTCTTAAGTCACCTTAGTCTTGGTAATACACGGTGTTGTCAGGTGTGTGTGTGTGTGTGTGTGTGTGCGTGCATGTACCATTAAACACACTCGTCCTTATAATGTTGGATTGTGCAGTTGTGTATTGTGTTTAAGATCCAGTCCTCTTAAATCACCTTAGTCTTGGTAATACACAGTGTTGTCAGGTGTGTGTGTTGTGTGCGAGCATGTGCCATTAAACACACTCGTCCTTATAATGTTGGATTGTGCAGTTGTGTATTGTGTTTAAGATCCAGTCCTCTTAAGTCACCTTAGTCTTGGTAATACACCGTGTTGTCAGGTGTGTGTGTTGTGTGCGTTGTTGTACCGTTAAACAATCGTCCTTTAATGTTGGATTGTGCAGTTTGTATTGTGTTAGATCAGTCTCTTTGAGGGGGGGGGGGCATGTACCATTAAACACACTCGTCCTTATAATGTTGGATTGTGCAGTTGTGTATTGTGTTTAAGATCCAGTCCTCTTAAATCACCTTAGTCTTGGTAATACACAGTGTTGTCAGGTGTGTGTGTTGTGTGTGGGCATGTACCATTAAACACACTCGTCCTTATAATGTTGGATTGTGCAGTTGTGTATTGTGTTTAAGATCCAGTCCTCTTAAATCACCTTAGTCTTGGTAAAACACAGTGTTGTCAGGTGTGTGTGTTGTGTGTGGGCATGTACCATTAAACACACTCGTCCTTATAATGTTGGATTGTGCAGTTGTGTATTGTGTTTAAGATCCAGTCCTCTTAAATCACCTTAGTCTTGGTAATACACAGTGTTGTCAGGTGTGTGTGTTGTGTGCGTGGCATGTACCATTAAACACACTCGTCCTTATAATGTTGGATTGTGCAGTTGTGTATTGTGTTTAAGATCAAGTCCTCTTAAAGTCACCTTAGTCTTGGTAATACACAGTGTTGTCAGGTGTGTGTGTTGTGTGTGTGCATGTACCATTAAACACACTCGTCCTTATAATGTTGGATTGTGCAGTTGTGTATTGTGTTTAAGATCAAGTCCTCTTAAGTCACCTTAGTCTTGGTAATACACAGTGTTGTCAGGTGTGTGTGTTGTGTGTGGGCATGTACCATTAAACACACTCGTCCTTATAATGTTGGATTGTGCAGTTGTGTATTGTGTTTAAGATCAAGTCCTCTTAAGTCACCTTAGTCTTGGTAATACACAGTGTTGTCAGGTGTGTGTGTTGTGTGTGGGCATGTACCATTAAACACACTCGTCCTTATAATGTTGGATTGTGCAGTTGTGTATTGTGTTTAAGATCCAGTCCTCTTAAATCACCTTAGTCTTGGTAATACACAGTGTTGTCAGGTGTGTGTGTTGTGTGCGGGCATGTACCATTAAACACACTCGTCCTTATAATGTTGGATTGTGCAGTTGTGTATTGTGTTTAAGATCCAGTCCTCTTAAATCACCTTAGTCTTGGTAATACACAGTGTTGTCAGGTGTGTGTGTTGTGTGTGTGCATGTACCATTAAACACACTCGTCCTTATAATGTTGGATTGTGCAGTTGTGTATTGTGTTTAAGATCAAGTCCTCTTAAGTCACCTTAGTCTTGGTAATACACAGTGTTGTCAGGTGTGTGTGTTGTGTGTGGGCATGTACCATTAAACACACTCGTCCTTATAATGTTGGATTGTGCAGTTGTGTATTGTGTTTAAGATCCAGTCCTCTTAAGTCACCTTAGTCTTGGTAATACACAGTGTTGTCAGGTGTGTGTGTTGTGTGCGGGCATGTACCATTAAACACACTCGTCCTTATAATGTTGGATTGTGCAGTTGTGTATTGTGTTTAAGATCAAGTCCTCTTAAGTCACCTTAGTCTTGGTAATACACAGTGTTGTCAGGTGTGTGTGTTGTGTGTGGGCATGTACCATTAAACACACTCGTCCTTATAATGTTGGATTGTGCAGTTGTGTATTGTGTTTAAGATCCAGTCCTCTTAAGTCACCTTAGTCTTGGTAATACACAGTGTTGTCAGGTGTGTGTGTTGTGTGCGGCATGTACCATTAAACACACTCGTCCTTATAATGTTGGATTGTGCAGTTGTGTATTGTGTTTAAGATCCAGTCCTCTTAAGTCACCTTAGTCTTGGTAATACACAGTGTTGTCAGGTGTGTGTGTTGTGTGCGGGCATGTACCATTAAACACACTCGTCCTTATAATGTTGGATTGTGCAGTTGTGTATTGTGTTTAAGATCCAGTCCTCTTAAGTCACCTTAGTCTTGGTAATACACAGTGTTGTCAGGTGTGTGTGTTGTGTGTGGGCATGTACCATTAAACACACTCGTCCTTATAATGTTGGATTGTGCAGTTGTGTATTGTGTTTAAGATCAAGTCCTCTTAAGTCACCTTAGTCTTGGTAATACACAGTGTTGTCAGGTGTGTGTGTTGTGTGTGGGCATGTACCATTAAACACACTCGTCCTTATAATGTTGGATTGTGCAGTTGTGTATTGTGTTTAAGATCCAGTCCTCTTAAATCACCTTAGTCTTGGTAATACACAGTGTTGTCAGGTGTGTGTGTTGTGTGCGGGCATGTACCATTAAACACACTCGTCCTTATAATGTTGGATTGTGCAGTTGTGTATTGTGTTTAAGATCCAGTCCTCTTAAGTCACCTTAGTCTTGGTAATACACAGTGTTGTCAGGTGTGTGTGTTGTGTGCGGGCATGTACCATTAAACACACTCGTCCTTATAATGTTGGATTGTGCAGTTGTGTATTGTGTTTAAGATCCAGTCCTCTTAAATCACCTTAGTCTTGGTAATACACAGTGTTGTCAGGTGTGTGTGTTGTGTGCGGGCATGTACCATTAAACACACTCGTCCTTATAATGTTGGATTGTGCAGTTGTGTATTGTGTTTAAGATCCAGTCCTCTTAAGTCACCTTAGTCTTGGTAATACACAGTGTTGTCAGGTGTGTGTGTTGTGTGTGGTGCATGTACCATTAAACACACTCGTCCTTATAATGTTGGATTGTGCAGTTGTGTATTGTGTTTAAGATCCAGTCCTCTTAAATCACCTTAGTCTTGGTAATACACAGTGTTGTCAGGTGTGTGTGTTGTGTGCGTGCATGTACCATTAAACACACTCGTCCTTATAATGTTGGATTGTGCAGTTGTGTATTGTGTTTAAGATCCAGTCCTCTTAAATCACCTTAGTCTTGGTAATACACAGTGTTGTCAGGTGTGTGTGTTGTGTGTGGGCATGTACCATTAAACACACTCGTCCTTATAATGTTGGATTGTGCAGTTGTGTATTGTGTTTAAGATCCAGTCCTCTTAAATCACCTTAGTCTTGGTAATACACAGTGTTGTCAGGTGTGTGTGTTGTGTGTGGGCATGTACCATTAAACACACTCGTCCTTATAATGTTGGATTGTGCAGTTGTGTATTGTGTTTAAGATCCAGTCCTCTTAAATCACCTTAGTCTTGGTAATACACAGTGTTGTCAGGTGTGTGTGTTGTGTGCGGGCATGTACCATTAAACACACTCGTCCTTATAATGTTGGATTGTGCAGTTGTGTATTGTGTTTAAGATCCAGTCCTCTTAAATCACCTTAGTCTTGGTAAAACACAGTGTTGTCAGGTGTGTGTGTTGTGTGTGGGCATGTACCATTAAACACACTCGTCCTTATAATGTTGGATTGTGCAGTTGTGTATTGTGTTTAAGATCCAGTCCTCTTAAATCACCTTAGTCTTGGTAATACACAGTGTTGTCAGGTGTGTGTGTTGTGTGCGGGCATGTACCATTAAACACACTCGTCCTTATAATGTTGGATTGTGCAGTTGTGTATTGTGTTTAAGATCCAGTCCTCTTAAATCACCTTAGTCTTGGTAATACACAGTGTTGTCAGGTGTGTGTGTTGTGTGCGGGCATGTACCATTAAACACACTCGTCCTTATAATGTTGGATTGTGCAGTTGTGTATTGTGTTTAAGATCCAGTCCTCTTAAATCACCTTAGTCTTGGTAATACACAGTGTTGTCAGGTGTGTGTGTTGTGTGTGGGCATGTACCATTAAACACACTCGTCCTTATAATGTTGGATTGTGCAGTTGTGTATTGTGTTTAAGATCCAGTCCTCTTAAATCACCTTAGTCTTGGTAATACACAGTGTTGTCAGGTGTGTGTGTTGTGTGCGGGCATGTACCATTAAACACACTCGTCCTTATAATGTTGGATTGTGCAGTTGTGTATTGTGTTTAAGATCCAGTCCTCTTAAATCACCTTAGTCTTGGTAATACACAGTGTTGTCAGGTGTGTGTGTTGTGTGCGGGCATGTACCATTAAACACACTCGTCCTTATAATGTTGGATTGTGCAGTTGTGTATTGTGTTTAAGATCCAGTCCTCTTAAGTCACCTTAGTCTTGGTAATACACAGTGTTGTCAGGTGTGTGTGTTGTGTGCGGGCATGTACCATTAAACACACTCGTCCTTATAATGTTGGATTGTGCAGTTGTGTATTGTGTTTAAGATCCAGTCCTCTTAAATCACCTTAGTCTTGGTAATACACAGTGTTGTCAGGTGTGTGTGTTGTGTGCGGGCATGTACCATTAAACACACTCGTCCTTATAATGTTGGATTGTGCAGTTGTGTATTGTGTTTAAGATCCAGTCCTCTTAAATCACCTTAGTCTTGGTAATACACAGTGTTGTCAGGTGTGTGTGTTGTGTGCGGGCATGTACCATTAAACACACTCGTCCTTATAATGTTGGATTGTGCAGTTGTGTATTGTGTTTAAGATCCAGTCCTCTTAAATCACCTTAGTCTTGGTAATACACAGTGTTGTCAGGTGTGTGTGTTGTGTGTGTGTGGGCATGTACCATTAAACACACTCGTCCTTATAATGTTGGATTGTGCAGTTGTGTATTGTGTTTAAGATCCAGTCCTCTTAAATCACCTTAGTCTTGGTAATACACAGTGTTGTCAGGTGTGTGTGTTGTGTGTGGGCATGTACCATTAAACACACTCGTCCTTATAATGTTGGATTGTGCAGTTGTGTATTGTGTTTAAGATCCAGTCCTCTTAAATCACCTTAGTCTTGGTAATACACAGTGTTGTCAGGTGTGTGTGTTGTGTGCGGGCATGTACCATTAAACACACTCGTCCTTATAATGTTGGATTGTGCAGTTGTGTATTGTGTTTAAGATCCAGTCCTCTTAAATCACCTTAGTCTTGGTAATACACAGTGTTGTCAGGTGTGTGTGTTGTGTGTGGGCATGTACCATTAAACACACTCGTCCTTATAATGTTGGATTGTGCAGTTGTGTATTGTGTTTAAGATCCAGTCCTCTTAAATCACCTTAGTCTTGGTAATACACAGTGTTGTCAGGTGTGTGTGTTGTGTGTGGGCATGTACCATTAAACACACTCGTCCTTATAATGTTGGATTGTGCAGTTGTGTATTGTGTTTAAGATCCAGTCCTCTTAAATCACCTTAGTCTTGGTAATACACAGTGTTGTCAGGTGTGTGTGTTGTGTGCGGGCATGTACCATTAAACACACTCGTCCTTATAATGTTGGATTGTGCAGTTGTGTATTGTGTTTAAGATCCAGTCCTCTTAAATCACCTTAGTCTTGGTAATACACAGTGTTGTCAGGTGTGTGTGTTGTGTGTGGGCATGTACCATTAAACACACTCGTCCTTATAATGTTGGATTGTGCAGTTGTGTATTGTGTTTAAGATCCAGTCCTCTTAAATCACCTTAGTCTTGGTAATACACAGTGTTGTCAGGTGTGTGTGTTGTGTGCGGGCATGTACCATTAAACACACTCGTCCTTATAATGTTGGATTGTGCAGTTGTGTATTGTGTTTAAGATCCAGTCCTCTTAAATCACCTTAGTCTTGGTAATACACAGTGTTGTCAGGTGTGTGTGTTGTGTGCGGGCATGTACCATTAAACACACTCGTCCTTATAATGTTGGATTGTGCAGTTGTGTATTGTGTTTAAGATCCAGTCCTCTTAAATCACCTTAGTCTTGGTAATACACAGTGTTGTCAGGTGTGTGTGTTGTGTGCGGGCATGTACCATTAAACACACTCGTCCTTATAATGTTGGATTGTGCAGTTGTGTATTGTGTTTAAGATCCAGTCCTCTTAAATCACCTTAGTCTTGGTAATACACAGTGTTGTCAGGTGTGTGTGTTGTGTGTGGGCATGTACCATTAAACACACTCGTCCTTATAATGTTGGATTGTGCAGTTGTGTATTGTGTTTAAGATCCAGTCCTCTTAAGTCACCTTAGTCTTGGTAATACACAGTGTTGTCAGGTGTGTGTGTTGTGTGCGGGCATGTACCATTAAACAATTCAATTCAATTCAATTTTATTTATATAGCGCTTTTCACAATTTGCATTGTTCCAAAGCAGCTTTACAGGGGAAAAACGAAAAACCCAAGAAAGGGTAAAACACACTACATGGTGTTTTATAAAAATCCAATTATTCTAGTAAATAATATCTATGTTAATCTGATTTCTTTAGCATATTTGCATTAATTGAATGCTTGGCTGAAAAGATGCGTTTTTACTCTAGATTTAAATTGGGCGAGTGTGTCTGATCCTCGAATAATATCAGGAAGGCTATTCCAGAGTTTAGGTGCTACGTATGAGAAAGCTCGACCCCCTTTGGAGGATTTAGTTATTCTGGGTATTACTCAAAAGTCCTGCGTTTTGAGATCTTAGAGAGCGTGATGGGTTGTAGTGTGATAGAAGCTCTGTTAGGTAGGTAGGGGCTAAACCCTTTAAGGCTTTATAAGTGATTAAAAGAACTTTAAAGTCAATACGATACTTAATGGGTAGCCAGTGAAGGGTTGATAAAATTGGGGTTATGTGATCGTATTTTCTGGACCTGGTTAGGACTCTGGCAGCTGCATTCTGAACTAACTGTAGTTTGTTTATTGATGATGCAGGACAGCCACTGAGTAGCGCATTACAGTAGTCAAGTCTTGAGGTTATAAATGCATGAATAAGCTTCTCCGCGTCAGCAACACACAGAATATTTCGTAACTTGGCCACATTTCTTAGGTGGAAAAAAGCTGTTTTTGTGACATTTGAGATGTGATTTTGAAATGACAGGCTGCTGTCTAATATAACGCCTAGATCTTTTACTGTATTTGTTGGAGTAACAGTACATCCTTCAATTTGCAGTTTATAATCAGAATTATTTGGTTTGCGTGTCTTTGGTCCGATAAGTAGTATTTCTGTTTTATTAGAATTTAAAAGAAGGAAATTACAGGTCATCCAGTGTTTTATATCTTCAATGCACTCTGCCATTTTGGATAGCTTGGAGGAATCATCTGGTCTTGATGAGATATATAGCTGAGTATCATCTGCATAGCAATGGAAGCTAATTCCATGTTTTTTAATAATGTTTCCGAGGGAAGCATGTATATGGAGAACAGAACGGGTCCCAGAACCGATCCCTGAGGTAGTCCATAATTTACTTGCGTTAGATTTGATGATTCCCCATTTAAATGGACAAATTGATGTCTGTCTGATAAGTAAGATCTGAACCATTGTAGTGCCTGTCCCTCAATACCAGTATAATTGGTTAAGCGATCTAGAAGTATGTTATGGTCTACGGTATCGAACGCAGCACTAAGGTCAAGCAGGACCAGGAGTGAGATGTTACCTTTATCTGATGCTATAAGCAGGTCGTTTGTAATTTTAACGAGCGCAGTCTCAGTGCTATGATGCGGTCTGAAGCCTGACTGAAATTTTTCGTGCATGTCGTTATTTTGTAAGAAAGAGCACAACTGAGTGCACACTACTTTTTCTAGGATTTTAGACAGGTATGGAAGATTTGAAATCGGTCTATAGTTTCCTAGTTCATTTGGATCTAAGTTTGGTTTCTTGATTAGAGGCTTAATGACGGCCATCTTAAAGGGTCCTGGGACATGGCCTAGATTAATTGACGAGTTGATAATGTTATAGATGGGCTCAATTGCAACAGGTAGTAACTCTTTTAATAATTTAGTTGGTATGGGGTCTAGTAAGCAAGTTGTAGGTTTAGAAGTTGCAATAAGTTTAATTAAATCCTCCTGTTTTATAGATGAAAAACGCTGGAGCCTTTTTTTTTGGAGCGATGGTTGGTGCTAATTCACAGGACAGATTTGGAGGTTGAGTATTAACAATTTTGTAGCGAATGTTTTCGATTTTCTCTGTAAAAAATTTCATGAATTCCTTGCTACCGAAGTGCGGCGGAATAGCCAGGTCAGGTGGTGTCTGTTTATTTGTTAATTTAGCGACTGTGCTAAATAAAAACCTTGGATTGTTTTTGTTGGTTTCTATGAGGTTACTAAGGTGCTCAGCCTTTGCTGCTTTTAGTGCCTTTTTATAACAATTTGAACTCTCTTTCCACGCCATTTTAAAGACTTCTAATTGCGATTTTATCCATTTGCGCTCTAGTTTGCGAGTTTCTCTTTTTAGGGCCCGAGTGGTGCTATTGTACCATGGTGCAATATTTTTCTCAGTAATCTTTTTTGACTTTGTAGGTGCGACTGCTTCTAATGTATTAGAGAAAATAGTGCCCAATTTCCTGGTCATGTCATCGAGCGATTCTTTATTTATTGGTACGGTTATTAAAGGAGTCAGATCTGGCAAGATCTTTGTGAAACTATCTTTAGTAGCGGAGGTGATTGTTCTACCCTGTCGATAACGAGTTAAAGGGCTGATTCCAGACGTGCACAAAGTACCCGTTATAAGATAGTGATCGGTGACATCTTCGCTTTGAGGCGTAATATCTATATTGGTTAGATCGGCTCCGTGAGATATAATCAGGTCTAGTGTATGATTAAATCGATGAGTGGAACCTTTAATGTGTTGTATTACCCCGAAACATTTTAGTAGTTCTGTAACTAAGCCAGTGCTAATGCATCATTTGTACCTACTCTACGTGGATATTAAAATCTCCAACAATTACGTATTTTATCAGCGTTCTTCACCAATAGATCCGATAGCATAAGTCAGCGAACTTTTTAAAGAAATTAAGCATAGGGACTAGGTGGTCTATAGACCGTAGCCAATGCAAAAGAAAGCAAAGGTTTTTTACTTTTGTTAGGAATAATTATGTTCAACGCAAGCACTTCAAATGATTTAAATTTATGCTTTATTCTCTGAGTTACATTAAGAAAGTTTCTAAATATTGTAGCTACGCCGCCACTCCCGGCCAACCGGACGTGGCTCATGCATATAGCAGTAGCTTGGTGGGGTACACTCATTTAGACCAGAAATAATCATTTGGTTTAAGTTAAATCTTGGTAAGACAGAGTATATCAAAACTGTTGTCCGTGATCATTTCATTCCACAATAACTGCCTTTGAATTTAGTGATCTAATATTGAGTAGGCCGAACTTTATAAATTGGTTTTGGTTGTTTATTACATTGTCTTCAGGTTTAATCAGAGTCAAATTTTTTCTATGACTTTTGCAAAAAAAAAAATTCACTTGGTAGTATTATTCGGGGGACACATATAGTCTCTATATATTTTGAAACAGTAACATTTATAGCAATTGATGCGCACATTCTATGGTTAAGGTCTTGACTTACCTGAGTTATACTTTCCTGAGGGAGACACAGTCAACAGGTGCGTAGCGCCTTCGAGATGTTGTGGGACAGGAGAGCCGCGCCGATGCTGCTGGGGTGCAGGCCGATGTGGCGGAAGAGCCTAGGTCGCTCCGAGAACAGATCAAAATTATTTACAAAGAGCAGCTTCTGTTCAGTACACCATGACATCAACCATTGATTAAGTGAAAAAAGTCTTTACTGAACTTATCATTCCCCTCGTCGGTAGGTAGGCAGCGGTCCTGATACGATAATCCTCGCTGCTGGCGATGCGTTGCGTACCGTCTCGATCAGACTCCTGAAATCCCTCTTCAGGATCTCCGACTGCCGCTTCCTTAGACGTCGTTCACTCCCGCGTGCAGCACGACAGCTTCGACGTTAGCGTTGTCCTTCAGGGGATCGCAGGTACTGGCGCAGACACATCAAGAACACGAGCGCCGGGAAAACAGTGAGTGCGCACCTTACCTTAGTAGATGTATGGCGTATGTTCCAGACGATCGAGTCTCCGATGATCACAGCGTTGCATTCGGTCTCACAGAAGGCGGCAAAGCGGTCCTGGTCGGGATCTCGAAGACTGGTGGCGGCAGCTGAGTCATCTCACCGGTCCTGGCTTGTGCCTTTCGCCGATGGTGTGCCGGTGCAGGATTGCAGTTCATTTGGGCTGATCGTGTTCTCGTAGCCTGGGCTCTGTGCAGAGAAACACGCGGAGTAGAAGTGGAAGAAGTATTATAATCGCAATGAAAACTTACCGCGGATTTGCGAGCTTCAGCACGGGATGTTTCCAGCGCCGTTATACGTTCTCGCAGCCGTGTCTGCTTCTCAAGTAAATCCTGGATCTGCTTCTCCACAGCATCCAATTCCGACCGTAGCGCGAGCGTTTCCTCATCTGCACACAAAGGTACAAACACGTCTGAAGCATTAGCATTAGCCATTAGTGATGTAATAGTGACAACAGCGAGTTAAGCAGTATGCAGGCTGGTAATGCTAATAGCCTAAGGGCTAACACAGAGTGATCCGATAGAAATAAGTTATCAGTACGTTTAACAACGATTTTGTTTATGCTATACTTAAGGATAGGTTTCACTCTCGCTCAATAACAATTTAAGACAGAATTCTTCAAGATGTAACAAGAATAATTAGATTTGGTAGAGCTCCCGCTCAAACCACGCGCTCTCAGTAAACTCTCAGCAAACTCTCAGCAAACAGGAAATAGAAATAGAATAAATTAATCACAGTTGAAATGTAAAAGTTGATAAATTAAAACACATTTGATTTTAATACCATGTGCTTTTTAAACGATTTATTTTAAGAAAGTTATTTAGGGGATTTTAGTGTTCCAACAACACAGTTTTGCTAGGACATTTGCTATAAATGATAAAACTGAGTCGAATTTAAATCAATTCTAGGCTAATGCCAATAGATTTTGCACACACCAAGTCAAAACAAAAAGTTGTATATATTTTCTACAGGTGTTGATTTCTTTAATTTAATTGATTGACACTGAGACAGACAGCTTTAAGATCTACTGTATGCAAGGATCTAATATAATGTTAGACATTGGATTTTTCACCAACAATTAACAAATAATGAATGAATTTAATTGAATCCTAATTTGTAGTATCATCAGGGTGGTGTGCACAAAGGGACAATCTGGATCTAGTAATCTGTGCATCTAATAACTGCGTTAAATTAATTGCGTACAAGAATTAAGAAAAATAAACACAAGAAGACAGGGAAACACAGGCAAAAACACATACACATAATAAAAGAGCACAAACTCAGGGGCTGTGAAACGAGAGGCCCCCCGCGCCCCTAGGGGGAGGACACAGCACACCACCCGACCACTACGCGCAACATTGCGCCCAGACACCGCCCCCCCCGCCCACGGACGAGGCAGCTCAACCAACACAACAAAAACAAAAACAACACTTTGCCACATTAGAATTATAATATGTTTGCGTTTAATGAGATAGTTTTGAGATATTGAGTAACAGTTTAAACATTCACATAGCAAAGATGGGGAACAAATCTCTAAAATATCAAAATAATTTCAAAATTGTAATTGGAACAGGTTGAGTGCAGACAAATTCAAAAAAAAAAAAATCCCTTTCCGCTTGGAATTGTAGGGTTCTATCTGGCAAAACATTAATTGAAACAATTTCTAAACAGTTCTCACAAACTTAGCATAATTTCACACTGTTAGCCTATTTTAGGTTAACAAAACGAATAAGAATCTGTCGAAATATGTTAGTGACACGCATTGTATTGAGCCAGAATCGTAATTATGACCGGCCATGTAATTTGTCATTGTCTTCTTACGAGAAAGATCTTAAGAAAATATTTTTAACATTCGTTAAAAATACTGATGCGGATACAGGTGCTGATACAAAGTAACTTCGTATTTATCGTACTATTGCTCTTATGACATTTCGCTTATTGCTCCCTGAACTCTTTGTAAGTCACTTTGGATAAAAGCGTCTGCTAAATGACTAAATGTCAAATGTAAATGCAAGCAGTCGCAAAATGTACACAATTTGGGCTATGTAAAAATCTAATAATATGTAAATAACTAATGTGACGGAAATGCCAGACTTTATAATTCCAATGTGACGACTATCCGACACTCAAGTATTTGTAAACAAAGTTTGAATGATATATATATTGTTGTGGAATTTTCTCATTCCTTAATCAAAGTGAGTTTTTAAACACTTTAGACAAATGCAACAGACAGAGAGGATGAGTTACCTTGCAAGGTATTTTATATTTATTGACATTCAGTCTGCATCACAAGCATGGTGCAGAGAGAAGGTGCCCTCCTTCTCATTTACAGGGCTTTTATATGATCCAAACATGACACCCCTTCTTCTCCCCCACCCTTGAGCAAGAACGTATCTTTGGTAACGAAGATGTGTCGCCATCCCTTATCTTTACCAGAACCTCTTGGTCTTTGCTCAAGGGCAAAGAAGCTGAGTGGTCTGCCACGTAGCAAAACATTTCTCAGGAATTTAAGAACAACAAGATAGACAGTCTTGAATCAATTTTTACAGAGATTAGCATGAAGAAACCCACGTCATGAAAATTTCCATCACATTACCAACGTTCTTTAAAATATATTTTCTGTTCTGCAGAAAAAGAAAGCCATACAGGTTTGAAATTACATTAGGTTGAGTAAATGATGAAAGGTGATCACTATACAGCGTCATTATAGGGATAGTTCACCCCAAAATTCTGTCATCATTTACACACCCTCATGTAATTTCATACATGTATGAATTACTGTTTTGTATGAATGTATTTTGACGTCATTGAGTAAGTAAATATATGGTGAAAACAAAAAAATAAGCATATAATTTAACATAAATATTAAATCAATGTAGCGTTACATGTCACAGGTAACGTTATTCATATTCATTTAAACGCCATGTATTCGTATTTCAGGAATGCTGTATTTAAGTATATAACGTTACATTTTGTCAAAATAAAGCGTGCACTGACCTGTCCTGAGATACACTGATAATCCCGTCCTCTTTGGGGATGATCACAGCCGTGTTCACCACATCTTGAAAGCCCTCGATCTTACTTAACAGGACGGGCTTTCGTGTCTGCGGGAGGGGGTGAATCTCTGCCGCATAGGGCTGTGGTTTCAAACCTCTCGGGGAGAAACGGGAAGGGGTGGGGTTTTCGAGGGGGGGGGGGGGGGGGGTGGGGGGGGGTTTACGGTTACAGTGAGTAGCAATCGCTGAAGCATGTTCCATGGATACTTGCGTGTTGTCATGACCCCTTCTATGTAATCAGACGATCCGACTTATCACTGAATCAACGATGTTTGCGTGGGGGAATTGTTTTTTTTTAATTTTTTAATTTTGTTTTGAACTACACATCATTAAACCTTTTTCACGTGTCAATTGGCACGTAAATATAAAAAGATGAGTGGCCTGGCTTAATATCTAGATTTTTTATTTGATTAGATTACATTGATTTAAGTATATACATTTTTTACAGAATGTGTCAAACTCTGTCCAGTCTTTTGTTAAACAAGGACAAGGACAACCTCAACCACCACCACAGCAGGTTGGTATTTATGTAATACAAATAAGTGTGTAATACACACTTGTCTATTCTAGAGTCTATTCATTCTCACTGGTTTCAGGATTGGGTCACTAACAATTCATGCTTAATGTTACTTCTCACTCTTTCATAGGTTCAGCCAGACTTTTCTCCATCTCCTCTGAAAGATGCGGACGGCAGGGGAGAAGACTGCCCGCCAAAAGGCATCAAAAAAAATAACCCGCGGTATTCACACTGGTTTCAGGATTGGGTCACTAACAAATTCATGCTTAATGTTACTTCTCACTCTTTCATAGGTTCAGCCAGACTTTTCTCCATCTCCTCTGAACACATGCGACACTGACAGCCCAGAAGAACTGCCCGTCCAAAAGGCATCAAAACAAGTAAGTCACTGCCGAATTCATTCACACTGGTTTCAGGATTGGGTCACTAACAAATTCATGCTTAATGTTACTTCTCACTCTTTCATAGGTTCAGCCAGACTTTTCTCCATCTCCTCTGAACACATGCTACACTGACAGCGCAGAAGAACTGCCCGTGCAAAAGGCATCAAAGTGTATGCAGTGTATGGTGATTAAAAATCATGTAGCGCATGACCTGACAGAACAATGACTAGTAAATTGAACAGTTCACATTTTTTTAATAAGCCTTTCAATCCCTAATGCTTGCTAATTTAACATAAAGTGGTTTGTTAGATCATCCTATCATTTGTCATTTATTTACTGATAGTATTAGGACCACTGATCTCAGGATCAAGTAGTAGTCATTGTGTAATTATTTATTTTTTAGACTATAAACTTAAGATGATAATTTTACACATCATCTGTGCATGAGTAAGAAGAACAGCATGGGTAAATTGAATTAAAACAAGATCTGCCCCTAAATTTTTTCCTTTTCATTATAACTATTATATGAATGAGTTGTGTTTTGTTCAAACTGGGCAAAGGATTTATAGTTCCCAGCATTCTTTGCGGAAGACTAAATTTGGAAGTGTTGCTGTATGTGTTATTCACCCAAGAGGTACACTTGTTAGTGTTTATTGTTCATTTCTCTTTTTTAGAAGAGTTTGTTATATTAAAAAAAATTAAACATGAAAATCTTTTGAGCTCTGTTAACTTAACACATACTTCAACGTATAAATAATGTTGCATATTTTTGATTTATGTATAAAAATGATTGAACATTGTCATTGTTTTTACAAGCATAAGTGGGAAACTTGAGTAATGTAAATATAACTTTAATATGTGCTACTGAAAAACATATATTTGTGTTTGGGTAGTTATGAATAGCAGTTAGGAGACGGAAGAAGCATTTTTTGTTTAAGCTTCCATCTGTGTTATACATTCCTGAAGGAGAGAGATCTGAAACTGGAGTCAAATTTTAGATCTATAAGATCGGCAAGCCATATTCCGCAGTTGGATCTATCACTAGCAACAAATTGTAAAAACACAATTGAATGTTAGTAAACAAAGATGCCAGAATTCTTTTCCTACATAACTTTAATTGTTGAAAAACAAGATTTTTTTAGCTAAAACTTCAACACAATAAAAAAGCATTTACACATAAAAAGGCTAACTGATGTTTCAAAGGTCAAGGTTATGCAGACAAGACACACGCAGATTTCTTCTATCATACATTTCCTGCATGAAAAACTCCATGTCCTCCATTCTTTCAAATGTGAAAAGGAAGGGAGCCCGGATTTTGTCTTCATCCATTTCACCATCATAAAAAATGGTGTCAAAAAACAGATCCTTGTTATGGCCAACAAGGCATCATCCTCACTCATGCTTGTGATCTGTGGTAGGTAAAGTGTGTTCGGTTGTCCTCCACCCAGTCACTGGGAAGCTGAATCCGTTTCATCACAGCAGAGTCCTTTGTGCAAAAAGATAAGACATTTCAATAATAATGTCAATATTCAATTGCTGCTCAAACACTTTTATGAAACAGGAAGGTAATTGCATAAATAAGTCAAACAATAGATAAACATATATTTATGTACATACATGGATTCTCGTAGTTGGGGTGACCTCCATGACGTCTGGCACAGTTGGGATGACCTCCATGACGTCTGGCACAGTTGGGATGACCTCCATGAATTATCCGGTTGGATCACTTGTATGTTGACTGACAGTTGGCTTTATAGAAAGAGTGCAAAAACAGTACACTTTTCCCAGTGTGCATTATTTATGACAAATTACCTGCATACTGAGGAATGCTCATAATGCATATCTTTATTCAAAGTATAGTTATCAATATCATACCTTGCCAGAGGAAAAGCTTGCAGTAACTGATGGCACCACCACCTCCTGATTGCAGGCATGTCAGACTTAAAGATGCAAAGTGAAAATCTTAGTCATTAAATTCGAATCACTTCTGTAGTTCATTTTGGTGATCAAATAACTAGAAATGGATAAATATTCCACAGTCAGTCCCTCGAAGCTGAAGTGGTGCACCCTGTTAATTAAGAGTAGACATACAGTGGGCTATATAGTTTATTCTGAATGTATTATAGGATGACATTTCACTGCTGTTGATAATGGTTTACAAGCAAAGTTAAAAGCTGTAGCTCAAAGTCACTCAGGAAGGACATAGTCCAAATGCAAGGTGAAATATGATTTGCTAAGTTTCTAAAACAAATCAATACATGCAATTATTACAACAATAAATCTGGAGCAGTCACATGTAAGAAGAAAAGTTTAACATGCTATATTATACCATGGTCAGTCTCAACACTGGATTCTTATTAGCTGGAAGGTGTTGTGCATTTAAACAGTTAACTGCACAAGTAATTCCAGTCTAGTTGCATAGACACATCATCTTTACAAAACCAATGACAGTTTTCTCTATTAATTGTGGCATGACCATGATCATGTATGATTGTTTTCAAATATGTGTGCTTCATTTCGGGTGCTTTTTCATCTCCATGTCATGCATTCAAATAATTCCCCACAAATTAACGTTATGTAACGTTAGTTAGGTTCTTGAGTTTTTGACGCTAACGTTAAAATATGCACGATTGCACATTCAGGGACTCAAAAACAGCTGAGAAAACAAACATTTGCACACAACTAAAAGTTAATTTTATCTTTAAAGATCATTTTTTGCATACTCCGACTATCTCGAAATGTTTCTGACTCTCCGCCATCTTCCCATGTGGGGCGCATCACGTGCTGCACAGCGGTGAAGTTCGAGGCTGTAGCTCCTCCTCGCTGGACATGAAGCTCCTCCTTGCTGGACGTCTAGCGAGGAGGAGGAGCTACAAGAAAGCTCTGCAGCGAGTAGCCTCGGATCTGTCTGTGACGTCAATTTGTTTGCAACGCTAAGAAGAGCTGCGTCCCTCAGCGACTCATAAGAGTGAATTACTGCTCAAGTCCTGCGATCATCGACTCACTTCATGTCGGATATCAAGTGTTTGAGTGGATCATCCGAGCGAGCGGTTGACACAGCTGTACCTGGGCTCCTCATGGAAGTTTTCACCGAAGATAGTAAACCAGAACTTGGTCCTGTCACGGCGATGTCCGATGGCACTACACAAGGTATGTGTTCGTCTTGTAAACACAGTCGGTATGTGAACAAACATCTTTAACGATGATTTATTTGTGCGAATCGTTTTAAACAATCGTCTCAATAACACCAGAAAGCGTTTTACATGTTTTTATTTGCATGTCGCTACATGTCTAAACAGTGTTTGTTTGACTGTGTGTGGTCACGTGCCGAGTTCGCTGCAGCCGTTACCTTCACGTTTATAGTTCTTCCAGTGCTGGCTGGTAATCTGGCATACCGACGCACTTGGGGGCCGATATAATATAATATTATATTTTTTTAATGGCCATCGACCGGCCCATAAAGGAGGGGGCCCCTTGGGGGTTATATTTCATACTGACACGGGGGGCCCAATCCTCTCTTTTCTTTTTTTTCCCGTTCATATGCGTTTAACGATTTATCCAATACATCGATTATTGCACATTTCTGGAAGTCAATCTGATGAGAACATTTATTTATGAAAAACATCCATGACGTTAAATCGCTAACCAATCACTTTATGGTCAGATGGACTTCTAGCATATCAGGTCCATGTCAAAGGTTCTCTCTGTCTTCACAATAATTTCCTTATGTCAAACACGTCAATGGCTTTTGTTTGGTTGTTTTTACGGTGTGTTTTTCTGTGTTGTAGAACAACATGCCAAAGATAAAAAGAGGAAAGGAATCCGTGGCTTCTTTAAGAGAACTTGGAAGGCTATGAAGCGTCCCTTCATTCGCAGCAGCCACAAGACCGAAGTGGAGGCTATTGTACAGGACGAGCCCGTCCCGAGCACTTCAGGCCTCCAGCGAAAATCTGACAGAGACCAGACCGGTCCCTGCCAGCCACCGACTACAGCTTCTCCACCCAAAGAGGCCAGAGCCGATGATCTGGAAGTAGTCAGCATCACCAGAAGCGAAAGGTCTGTCTGCAGAATCATCCAGCACGACCCTGCGCTGCCAGTTGATGCTTCAGCAGAAGACATAGATTGTGTCAGGCCACAGGACAATGAGGACCAAGGTGAGATGACAAACCTTGACATTTATGATGATAACAGATATATCATACTTCTGTGTGCCTCAGTCGGAAAAGCCAAACACATGATCAACGTTCTCCTTGTTTTTGATTATCACTGTTGTTGTTCGGTGCTTTAGAACAACATACCAAAGAAGAGAAGAGGAAAGGAAAGGGTGGCTGCTTCAAGAGAGCATGGAAGGGTTTAAAGCGTCCCTTCTGTCGCCACCGCTGCAAGGACAGAGAGAAAAATGAACAACAAGGTGAGGTGATAAAACCGGGCAAACCTAGACATGTGTGCAGATAACAGCTGAATGAATGACAAGTTTTCTGTCCGCCTCAGTCTGAAGGGCCAAATACATGATGTAATAGAGTAACACACACTTCTGTGTTTTAAAATAGGGAAGAAGAAAGGAAAGGGTGGCTGCTTCAAGAGAGCATGGAAGGCTTTAAAGCGTCCCTTCCGTCGCCACCGCTGCAAGGACAGAGAGAAAAATGAACAACAAGGTGAGGTGATAAAACCGGGCAAACCTAGACATGTGTGCAGATAACAGCTGAATCATGGACCGCGGAACGCATCTGAACAAGGGGGGGCCATAATTTCAAGTCACGTGGAGGGGGTGGGGCGCAAATGCATTGAAACAGACAATATTACTGATATATTAAATAACGTTGCGGAGCACTTTATTTTATTCTGACACCACACAGTCACATCTACAGTACACACATGATGAACACGCACACATGTTTCCTCAGATTAACCCCTCTGATCCCACTTACATTCACACACAACAGGCCAAGCCTATTTACACATAAACGCACAGATGAAACTATAGCAAACACATAAAGTACATCCAGTCCACAACCACAACTCATCTTGCTGCCTTGAATCTAAATCAACATCATAGTCATTATCATCACAAGTCAAGACATTATTTTCAGATTGATGTGCAGAGCTGCACAGACACACACTCACACCCACAAAACAAGTAAAGTTTTCCGCTCGTGTCACAAAATGTCAGCCAGTTAAAATCTTTCAACCACTGATATTGAACTGATCTTGCTTGTTGTGAAGACCCAGTCCCCTGTACCTTTTTGGTCTTCATAAGAACAGCAGGGTTTTGTGAGATCCCCCGCAGCACTCACTTGTACAGTGGCTGTCGGTAGCTTGGCTTGAAGCCGGAGGAGAGCAGCTAGCGGGCTCGTCTGAGTCTGTGGTGGAGATGGACGCTCCGGGTCTGTTGTTGAGGCGACAGTGGAAGCTGGAGTAGTTTGCTCATTTTGTTTTGCCAGTTTATTTGTTAAAAATCTGACATTGACTTCTGTCCCTTCATTGTCGCAGCCTGGTAATCCCGCCAGCGGTTAAACAGGTGCCCGCTGTTAGCTCGCGACGATGCTCTCACATGACAGACCTAGTAACTACGTCAACGTAACGTCGTAGTTGATAAACAATGCACACTAATTTCAAATCAAAATGCAGTAGTCAGTGTGAGTTTTTTTTATCGCAGCAGTTTGTGAGAGTGAGTGAAGCTGTGTGGTGACTAGTATTGTTTGGCTCGTAAAATCACGGATACAACTTAGGCTTTTATTCATATCAGATAGTTTGTCAGAGTACAAAAGTTGCCCGGGCCGTGGCCCCCCTGGCCCCCCCAGTTCCGCGGTCTATGAGCTGAATGAATGACAAGTTTTCTGTCCGCCTCAGTCTGAAGGGCCAAATACATGATGTAATAGAGTAACACACACTTCTGTGTTTTAAAATAGGGAAGAAGAAAGGAAAGGATGGCTGCTTCAAGAGAGCATGGAAGGCTTTAAAGCGTCCCTTCCGTCGCCACCGCTGCAAGGACAGAGAGAACAATGAACAACAAGGTGAGGTGATAAAACCGGGCAAACCTAGACATGTGTGCAGATAACAGCTGAATGAATGACAAGTTTTCTGTCCGCCTCAGTCTGAAGGGCCAAATACATGATGTAATACAGTAACACACACTTCTGTGTTTTAAAATAGGGAAGAAGAAAGGAAAGAGGGGCTGCTTACGGAGTGCTTGTGAGCGTCTCAAGTGGGCATCAATAAGAAGAGTGCAGAGAATAGATTATTTCCTCCAAAATTGTCCCAACCGCTTGGATGACCATATGGACTACTTCCGCTGCCGCCACCACCGCTGCTGCGAACACGATCACAGCTGCTGCTTGAGAGATGATTTTTTTTTTTTTTAGGTTTCCGAGAGCAGATCTCGTCGACGGTGCCTTCAGTCACTCGCCCCTTTCCTGACTTCCCACAATACTGTAAGACAAAACAAATGTGCATTTTATCATTTATGCTCATCATGACTTTAAATCATTTTTGTGGGTGTGTGTTTGACCTCTGGCTTATAATTTCAATCAATGCAGATCGATTAGAAAAGTGTAGGGAAAAGAGGTGGCGTCCCGTCATGCGCTTCCTCCCCAAAACCCCGCTAGAAGGTGAGATGACATACAGTAAATGTGTAAACCTGGACATTTCTGTTGATGTTCTTTTCGTTGAAATAGTTCTCTGTGCCCTGGTCTGAAGAGGCGAATACGTAATAATCACACACTTGTAATTATAGTTATTTGTTCTGTGTTTTAGAACAACGTAGCAAAGAAAAGAAGAAGAAAGGAATCCGGGGGTTCTTCAAGAGAACGTGGAAGGCTGTAAAGCGTCCCTTTCGTGATCGCGAGACCAGAGTGGAGGCTTTTGAGGAGGACGATCCCGTCCCGTGTGCTTCTGGCCTCCAGCAAACGGCTGACAGCGAGCAGATCCGTACTGAGTGTTCTTCTGTCAGTGTTTCCACTGGCACAGAGAGCGTCAACCTCCAGAACAATGACAAGAACAAACAACACGGTAAGATGAAATAACCTGGACATTTATACTCACAATTTGCCTTTTCACGTCGATTGTTTTGACTGTTATAATCACTGTTCTGTTACTTTGTGTTTTAGAAAAACGTGCAGAAGAGATGAGCCAAAGAACACCGCTGTCTGTTCCCCCGATGTTTAAGCCGTCTGATGGTGAGTCCACCAGTTACTTTATCGCCTGCGGTTTTATTTGAAATGTCACCCCCGATGAAACTAACCACAAACATGACTGCACAATCACATGAATTGGCCACATCATATACAGTTATACTACATTCTCTGTGTCTGTGTGTTTTTCAGGAATATTTGATTCTCTTTATGACGAGGAGTACGGTCTTTTATGCCAGGAACGCTTCGGCGATGTCGATTTGGTAACCCGAAAATCCGATGGCCAAAGGGTAGCGCTATTTCACCAAACATTTTACTCCTTTTGTACCTAGAGATGAATCAACACATGTACACATTAAATGGATTGTGATATAATCGTGTTTTTTATTTACAGCTCGCCGTCAAACTAGTCCCTAGGCCTTATTGGTGCAAATTCACATATAGTATGGTAAGTTGATCAATCAGAATCCATTTATGTGTAGTTATTCAATGGCCTATGACACGATACGATTAATATGAACCTGCAGTAAACAAGAATATAGTCCACAGAGCTTTGAGCAGGTCAGGTGTTTGTGATCGTATCTACATAACGTCCATCCAAATATAAGCGGAAAGGGTTTACGATAGCGAAGTAACCCTGTCTTATACTCTTCTTTCTAGGCTGGTTATACCGATAAGGTGATGAATGAAGTGGCAATGCTGACTCTACTGAAACAACCTCCCACGAGCCCCTACGTCATACAAATGTTGGAATGGTTTCACGAGCCAACTTGTACATATATTATCATGGAGGACCCTGGTTCCTGCGTTGTATTGAGGAAATTAACCGACCTTAATTCGCTGAACGAAAAGATAGCACGCGTCATTATGCGTCAGGCAGTAAAGGCAGCACAGCACTGCATTTCCCACGGCGTCTTTCACACCAAGATCAGTGCAGACAACATTCTGGTCAACATAAGCACTTTGGACATCAAGCTGACTGACTTCGGCTATTCGGAGTCATACACTGGCAAAAAATACTATCGTGATTACGGTGAGCTAGTGTTTCAAACCGTTGTAAAAACATATTCATAATTTCGATCATTCACTGATTCCCTCAACTCTGAAAACTTCTTTCTTACAGGTAACTGTTTCGTATTCCAGAGCGAGAACAACGCCATCCAGAACAACGTCTGGCAACTAGGGATACTCCTGCTGCAAATGGTTTACGGACCTCACAATCCTTTCGCCCCTATTCCTTTTAGAAAACTTTCTACTCATGTCTGTGTTTTGATCTCTCAGGGTGAGTGAAGTGACAAACAAATGTTGCCGTACGTTAATAGAGTAGATGTCATATCTAGCAAGTACGAGTGTAAAACCGTCCTAAATGTTTCCGGTAAGACCTTGGCATTACGTCATCAGAGACTTGATAGAGTTTAGTTAGGATGATCAGAGGTTGTGTGTATCAGGGGTCATGACTAACCAGATCTCTTCTTTAAACTTTTACAGCATGCACTGACCTTATATATTGGTGTATGTCCATTGATCCAGCGAAACAGCCAACGTTGGAGCAGATCTTACTTCACCGCTGGTTTACCCAAGGAAGACATCTAAAAGTTTGACAGACACGTGTTCATTTTTAGCTATTTAGTTAGCTGGTCATTTGAGTGTTTATTTATTTTCTGCATAGAATTAGACTGTATGAGATCGACACTGTGCTGATATCATTTTTAGTAATTTAGTTAGCTGGTCATTTGAGTGTTTATTTATTTTCTGCATAGAATTAGACTGTATGAGATCAACACTACGCTGATATAATTTTTAGTAATTTAGTTAGCTGGTCATTTGATTGTTGATTTATTTTCTGCTTTGACTTAGACTGTATGAGATCAACACTACGCTGATATCATTTTTAGTAATTTAGTTAGCTGGTCATTTGAGTGTTTATTTATTTTCTTCATAGAATTAGACTGTATGAGATCGGCACTACGCTGATATCATTTTTAGTAATTTAGTTAGCTGGTCATTTGAGTGTTTATTTATTTTCTGCATAGAATTAGACTGTATGAGATCGACACTGTGCTGATATCTTAGTAATTTAGTTAGCTGGTCATTTGAGTGTTTATTTATTTTCTGCATAGAATTAGACTGTATGAGATCAACACTGTGCTGATATCATTTTTAGTAATTTAGTTAGCTGGTCATTTGAGTGTTTATTTATTTTCTGCATAGAATTAGACTGTATGAGATCGACACTGTGCTGATATCATTTTTAGTAATTTAGTTAGCTGGTCATTTGAGTGTTTATTTATTTTCTGCATAGAATTAGACTGTATGAGATCGACACTGTGCTGATATCATTTTTAGTAATTTAGTTAGCTGGTCATTTGAGTGTTTATTTATTTTCTGCTTTGACTTAGACTGTATGAGATCAACACTGTGCTGATATCATTTTTAGTAATTTAGTTAGCTGGTCATTTGAGTGTTTATTTATTTTCTGCTTTGACTTAGACTGTATGAGATCAACACTGTGCTGATATCATTTTTAGTAATTTAGTTAGCTGGTCATTTGAGTGTTTATTTATTTTCTGCATAGAATTAGACTGTATGAGATCAACACTGTGCTGATATCATTTTTAGTAATTTAGTAAGCTGGTCATTTAAGTGTTTATTTATTTTCTGCATAGAATTAGACTGTATGAGATCAACACTACGCTGATATCATTTTTAGTAATTTAGTTAGCTGGTCATTTAAGTGTTTATTTATTTTCTGCATAGAATTAGACTGTATGAGATCAACACTACGCTGATATCATTTTTAGTAATTTAGTTAGCTGGTCATTTGAGTGTTTATTTATTTTCTGCATAGAATTAGACTGTATGAGATCAACACTACGCTGATATCATTTTTAGTAATTTAGTTAGCTGGTCATTTGAGTGTTTATTTATTTTCTGCATAGAATTAGACTGTATGAGATCAACACTACGCTGATATCATTTTTAGTAATTTAGTTAGCTGGTCATTTGAGTGTTTATTTATTTTCTGCTTTGAATTAGACTGTATGAGATCAACACTACGCTGATATCATTCTTAGTAATTTAGTTATCTGGTCATTTGAGTGTTTATTTATTTTCTGCCTCGACTTAGACTGTATGAGAGCAGCACTACGCTGATATCATTTCGTTTTCATGTCTCATCCTCAGGTTCCAGAGGACACCGGAGGCCCAGCTTCAGTATCGCTGTGATGCTCATTCTTAACAAAAGGACACTCTTGGTAATTTTTGTTCTATTATTTATATGATTTAACTGCATGCCTACCACAGAATGTCACAGCTTACATTCTCTCTCTAGTGGCAGCTGTGTAATGTTAAAGGGATATTTCAGGCAAGATGTTGGTTGGAAATCTCTTTACATATGAGCAGTCAAGAAGTATTGTGGTCAAATAATATTTTTTTTAAATTATATATTGTCTGTGAAAGGCGTAGGACAAAAAATCATTCGCCCAATCAAAACGCTCTGGCCGAAAGCTGTGATTGGTCATGTTTACATTTTCAGCCAAAGTATTTTGCGTACCACTGCGCACCCTGTTCACGCAGACAGCATGCGTCATAAAGCACGCTCACACCTGCTGTGTCAATGTAGGGAGAATGGCAGACAATCAGCAACAATCAAACTGTCCTGCAGAACGGACAACAAGTAAATCTACCAAACAAAGTTTTTGAAAAAGCAAACACTTGAATTAACATCGGTTCAGCTTTTACATGGAGACAGCTCCAGCAGGCAAAGGGTCTGAAAGACGATACCATGGTTGTATGAACATACTTCGAGACAAATTTTGTGGATTTAGTTTGTATTTCATTACGTGGATTTACGAAACACATCCATGTGTTAGGAGGAGGCGTGGCTTTGGACGGCCAATTGCATAGGTTGGATTATAATTTCGGTGATAGCAGGCTAAAGTTAGCACCTTTCCAAATCAACCACCCTACCTTTAAGGCATCCTAACTGAATATGGTATTCTTCTAGAAACCACGTATCATTTTACTTCCAAGCAATAGAATGGGAGGGAAGGAGCTAGACATCAATGTTAAGAGTGCGGTCAATATGGATATTTCTCTTAAACAAACTCATCGATTTGCTTCAGAAGACTTTTTTAAAGACCACAGAGCCGTGTTGAGCTGTTCTTTGATCGATGAATGCACTCTTTCTCCCGCTTGGAAGTAAAATGATACGTGGTATTATAACTCCAACTGCAGTATTCTTCCAGAAGAAAGTCATATTCAGTCAGGATGCCTTGAGGGTGAGTAACACATTAGAAAATTGTGAATTTTGACTGAAATATGGCTTTACTCTGTGTAGCTTCAGGTGCTGACTATCGGCAGGTGCACCGTGTTGATTGCTTCCGGTTTCATGGGATGCTGATTGCGCAATAGGGGACTCGCCACATGTGCCAGAGGAGAACTGCCCCTCTCAGTTAAGTCTGGTTTTTCCAAAGGTTTTTTTCTCCACCTGCACACAAGTGGAGTTCCCCTTCAGTCGGTCTCTCGACGTTGTGTTGAGAGACTGACTGGGACAGATGGCCGTTTCATAGTGGTAAGACTTCGCACACGGATGATGACGCTATCTCTGTCGCTGCGTCGGACAGCTACCTGCTGGCATCGGATGCGGAAGACTTCTCTGATCTCCTGTCATCAGGCAGTCGAGCTCCGGAGGAGACTGACGCTGAGATGTCGGCCATGCTTTCCCGGGCAGCCGCGTGCACCGGGTTGCAGGGTGTAACACTCCCTCCCCGGAACGCTCGCGGCTAGATGCGCCTTTCGGCATACACTGCCAAAAAATACTATCGTCATTACGGTGAGCTAGCGTTTCAAACCGTTGTAAAAACATATTCATCATTTCGATCATTCACTGATTCCCTCAACTCTGAAAACTTCTTTCTTACAGGTAACTGTTTAGTATACCAGAACGAGAACAACGCCATCCAGAACAACGTCTGGCAACTAGGGATACTCCTGCTGCAAATGGTTTACGGACCTCACAATCCTTTCGCCCGTATTCCTTTTAGAAAACTTTCTACTCATGTCTGTGTTTTGATCTCTCAGGGTGAGTGAAGTGTCAAACAAATGTTGCCGTACGTTAATAGAGTAGATGTCATATCTAGCAAGTACGAGTGTAAAACCTTCCTAAATGTTTTCGGTAAGACCTTGGCATTACGTCATCAGAGACTTGATAGAGTTTAGTTAGGATGATCAGAGGTTATGTGTATCAGGGGTCATGACTAACCAGATCTCTTCTTTAAACTTTTACAGCATGCAACAACCTTATATATTGGTGTATATCCATTGATCCAGCGAAACAGCCAACGTTGGAGCAGATCTTACGTCACCGCTGGTTTACCCAAGGAAGACATCTAAAAGTTTGACAGACACGTGTTCATTTTTAGCTATTTAGTTATCTGGTCATTTGAGTGTTTATTTATTTTCTGCATAGAATTAGACTGTATGAGATCGACACTGTGCTGACATCATTCTTAGTAATTTAGTTATCTGGTCATTTGAGTGTTTATTTATTTTCTGCCTCGACTTAGACTGTAAGAGAGCGGCACTACGCTGATATCATTTCGTTTTCATGTCTCATCCTCAGGTTCCAGAGGACACCGGAGGCCCAGCTTCAGTATCGCTGTGATGCTCATTCTTAACGAAAGGACACTCTTGGTAATTTTTGTTCTATTATTTACATGATTTAACTGCATGCCTACCACAGAATGTCACAGCTTAAATTCTCTCTCTAGTGGCAGCTGTGTAATGTTAAAGGGATATTTCAGGCAAGATGTTGGTTGGAAATCTCTTAACATGCAGTCAAGAAGTATTGTGGTCAAATAATATTTTTTTTAAATATATATTGTCTGTGAAAGGCGTAGGACAAAAAAATCATTCGCCCAATCAAAACGCTCTGGCCGAAAGCTGTGACTGGTCATGTTTACATTTTCAGCCAAAGTATTTTGCGTACCACTGCGCACCCTGTTCACGCAGACAGCATGCGTCATAAATTACGCTCACACCTGCTGTGTCAATGTAGGGAGAATGGCAGACAATCAGCAACAATGAAACTGTCCTGCAGAACGGACAACAAGTAAATCTACCAAACAAAGTTTTTGAAAAAGCAAACACTTGAATTAACATCGGTTCAGCTTTTACATGGATACACTTCCAGCAGGCAAAGGGTCTGAAAGACGATACCATGTTTGTCTGAACATACTTCGAGACAAATTTTGTGGATTTAGTTTGTATTTCATTACGTCGATTTACGAAACACATCCATGTGTTAGGAGGAGGCGTGGCTTTGGACGGCCAATTGCATAGGTTGGATTATAATTTCGGTGATAGCAGGCTAAAGTTAGCACCTTTCCAAATCAACCACCCTACCTTTAAGGCATCCTAACTGAATATGAGTATTCTTCTAGAAACCTCATATCATTTTACTTCCAAGCAAAAGAATGGGAGGGAAGGAGCTAGACATCAATGTTAAGAGTGCGGTCAATATGGAAATTTCTCTAAACAAACTCATCGATTCGCTTCAGAAGACTTTTTTTAAAGAATTTCTCACAAAGCAGTGTTGAGCTGTTCTTTGATCGATAAATGGGACTCTTTCTACCGCTTGGAAGTAAAAAGATACGTGGTATTATAACTCCGACTGCAGTATTCTTCGAGAAGAAAGTCATCTTCAGCTTAGTCCAGGATGCTCTTGAGGGTGAGTAACACATTAGAAAAGTTTGAATTTGGGTGAAATATGGCTTTACTCTGTGTAGCTTCAGGTGCTGACTACCTGCAAATGGACCGTGCTGATTGCCTCCGGTGTCATGGGATGCTGATTACGCAATAGGGGACTCGCCACATGTGCCAGAGGAGAACTGCCCCTCTCAGTTAAGTCTGGTTTTTCCAAAGGGTTTTTTATCCACCTGCACACAAGTGGAGTTCCCCCTCAGTCGGTCTCTCGACGGTTGTAATCAAGCACCGTTGTGCTGAGAGACTGACTGTGGACAGATGGCCGTTTCCTAGTGGTAAGACTTGGCACACGGATGATGATGCTATCTCTGTCGCATTGCAAAAAAGTCGGACAGCTACCTGCCGGCATCGGATGCGGAAGACTTCTCTGATCTCCTGTCGTCAGGCAGTCGAGCTCCGGAGGAGACTGAGCGCTTAGATTACTGCCAGGGCTTTCCCGGGCAGCCGCGTGCATATCCGGGTTGCATGGTGTAACACTCCCTCATTGAAACGCTATTAGCTGGATGTGCGGTTTCGGGGGCGTGGTCAAAAGCGTGACGAGCTCGCCAAGTCCTGAAATGCGTCTTTCGGCGAGTTTCAGGCCGGACGGCTCAGTGGCTGTGACTTCCTTGGTTGGTGGGGCGGCTAGAGGCTATGTCGACGTCCCCTGGGTGGAGCGTGCAGTCGATGGCCACTTGTGCCCGCAGACGGCTACCACTTGGGGGTTGGACCTAGACTCCCGTCCAGAGCATTGTAGACTCTCTTCGACACTCATGTTGAAGGCTTACAGTGCTGCTGGACGAACCGCCTCCGCTCTCCACGCCATGGCGGGTCCTTCAGGCTCTTTTTCAGGCGAAAGTCCTGAAGGATTTGGACGGCGTGAAGTCCGACCCAACTCGTATGAGTGAACTGCGTACTGCCTCAGACCTAGCGCTACGAGCTGGTGAAGGCCACGGCACGTGCCCTGGGTCAGTCGATGTCCACAATGGTGCTCAGAAGAGAGGCATCTGTGGCTTAGTCTTGCGCAGATGAGCGGCGACCAGAAGGCCCACCTTCTGGATGCGCCCGTCTCACCAGCTAGGCTGCTTGATGATACCGTGAGGGACGGGCAGGTCTCCGCGTTCTGGAAGCTGAACTGAGGCGATCGAGGCGGATCCTGCCCTAGCCGCAACGCGCCCGCCAACAGGTCGGCATGGTCTCGAGCGCAGCCTGCTCCAGGACCCTCCCAGAGGGACGACCCACCGGAGACGTACTTTGGCAGGCGTGTTCAGCTACGGTTTCGGCGAGGTCGACCGCTTGGGCGAGTGGAGGGGGGTGAAGTGGGGACTCCGAAAGATGTGGGCTCCGCCAGCTTCACGCTCGTGGACCATCTATACCCCCTTCACACTCACCTGGTTCGGCCCCTACGAGCGAGCAGATAGTCCGTTTCATAGTGGTGAGACTTCGCACACGGATGATGACGCTGGCTCTGTCGCTACGGCTGACAGCTACCTGCTAGCACCTGATGCGGAAGACTTCTCCGATCTCCAGTCGTCAGCCAGTTGAGCTCCGGAGGAGACTGACGCTGAGATGTCGGCCATGCTTTCCCGGGCAGCCGCTCGATTGGGTTGCAGGGTGTCAAACTCCCTCCCCGGAACGCTCGTGGCTAGATGTGCGGTCTCGGGGGCGTGGTCAAAAGCCACGCCCCGCTCCGTTACCATTCCTACCGGAGGTGCGTGCCGAGCTCGCCAAGTCCTGGAATGCGCCTTTCCGGCGAGTTTCAGGCCGGAAGGCTCAGTGGCAAGGACTTCCCTGGTTGGTGGGGCGGCTAGAGGCGAGGAAGACGCCGGCCCCGGGTGGAGCTTGCAGCCATTGGTCACTTGTGCCCGGCAGACAGCTGCCACTTGGGGGGTCAACCTTGTGACTCCCGTCCAGAGCATGTAGGCTCTCTTCGACACTCGTGGCTTTAGTCTTGCGCATGATGAGCGGCTTCCAGAAGGCCCACCCTTCTGGATGCGCCCGTCTCACAAGCAGGGCTGCTTGATGATACCGTGGAGGACGGCAGTTCTCCGCGGTCTGGAAGCAGATTGAAGCGATCGAGCAGATCCTGCCACGCCGCAACGTGCTCCGCCAACAGGTCGGCATGGTCTCGGGCGGGGCCTGCGCTCCGAGCAGCCCCGCCTCCCGCGGCGGCCCTCCGGTTCCAGGACCTTCCCAGAGGACGATCACCAGAGACGTAGCCCCCGCGGAAGAGGGCATTATTCCCCATCAGGGAAGTTTCAGGGCATTCTGTACACCTCGGTGCGAGGAGAGAATGTCTTGACGGCAGAAGGTCGCCGCCCTCTGGCGAAGGGGTGTTGGCCGAACCCGTCCCCATAACCGAGACGTCCGGGTTTTACAGCCCCGTACTTCATCGTGCCCAGCAAGAAGGGCGGGGGGGCGGCGGCCCATTTGATCGGCATCAGGCGCAAGCTGCCGTTCAGGATGCTGACACAGAGGCGCATCCTGGGCTCGGTACATCACCAGGATTGGCTCCGTGGCAATCGACCTGAAGGACGCGTACTTTCACATCTATATTCTTCCCCGACACCAGCCGTTCCCACGGTTCGCGTTCGAGGGAAGGCGATCAGTACAGAGTCCTGCCATTTGGTCTGGCCCTGTCTCCACGGGCTTTACTAAACTAGGGGAGGCTGCCTTAGCTCCTGCTGAGCAAGGCAGCAGCTGTCTATCTCGGTCAGATTGCTTACTCTGGCACACTCGCGAGATGTGCTGTGCACAGGGACCTGTGCTTCTCGGGCAGTTCACCTAGACCGTTTGGGCCTTCGGGTCAACCGAGAGAAGAGCAAGCTCTCCCCTGAGCAGAGCTGCTCTTACCTCGGTATGAAACTAGTCCCTGTCCGTATGTCAGCATGTCTCACCAACGAACGTGCACAGTCGGTGCTGAACTGTCTGAGGTTGATCAGGCGGAATCCATCGACTCCGCTGAAGAACTTTCAGAGGCTCCTGGGGCACATGGCGTCCTCGACAGTTCCCTGGACGGCGAAGCACGCCAGCACCGGGTGAATTACGGTAATGCCTCAGTGCCTTTGCACTCTCACACCCTGGTCAGATTTGACCTTTCTCCGAGCGGGGGTGTATCGGGTCGGTGGACGGGTCCCCGACTGCGTTGGCATATCAACTGCCTAGAGTTGCTAGCAGTCCATCTAGCACTGAGGAGGCTCCAGCCCCTCGTGCAGGACGAACACGTGCCAGCTCGGTCAGACAGCACGACTGCCGTGGCGTACATCAATCGCCAGGGCGGCATACGCTCACCGCAGTTATCACAACTCGCCCGACGCCTCTTCCTTTGGAGTCAGCAGGTGACCAAATCCCTGCGGGCCACGTTTCTCCCGGGCAACCTGGGACAGGCAGCCGATGCGCTCTCTCCTCAGGGAACTCCCCTTGAATGGTGGCGACTCCATCCCCACGCAGCCTGGCTCATATGGGAGCGGTTCGGCCAGGCACAGGTGGACCTGTTGCCTCCCCGGACTGTTGCCTCCTCGGACTCCACCCATTGCCCGCTCTGGTTTTCCTTGACCGAGGGCCCCCTCGGTATGGATGCCTTAGCACACAGCTGGCTGAAGGACAAGCGGAAGTACGCCTTCCCCCCAGTGAGCCCAGGTCCTGTGCAAGGTCAGGGAACAGGGGCATCAAGTCCTGGTAGTGGCGCCATATTGGCCCAACCAGACTTGGCTCTCAGATCTGGTAGATCTGACGACGGCCCCCCTCCGGCCAATTCCCTTGACAAAGGACCTTCTGTTGCAGGGGAAAGGCACGTTGTGGCACCCCAACGCAGGCCTCTGGAACCTCCATGCCTGGCCCACGGACGGGAGGAGAGCTTGCCATTAGCGGTTCAGGAGACTGTCTTATAGGCTAGAGCCCCGCCTCTAGGCGGTTATACGCTTATAAGTGGCACCATTTTGTCCTGGTGTTCTCCCTGGGAGGAGAACCCGCAGAGTTGCCTGATCGAATCAGTGCTGACCCGCAGGTAAGTATCTCTGTCAGCGCGACCTGGTCACCAGGTTCCTCAGGGGCACGAGAAGGGTGTATCCACCTTGTAATTCTCACGTCGTCCTGAGATCCGGTCCTGGCTACGTGCCCAAGCTTCCCACCACTCCATTCCGGGACCAGGTGGCGAACCTGCAGGCGCTCCCCTCTGGGGAGGAAGACCCAACCTTTAATGTGTTGTGTCCAGTAGGTGCGCTGCGCCTCTATCTGGACCGCACACGGAGCCTCAGAAGCTCTGAGCAGCTCTTTGTCTGTTCTGGGAGACAGCACCAGGGAGGGCTGTCTCCAAACAGAGGTGGCGCACTGGATTGTGGATGCCAACATGGTGGCATACCAATCCCAAGATCGCCCATGCCGCTCGCAGTGAGAGCCCACTCCACTCGTGGGCACTGGCACAGGGCGCCTCTCTGGCAGACATTTGTAGTGCTGCGGGTTGGGCTACGCCCAGTACATTCGCGAGGTTTTACAATCTCCACGTGGAACCAGTTGCAGCACATGTCCTTAACGCCGCCAACGTTTAGGTTGGGCTCCTGGTTTGGGCGTATGCCTGCGGAAGTGCCTTCTCCCCTCCTCAGGGGAACACTCTTCTAAGAGGAGAGCAGTGTTTCCCCAGTGTTTGGCTCCGGACAGCTCCTCGCTACTAGAGGCGTACACCACTGACCGTCATGCCGTCAGCACAGGCTTCTCAGTATGACCAATACTATGTGACTGGAAGATTACATCTCGCGGTAGCACCTCAAGAGACTCGCTAGCCTAGTCATGGTCGCTCCGCTGGAGGTTGTGATATCGGTGCAAGCGCTGGGGCGTTTAGATAGATCCCCAGTCAGTCTCTCAACACAGCGTCGAGAGACCGACTGAAGGGGAACGTCTCGGTTACGTCTGTAACCTCCGTTCCCTGATGGTCCGTGTCTTCATGCCCCAACGCTGCACCGAACCACTGCAGTGACCGGGAGTGCCCTCTCAGGTTCCTCAGTACAAAGGGTGAGTGAATGACCGCCGCCATCTTCCTTTATACCCGTATGTACGGGGCGGAGACTGGCGTGCGCGTGCCATTCTCCAAGCCCATTGGCGTTTTATAATTAATTATCTCTGAGAAGGTAGGTTCTCAAGATCAAACCCCAGTCAGTCTCTCAACACAACGTCTCGTTCCCTCCATCAGGGAACGGAGGTTACAGACGTAACCGAGACGTTTGGGCTCCTTGTCACTGGCATGCTCACTGGGAGACCGCTGACACTGCTTCTACTTTGCAATTAAGATAACATTATACATTAACCTTATCTATACGTTTAACTGCAACACCGTTTATTCACACATTGGGGGATTATTGCAAATTTTTCAGGCATATCGTAACTTTTAACCGGACAAATTCTACTGCCGCTGCCACCTGAGCAGCTTCATAGCGATTTCAATCACACTCTGTTGTGTGTTTCGGGTCGGTTCCTGCTCAGGAAGGGTACCACATGGTTTCCAAACAATATTTCTACATTCGCTGGTTTCATCAGCTTAGTAAACAAATTCACATATATTCCGCTGTCCACTGGGAAGCTTATAAACCGGTTGCTGGTTCAAATCTCAGTGCCAGCAGGTCATGACTGAAGTGCCCTTGAGCAAGGCACCTTACCTCTGATTGCTCTGCAGTAATGTGTAACTGTAAAGAAAGAAAAAAAAAACTACTTGTAAGTCGCTTTGGATAAAAGCGTTTGCCAAATGAATAAATATAAATGTAATAAGTATTGTGGTCAAATAATATTTTTTAAATTATATATTGTCTGTGAAAGGCGTAGGACAAAAAATGATTCGCCCAATCAAAACGCTCTGGCCGAAAGCTGTGACTGGTCATGTTTACATTTACAGCCAAAGTATTTTGCGTACCACTCCGCACCCTGTTCACGCAGACAGCATGCGTCATAAAGCACGCTCACACCTGCTGTGTCAATGTAGGGAGAATGGCAGACAATCAGCAACAATCAAACTGTCCTGCGGAACGGACAACAAGTAAATCTACCAAACAAAGTTTTGAAAAAGCAAAGACTTGAATTAACATCGGTTCAGCTTTTACATGGAGACAGCTCCAGCAGGCAAAGGGTCTGAAAGACGATACCATGGTTGTATGAACATGCTTCGAGACAAATTTAATGGATTTAGTTTGACTTTCATTACGTGGATTTACGAAACACATCCATGTGTTAGGAGGAGGCGTGGCTTTGGACGGCCAATTGCATAGGTTGGATTATAATTTCGGTGATAGCAGGCTAAAGTTAGCACCTTTAAAAAATCAACCACCCTACCTTTAAGGCATCCTAACTGAATATGGTATTCTTCTAGAAACCACGTATCATTTTACTTCCAAGCAATAGAGTGGGAGGGAAGGAGCTAGACATCAATGTTAATAGTGCAGTCAATATGGATATTTCTCTTAAACAAACTCATCGATTCGCTTCAGAAGACTTCTTTTAAAGACCACAGAGCCGTGTCGAGCTGTTCTTTGATCGATGAATGCACTCTTTCTACCGCTTGGAAGTAAAATGATACGTGGTATTATAACTCCGACTGCAGTATTCTTCCAGAAGAAAGTCATATTCAGTCAGGATGCCTTGAGGGTGAGTAACACATTAGAAAATTGTGAATTTTGACTGAAATATGGCTCTACTCTGTGTAGCTTCAGGTGCTGACTATCGGCAGGTGCACCGTGCTGATTGCCTCCGGTTTCATGGGATGCTGATTGCGCAATAGGGGACTCGCCACATGTGCCAGAGGAGAACTGTATGGAAGCAAATAAGAGACATAATGTTTTGAATTTAACAGCCAATGAATACTTGATTTTGAATTATTTTACTTTGGAAACCATGTATCTGAATTTATTTGTTTCGAATTTACCTCTATGAAATTTAAATATGAAAATTCTTGATTTCCATTTTAAAAACCTAATTTAATGCTCACAAATTCAGATACAAAAAGAAAATCAACTTACAGAATTTCAGATAAAATACATTCAGGTTGATCAAATTTGATTGCTCTTATTCAGATCTCAAATTTCAAGTTAATATTTTTCAAAGAAAACATGTCTAATTCGACTGCTCAAATTCAGATCGAAAAATTCAAGTTAAATTTTCACATGGTAACATCCGGGCTACCCAGGATAGGAAAAACAGTTGAGCCCAGAGCCCGTCTGCAATTGAACCGAACCATTGAACCGAACCGACGTCGGACGGCCTATCAGAGCACGTCAACCTGACTGTCTGTCATGATCCAAGAAGAGGCCAAGTCACATACATTAAACCTGTAAACAAGATGACTTCTAGGGAAAATGAAGGCGCTCCGGTAAGTTTGCTGTTTATGTACAATCAGACTCGACAGAACAAAAGTATGTTGTTGCTAAAAATTTATTTGGAAGACTCGACACTATGTAGGTAAGTCCAGCTAGGCAACACGTGTTATAGTTAGCAAGATAACTTTAGAGCTCAACGGTGCTGCTGCCCAGTTTTTGACTGAAAGCTACATTAACGTTTATAAAAAGGGGTTTTAGCCGGGAAACAAGCCAACAGCTCCGAGATGAATCTCGACAATATAACATTTGATTTAGCTGGACAGACTGTGAGCCATCATTAATGTAGCAGCTAGATGGACACGGTTAAAAGAGTCAACACATACAGTACGTTACGTTATAATGTAGCTTTACAGCGGGGTATTTGTGTGATATAAACAGCTGTCTATGCAGATTACCTAACATTATACTGACCATACCTGTAAGCTGGTCAATGATTCCGGATCCCACATAAAACTTTTTAGAGTAGAATAAAGTTGCATCACGCCAGACGTTGACTGTGAATATATTAGTTTTAGGGAATCGGTTGGATAAGTCACGAATAAGCTAAAGTTGGGGATTCATTCATTGTGTGTGAGTTTTCAGTGATTTACTATGAGCCTACTACTAAGTTACAAATAAACTTTTATCATGGTTCTAAGATAATAACCATTGCTTTAAACATATTACTAATAATTGAGCCCTGAAACTGCATTTCAATTATTGGGAGAATGTTAGGGTTTCAAATGTAATTACTTTATGTTCATTAATGCAGATGGTTTTTTTTAAGGAACTGCTGCTTGACCACATTTTTGAACGACTCCGCTCTCGATTAGAGCATATTCTTTGACAATTGCCTCTGGATTTGGACTACTTGGAGTTCATTAGCACACAAGAATTTGTGTGCTTAAATGCCATATCCAGTCATGTAGCAGTTTCACAGCCTATTTTAGATGCCTTGACAGAGCTACGTAGCGTTGTAAATGTAGAAAAAGAAAAAAGTAAGCAACACTATAAAACTGTGCAACTTGAGCAAGGACCAGTGGACGACCAAGAATGGTCCTCTCTTTGGAGTACATTTCCAGCCTTTTGGACATTAATCTGTCCATCCCATGCATAGCTGGGCTTTTGGGGGTGTCGAGACGAACAGTCCATCGACGCATGGCTGAGTCTAATCTCACAGTTAGGGCACTGTACAGCACTTTGACAGATGAAGAATTGGACCAGTGTGTGAGGGACATAAAATCCAGGCAGCCTCATTCTGGATATCGAATGGTGAAAGGACTTCTTCAAGCTCAAGGACTGCGGGTGCAATATGAACGGGTCAGAGCTTCCATGCACCATGTTGACACCATCGGAGTCATATCCCGAATTACCAATTTAGGTTGCATTGTTCGAAGAACCTATTCCGTTCCTAGCCCCAAGTCCTTGATGCACATTGATACAAATCATAAACTAATCCGGTAAGTTTTAAACTATTGGCAAAAGACAGATTAATTAAAAGAGTAAGATAATATTGTAATGAAATAATTATACTTTTGTATAGACCTATTCATCAGACCATCTTTATTTAATAGTGCTGCTTTCATGCTACTGCGCACATATTCTCCATCAAACAGGATTGTCTCGAACAGGTAATAGGGAAATCCCAATTGCAGGCAGACACGGGGATGGAGGGGTTAACAGAGAATTTATTATTTAATAAAACAGAAAACAAAAATCCACGAGGGGGTAAAACAAGACAGGATAAATAATAGAGACAACCAGGACACGGACTAACTAGACTGGGTAAACAATACTAAGGACAAGACTAACCTAACTCACCAAAACACAAGGACTTGAGACACGACGCAATAATTATGCAAGGCGTACAAGGTACAAAATACAATGAACGAGCACAGGACAATGAACACGAGGATGTTTTAAAGGGTAACAAACACAGGATAATTAACAAGGGTCAGGTGTGGGTACTGAAACACTAATGGGAAGGTTAATGAGACAAAAGGGCGGGAAACACTGACGAGACACGAGAAAGCACATTGCAAGTCAGAATCAAAACAAAGCCATGTCTTTCTCACACAAAACCTAAGGCTATGCCATGACTCCGCTGCAAGACCAAGAATAAACATGACATGATAGCGGAATCATGACAAGGATAACTGTGTTGTTCACATTTACTTTTTGACATACTTAAATTACTTTTTGATTGATTCTAAAAATGACAGTAATAATCTAGGGTTTTAGAAATTGCTGTATTTCATTTTGCAATTGGTAATTTTTTTTTACTTGTTCACAAGTATAAGTTCAGTGCTTTTTCAAAAGCTTACCTGTGAAAAAGCAAACAACTAACATTTTTTCTATCTTTTTTGTATGTGTGTTTTCCTACAGCTACAACATTGTCATCTTTGGTGGCATAGATGGCTTTTCACGGAAGGTAAGCACAGTTTTCAGTGACAAATACACCGTACACAATTGTCATTATTATTATATACATTTGTATTTCATCCAAGTAGTAAAACTGCATTGCAGTTTATGTATCTTGGTGCAGCTTCCAACAACCTTGCCGCAACATCCCTGGCATTCTTCCAAGAATCTGTGGAGAAGTTTGGTTTCCCTCTTAGGTAAGTATTTTCCTTAGGAACTTTTTAAGTTTTACAGTCATGCTTGAATGGTTTTAAGCCTCTTTGAAATAACCAAAAGCATACTTTTGTGTGGTATTTGCCTAATACAGTGTTTCTATATTGGTATGAATTGGATCATGCTGTATTTCAGTAGCCATTTATACAGGATTTTAGTTATTTTTGCATGACTGTGTAAATCTTAAGTTAAAGCTAGATATAATGGGTTACCCTTTTTAACCAAGTTAAAAGCATGCATCATGTTCTACATTAATGTTTTGTTGAGATTATATATATATATATATATATATAATAAAACCTTTGCTCTGTTCTTAGGGTACGGGCTGATCAGGGCGTGGAAAATGTAGACATTGCACGCCTAATGTTTACAGTCCGTGGCACTGGAACACTGGAAGGGGTAGCTTTATATCTGGCAAAAGTGTTCACAATCAACGGTCAGTCCAAAACTTCAGATAATTGTAGCTGAAAGATACCACCTCACTGCTGCCATGCAATAACATTATTATTGCTACAAATACAGTATATCAGCTTGCAACAGGACTACTTTTTGAGGAGTGTGAGCTGAAAGTCCTATTTCCAGTGGAAGATGCTGTCAGTTAAAGGGTACTGAATAGCAACCTCCAAGTCCCCAGCATGCAAGTTCAATAACCTTTTCTTTGCTGCAAAAAAATAAGTCTGGAATTACATCTGTATGTCACTTCTGTTTTGATAATATAGACATTATATTCCATTAAACATTGTTTCTTCTTCTAAACAAAGTAGATACAGAAAAACACAACTATGCATTGAACAATCTGATGAATTTTACTGCATTGAAAAAAATTCCAACTGTGTGCATATGTTGTGGGTGGATATATTTTCTCAATCAAGAATCTGCTGTGATTTTGCATTATTAGTTATTTAATATAAATATTTTATACATACATGTGCATTGAAAACCAGCTTATTACAGTTCCATGTACATTAAGTTTAAAATTTCCTATTGAACTTCACTATTTTCCAGAATCGAGAGGCTTTGGAGAGACCTGTGGGTAGCTGTCACAAACATCTACTATTTAGATTAGATTAGATTCAACTTTATTGTCATTACACATATACAAGTACAGTGTAACGAAATGTAGTTTAGGTCTAACCAGAAGTGCAGTTAGCAAGTGCAGGATATACAGTTAGAATAAATACAGAATACAATAGTGAGAATATAATACAGTGGGCATGGACTATAGAAATATTTTGCAGTAGGTGTGTTCTATGAAAATATGACAGTAGGTATATACTATGAACAATATATACAGATGACTATATACTATGAACATTAATGTACAGGTGGATATGAACAGATAATAATTTAGACTAAAAAGTGCAAGTGACTTAGGTATGCATAAATTACTATGATGTTCTCCTATGATAAATTACTATGATGTTCTCCACTACCTTGAAGAAGAGGGCTTCCTCAACATCGCCAATGCTACACATCTCCTTTGTTGCCATTGTGTTTTTGCCACGGCTGCAAGATTCCCTGGATACTTTCCGGAGTGGCTGGGACAATCATCCGATAAGAACAGAAGGCCAAATGACCCCAAATCAGCTGTGGGAGCTGGGCCGAATCCATCACCCAATTCAAGGCCCCGAAAATATGGAGGTATGTACCAAATCTATAACTTTAAAGTCCCTGTAAATGCAATTTTACAAAAAAATTATAAATCCTATAAATGTATTGCTAAAACATATTTTCAAGGACTGAGAACTGTAAAGCACTGAAGCCCCTGAGCTCCTGGACACGCCACTAGTTGATACACTGTCAACTGATGTTATTTACTTGGGGAATTTTTTAATCATTCAAATTGGGCTGGGTGGCTAACAACACATTTTCCTGTGGTATGACTTTAATGCTTTCAAGAGTATAAATCCCTACATTTGTGCTTGCAAACGTTAGTTATGAAGACATTGCACGTAATACTCCCTTACCAAAGGCTGGCCTTAAAAGTAATACTTCACTGATCAGCCTTAAGCTTTGTATCCGTAGTATCCGGCAGTATTTTCGAACGAAAGTGCGTTGGCCCCTCATATCCCACTCCGACGAGAAATCTCTGTTTTGTGTCTGGAAAAATGCCTCCCGATGATGATGCAAAATGGTGCGAAAAAAAAAAAATTCTCGTCACAGAGGGATATGAGGGAACAACGCACGTTCGTTTGAAAATACTATCGGGATACTACGGATAAAAAGCCTAACTCTAATCGTTAATAAATATTTAGCAAAGTGGATTACAAAAGTTCCATAAAGCCATTAGGATAAAGAAAACTGCAAACAAGTAAGATTTATCTATTTTGCCTTGATAGGGTATGGATATTACATTTACATTTACATTTAGTCATTTGGCAGACGCTTTTATCCAAAGCGACTTACAAGTAGTTTTTTACAGTGACACATTACTGCAGAGCAATCAGGGGTAAGGTGCCTTGCTCAAGGGCACTTCAGTCATGACCTGCTGGCACTGAGATTTGAACCAGCAACCTTCTGATCACAAGCCCAACGCTCTAACCCCCAGACCACAACAGTGTCTTGGGTTTTGTACACAAGTTGGAGTGTGTATATTCATAGGTAAAAATACAAAAATTACAACAGTGAAAAACAGAATTATAGCCGGTTTTCAGTGGCAAAGGGCAATGAGCTTTAACGGCTATTAAAAAAAAACGCTCTTGACAAGCTATGAAAACATTGAAAAGGACATTAACTTTAAAGTTGCTACATTGCCATTGCTAGCAGGTTGCATGCCAATTAATATAATTATTCAACCCGCTATACGTCCATCAAAAAACATTACAATGAACATTGCATTTGTAATTTATCATAATAATGCAAACATTTAATATTAACATATGGTATTATTCACCACTGCTTTGTCCCTACACAAGACCAAATCCTGTTTGGCAAGTGCCAATACAAGCCAGGAGGTCATTTTTAAAGGATGCATAGTCCTTGTAATGTCCTGGGATTCGCAGGGTCTCTGTTGGGAAGCTGCCTTTAACCACCTCAATGGATAATTTATTCCTTGGCATAATCTCCCACCCGGTCCAGAATTTCAACATGTCAGTCAATTCATCAGGTGATGCTGTGGATTAGAATGGATCAAATGAGAGGTTGCTACAAATAATGAAAAGTAATTTAGAATATTAAAATAATGTATGTAACAAAAACCAGTCTCTTGAACAGAAATACCATAACACCATATACCCTGGTGAAATGTCAAAAAGGTATGAAAAAAATACTACTAATAAAGCTGTGAGTGAAGAGTGTGCGGTTATCTGCGGTTAGTGTTCAATCTGTAGGAGAAGCAATTTAGCAGCAGAAGCGTACAGAACTGTGTAAGTGTATTTAAATTGTGTCCTGTTGAGTTTTAGTACTGTGTTAAACTGAGAAATGGCTTTGTATTTACTTCCGCTCTGTCACGTGGTGAAACCGCGGGTAGTATCGTTCCTTCGTTCGTTCTTGGGCTAGTTTAATTTGTTTGCTTTGTGTGCGCGTGTCATCTGAGGGCGGGGCCTTTTTTTTTTCACTTTTTGTCTTACTGTTTGCACTAACACTTATTCCTTTATTGTTATCTTTAATGTTTCTCCCTATTTTCTTTCTGCTTCTCTTAAATATGTGTTTTAAAATCCTTTCTGTTATCACAACACGTAAATCATCTGCCGCATGCCGAAGGCGACGCAATGCTAATAATCTTCACAATGTATCACTGCTAGCAACTGCCCCTTCTACTTTCCCAATAGGATTGTGGAACTGCCAATCTGCTGTGTACAAAGCTGATTTCATTACAGCTTTTGTTAAACATTCTGGTCTTTCCATTGTAGCACTTACAGAAACATGGATCAAACCAGAGGACTCTGCCACTCCCGCTGCCCTCTCCCATAACCACACTTTCTCCCACAGCCCTCGCATCACAGTAAGGGGTGGAGGCACCGGTCTACTCATCCCCAAAGACTGGAAATTCAATCAGCTAAGACCCATGTGTGACATCAGCTCCTTTGAGTTTCATGCTGTTACTATCACCCGCCCTGTTAAAAGTCATTTTGTAGTTATATATCGTCCCCCAGGTCAGCTTGGACATTTCTTGGAGGAGCTGGATGTGCTTCTTTCATCCTTCCCTGAGGATGGTTCTCCCCTGTTGGTACTAGGTGACTTCAACATCCACATTGGAAAGCCACAGGCTGCTGACTTCGTCAACCTGACCGCATCATTTCTCCTCGAGCAGGTTTCCACATCAGCAACCCACAAGTCTGGAAACCATCTAGATCTGATCTTCACAAGGTACTGCTCCACTCATCACTCTCAGGTCACCCCGCTGCACACGTCTGATCACTTCTTCGTCACCCTCGACCTCACTGCTCCGGATATTGCAGATCTCTTACCGATGGTCACCTTCCGGCGCAACCTGCGGTCTCTCCCTCCCTCCTGTTTTTCCTCTGCTGTGTCTTCTCTGCACTCCCCCTCTGATGAGCTCTCTCTTTTGAATACAGACAATGCCACAGCCACTCTGTGTTTCACGCTTTCATCCTGCTTGGACAACCTATGCCCTCTTGCATCTTGACCAGCCCGTGCATCCCCGTCAACTCCCTGGTTATCAGATGTACTGCGTGAGCATCGCGCCAGCCTCCGGTCAGCTGAGAGAAAATGGCGCAAGTCAAAGAAGACCCTGCATACCTCTCTCTCTACCAATCTCTTCTCTCTTCTTTCTCTGTAGATGTCACCTCTGCAAAAACAGATTAATACCACTCAAGGATCTGCAACTCTCCGGACTCTCGGAAGGCTCTTCAAAACCTTCTCCTCTCTCCTCTGTCCGCCTGCTCCCGCACCTTCATCGGAGTTAACAGCTGCTGATTTTGCATCGTTCTTCGTTAAGAAAACTACTGCCATCAGCAGCCAGTTCTCTACGCCACCACCTGTCGAACCCGCCCACATCCCTGACACGTGTGTGCTCCCCGCCTTTTCTACTCTGTCTGAAGCTGATGTCTCCAAGGTCATTGGCTCCAACCACTCTACCACCTGCCCACTGGATCCCATCCCCACCCATCTTCTCCAGGCCATCTCTCCAACGGTTGTGCCTGCTCTGACCCACATCATCAACTCCTCGCTCACCACTGGGACATTTCCCACAGCGTTCAAAGAGGCCCGCATCACACCGCTTCTAAAGAAACCCACCCTGGACCCTACACTGCTAGAAAACTACAGGCCTCTCTCCCATTTTTCCCTTCATCATCGCCAAAGCCCTGGAGCGAGTTGTCTCCAATCAGCTCTCCTCCTTTCTCATGCTAAACAACCTCCTGGACAGCAATCAGTCTGGGTTCAAGACCGGTCATTCCACAGGAGACTGCACTGCTCTCAGTCATCGAAGCCCTGGAGACTGGCAAAAGCATCATCCATGTCATTCTGTGCTCATCCTACTTGATCTGTCTGCTGCCTTTGACACTGTCAATCATCACATCCTCCCCGCTTCTCTGAGTGCGGGGGGGGGGGGGGGGGCATTTACATTTACATTTAGTCATTTAGCAGACGCTTTTATCCAAAGCGACTTACAGATGAGGAAAGATTTGAAGCAATTATAACAACATAGGCAACAAAATACATAAGTGCATCAAACTAGTCCATTAAAGCCTAGCACAGTATTAAAGCTAAGAATAGTAAGGTTAGTTTTTTTTTTTTTTATTAATAAAGAAGGAAAGGGAAGAGAATTAGGAAAAATCAATCAGCGACGTGTTGACGGAAGAGATGAGTTTAGGCGTTTTTAAAGATGGCAACCGAGTCTGCTGATCTTGTAGCAGCTGGTAGATCATTCCACCAATGTGGAACAGATCCAGGAAGGTACGGGAGAGTGACTTTTTTCCTTTTTGGGATGGTACCACTAGTCGTTGTTCCTTTGCAGACCGCAGTGATCTGGCAGGAACATAGATCTGCATTAGCGAGTGGAGATACGATGGTGCAGATCCGGTGTTGGTCTTGTAGGCCAGGAGCAAAGCTTTGAACTTTATGCGGGCGGCAACAGGGAGCCAGTGTAACCTGATGAAGAGCGGAGTTACATGCGCTCTCTTCGGTTCATTGAAGACCACTCTTGCCGCCGCATTCTGGATCATCTGGAGAGGTTTGATTGTGCAAGCAGGAAGTCCAGCCAGAAGCGCATTGCAGTAATCCAGTTTGGACAGGACAAGAGCCTGGACTAGGACTTGCGTAGAGTGCTCCGATAGGAAAGGTCTAATTTTCCTAATGTTGTAGAGGATGAATCTACAGGACCGGGTGGTGCTGGCAACATGACTTGTGAGGTTAAGCCGATCATCGATTACCACTCCCAGGTTTCTGGCTGTGCTGGACGGTGTAATCGTTGATGAGCCTAGTTGAATGGCAAGATTGTGGTGAATCTTTGGGTTGGCCGGGATCACAAGCAGTTCCGTTTTTGCAAGGTTTAGCGGCAGGTGATGATCCTTCATTCAAAGCGAGATGTCACTCAGGCATGCTGCGATGCGAGCAGCGACCGTCGGATCGTCTGGTTGAAATGACAAGTAGAGTTGTGTGTCGTCGGCATAGCAGTGATAGGAGAAGCCATGCTTCTGAATGACCAAGCCGAGGGATGTCATGTAAATGGAGAAGAGTAGCGGTCCAAGCACTGAGCCTGTGGCGCCCCCGTGTTGAGCTGTTGGGACGCGGAGACCTCATCTCTCCAGGATACTCTGAATGACCTACCCGAGAGGTAGGACTCAAACCATTGCAACGCCATTCCAGAGACACCCATTGCACTGAGAGAAGCCAGGAGGATGTGATGATTGACAGTGTCAAAGGCAGAAGACAGATCCAGTAGGATGAGCACAGATGACATGGATGATGCTTTTGCCAGTCTCAGGGCTTCGATGACTGAGAGCAGTGCAGTCTCTGTGGAATGACCGGTCTTGAACCCAGACTGATTGCTGTCCAGGAGGTTGTTTTGCATGAGAAAGGAGGAGAGCTGATTGAACACAACTCGCTCCAGGGCTTTGGCGATGAAGGGAAGAAGGGAGACAGGCCTGTGGTTTTCTAGCAGTGTAGGGTCCAGGGTGGGTTTCTTTAGAAGCGGTGTGATGCGGGCCTCTTTGAACGCTGTGGGAAATGTCCCAGTGGTGAGCGAAGAGTTGATGATGTGGGTCAGAGCAGGCACAACCGTTGTAGAGATGGCCTGGAGGAGATGGGTGGGGATGGGATCCAGTGGGCAGGTGGTAGGGTGGTTGGAGCCAATGACCTTTGAGACATCAGCTTCAGACAGAGTAGAAAAGGCGGGGAGCACACACGGTTGTCAGGGATGTGGGTGGGTTCGACAGATGGTGGTGTAGAGAACTGGCTGCTGATGGCAGTAGTTTTCTTTACGAAGAACGATGCAAAATCAGCAGCTCTTAACTCCGATTAAGGTGCGGGAGCAGGCGGACAGAGGAGAGCAGAGAAGGTTTTGAAGAGCGTTCGAGAGTCCGGAGAGTTGCAGATCCTCGAGTGGTAGTAATCTGTTTTTGCAGAGGTGACATCTACAGAGAAAGAAGAGAGAAGAGATTGGTAGAGAGAGAGGTCTGCAGGGTCTTTTGACTTGCGCCATTTTCTCTCAGCTGACCGGAGGCTGGCACGATGCTCACGCAGTTCATCCGATAACCAGGGAGCCGACGGGGATGACGGGTGGTCAGTGAGAGGGTAGGGCCAGGTGAGGGAAAGAGGGGGGGGACAAAAGAGAGAGTCTCAGAGGGGGAGGCAGAGAAGAAGCAGAGGAAAAATGAGAGGAGGAGGAGAGAGAGGGCAAGGGAAGGAAGAGGAAGGAGGAGCAGAGAGGGAGGGTGGAGAAGGAGAGGAGGGGGGGGAGGGAGGGGAGGGAGATCAGATCTAGATGGTTTCCAGACTTGTGGGTTGCTGATGTGGAAACCTGCTCGAGGAGAAAATGATGTGGTCAGGTTGGATTTAAGCCAGCAGCCTGTGGCTTTTCCAATGTGGATATTGAAGTCACCTAGGCAATGAATAGGGGAGAAACCATCCTTGTGGAAGGATGAAAGAAGCAAGCATCCAGCTCCTCCCAAAGAAATGTCCAGCCAAGAAGACCTGGGGGACGATATATAACTACAAAATACCCTTTTAACAGGGCCGGTGATAGTAACAGTACAAACCTCAAAGGAGCTGATGTCACACATGGGTCTTAGCTGATTGAATTTCCAGTCTTCAGGGCCGAGTAGACGGGTGCCTCCACCCCTTACTGTGATGCGTGAGGGCTGTGGGAGAAAGTGTGGTTAGAGGGAGAGGGCAGCGGGAGGGCAGGGAGTCCTCTGGCTTGATCCATGTTTCTGTAAGTGCTACAATGGAAAGACCAGAATGTTTAACAAAAGCTGTAATGAAATCTGCTTTGTACACAGCAGATTGGCAGTTCCACAATCCCATTGGGAAAGTAGAAGGGGCAGTTGCTATGCAGCATGTGACATGGGGAAGGATGGTTAGCATTGCGTCGCCTTCGGCATGCGGTAGATGATTTACGTGTTGTGATAACAGAGAGCATTTTCAAACACATATTTAAGAGAAGCAGAAAGAAAAATAGGAGAAACATTAAAGATAAGGTCAAAGGAATGTTAAAAGTAAACAGTAAGACAAAAAAAGTGAAAAAAAGGCCCCTGCCCTCAGATGACACGCGCACACAAAGCAAACAAATTAAACTAGCCCAAGAACGAACGAATGAACGAGATACTACCCTGCTGTTTCACCACGTGACAGAGCGGAAGTAAATACAAAGCCATTTCTCAGCTTTAATACCAGTACTAAAACTCAACAGGACAATACAATTTAAATATACACTTACACAGTTCTGTACGTTTCTGCTGCTAAATTGCTTCTCCTACAGATTGAACACTAACCGGTAGATAACCGCACACTCTTCACTCACAGTCATTATAGTATTTTTTTCATACCTTTTGACATTTCACCAGGGTATAAGGTTAAGTGGTATTTCTGTTCAAGAGACTGGTTTTTGTTACATACATTATTTTAATACCTCACCATTTTCCTTACGATTTGTAGCAACCTCTCATTTTGATCCAGGCCTCAATCCACAGCATCACCTGATGAATTGACTGACATGTTGAAATTCTGGACCGGGTGGGAGATTAAGTCACAGCTTCAAAATTATCCATTGAGGGTAAGCTGTTGCAGCTTCCCAACAGAGACCCTGCGAATCCTGTGACATTGGATAAGACTATGCATCCTTTAAAAATGATCTCCTGGCTTGTATTGCACTCTGCCAAACAGGATTTACTCGTTTTAAGGGACAAAGCAGTGGTGAATAATACCATATGTTAATATTAAATGTTTGCATTATTATGATAAATTACAAATGCAATGTTCATTGTAATGTTTTTTGATGGACGTATAGCTAGTTGAATAATTATATTAATTGGCATGCAACCTGCTAGCAATGGCAATGTAGCAACTTTAAAGTTAATGTCCTTTTAATGTTTTCATAGCTTGTCAAGAGCGTTTTTTTTTAATAGCCGTTAAAGCTCATTGCCCTTTGCCACTGAAAACCGGCTATAATTCTGTTTTTCACTGTTGTAATTTTTGTATTTTTACCTATGAATATACACACTCCAACTTGTGTACAAAACCCAAGACACTGTTGTGGTCTGGGGGTTAGAGCGTTGGGCTTGTGATCAGAAGGTTGCTGGTTCAAATCTCAGTGCCAGCAGGTCATGACTGAAGTGCCCTTGAGCAAGGCACCTTACCCCTGATTGCCTCTGCAGTAATGTGTCACTGTAAAAAACTACTTGTAAGTCGCTTTGGATGCAAGCGTCTGCCAAATGACTAAATGGGGTTGTACAAATGGAATATCCATACCCTATCAAGGCAAAATAGAGCAAATCTTACTTGTTTAGTAAAGCTTCTTTTATCCTAATGGCTTTATGGAACTTTTGTAATCCACTTTGCTAAATATTTATTAACGATTAGAGTTAGTTTTTTTATCTCATAATTTCAAGGAGATAGTATTTTCAAACGAACGTGCGTTGTTCCCTCATATCCCTCTGTGACGAGAATTTTTTTTTTTCGGCACCATTTTGCATCATCATCGGGAGGCATTTTTCCAGACACGAAACAGAAATTTCTGGTCTAATTGACAGATGAGGGCCAACGCACTTTTCATGTTCGGAAACAGCCTATCAAGATACTACGGATACAAAGCTTAAGGCTGATCAGTGAAGTATTACTTTTAAGGCCAGCCTTTGGTGGTAAGGGAGTATTACGTGCAATGTCTTCATAACTAATGTTTGCAAGCACAAATGTAGGGATTTATACTCTTTGAAAGCATTAAAGTCATACCACAGGAAAATGTGTTGTTAGCCACCCAGCCCAATTTGAATGATTAAAAAATTCCCCAAGTAAATAACATCAGTTGACAGTGTATCAACTAGTGGCGTGTCCAGGAGCTCAGGGGCTTCAGTGCTTTACAGTTCTCAGTCCTTGAAAATATGTTTTAGCAATACATTTATAGGATTTATAATTTTTTTGTGCAATTGCATTTTACAGGGACTTTAAAGTTATAGATTTGGTACATATTTCACATATTTTCGGGGCCTTGAATTGGGTGATGGATTCGGCCCAGCTCCCACAGCTGATTTGGGGTCATTTGGCCTTCTGTTCTTATCGGATGATTGTCCCAGCCACTCCGGAAAGTATCCAGGGAATCTTGCAGCCGTGGCAAAAACACAATGGCAACAAAGGAGATGTGTAGCATTGGCGATGTTGAGGAGTTTTCCTCTTCTTCAAGGTAGTGGAGAACATCATAGTAATTTATCATAGGAGAACATCATAGTAATTTATGCATACCGAAGTCATACTTGCACTTTTTAGTCTAAATTATTATCTGTTCATATCCACCTGTACATTAATGTTCATAGTATATAGTCATCTGTATATATTGTTCATAGTATATACCTACTGTCATATTTTCATAGAACACACCTACTGCAAAATATTTCTATAGCTCATGCCCACTTTATTATATTCTCACTATTGTATTCTGTATTTATTCTAACTGTATATCCTGCACTTGCTAACTGCACTTTTTATTAGACCTAAACTACATTTTGTTACACTGTACTTGTATATGTGTAAATAGACAATAAAGGTGAATCTAATCTAATCTAAATAGTAGATGTTTCAGACAGCTACCCACAGGTCTCTCCAAAGCCTCCTCTGATTCCTGGAAAATAGTGAAGTTCAATAGGAAATTTTGCACTTAATGTACATGGAACTGTAATAAGCTGGTTTTCAATGCACATGTATGTATAAAATATTTATATTAAATAACTAATAATGCTAAATCACAGCAGATTCTTGATTGAGAAAATATATCCACCCACAACATATGCACACAGTTGGAATTTTTTTCAATGCAGTAAAACTCATCAGATTGTTCAATGCATAGTTGTGTTTTTCTGTATCTACTTTTGTTTAGAAGAAGAAACAATGTTTAATGGAATATAATGTCTATATTATCAAAACAGGAAGTGACATACAGATGTAATTCCAGACTTATTTTTTTGCAGCAAAGAAAAGGTTATTGAACTTGCATGTTTGGGACTTGGAGGCTGTTATTCAGTACCCTTTAACTGACAGAATGGTCGACTGGAAATAGGACTTTCAGTTTCACACTCCTCAAAAAGTAGTCCTGTTGCAAGCTGATATACTGTATTTGTAAAGTAATAATAATGTTATTGCATGGCAAGTGTGAGGTGGTATTCCTTCAGCTACAATTATCTGAAGTTTTGGACTGACCGTTGATTGTGAACACTTTTGCCAGATATAAAGCTACCCTTCCAGTGTTCCAGTGCCACGGACTGTGGGGAACATTAGGCGTGCAATGTCTACATTTTCCACGCCCTGATCAGCCTGTACCCTAAGAACAGAGCAAAGGTTTTATTATATATATATATATATATATATAATCTCAACAAAACATTAATGTAGAACATGATGCATGCTTTTAACTTGGTTAAAAAGGGTAACCCATTATATCTAGCTTTAACTTAAGATTTACACAGTCATGCAAAAATAACTAAAATCCTGTATAAATGGCTACTGAAATACAGCATGATCCAATTCATACCAATATAGAAACACTGTATTAGGCAAATACCACACAAAAGTATGCTTTTGGTTATTTCAAAGAGGCTTAAAACCATTCAAGCATGACTGTAAAACTTAAAAGTTCCCTAAGGAAAATACTTACCTAAGAGGGAAACCAAACTTCTCCACAGATTCTTTGAAGAATGCTGTGGGATGTTGCGGCAAGGTTGTTGGAAGCTGCACCAAGATACATAAACTGCAATGCAGTTTTACTTCATTTGGATGAAAATACAGTTTCAGTATATAATAATAATGTATAATTGTGTACGGTGTATTTGTCACTGAAAACTGTGCTTACCTTCCGTGAAAAGCCATCTATGCCACCAAAGATGACAATGTTGTAGCTGTAGGAAAACACACATACAAAAAAGAGTGAAAAAAATGTTAGTTGTTTGCTTTTTCACAGGTAAGCTTTTGAAAAAGCACTGAACTTATACTTAGAAATAGCAAAAAAAAATTACCAATTGAAAAATGAAATACAGCAATTTCTAAAACCCTAGATTATTACTGTCATTTTTAGAATCAATCAAAAAGTAATTTAAGTATGTCAAAAAGTAAATGTGAACAACACAGTTATCCCTTTGGTCATGATTCCGTTATCATGTCATGTTTATTCTTGGTCTTGTAGCGGAGTCATGGCATAGCCTTAGGTTTTGTGTGAGAAAGACATGGCTTTGTTTTGACTTGACTCTGTACAAGGCGCCTCCCGGTGTCTCGTCATGTTTCCCGCCCTTTTGTCTCATTAACCTTCCCATTAGTGTTTCAGCACCCACACCTGACCCTTTGTTAATTATCCTGTGTTTGTTACCCTTTAAAACATCCTGGTGAACCATTGTCCTGTGTTTATTACCATTGTATTTTGTACCTTGTACGCCTTGCATAATTATTGCGTCGTGTCTCAAGTCCTTGTGTTTTGGTGAGTTATGTTAGTCTTGTCCTTAGTATTGTTTACCCAGTTCCAGTTTAGGTCCGTGTCCTGGTTGTCTCTATTATTTATCCTGTCTTGTTTTACCCCTCGTGGATTTTTGTTTTCTGTTTTATTAAATAATAAATTCTCTGTTAACCCCTCCATCCCCGTGTCTGCCTGCAATTGGGATTTCCCTATTACCTGTTCATGACAATCCTGTTTGATGGAGAATATGTGCGCAGTAGCATGAAAGCAGCACTATTAAATAAAGATGGCCTGGATGAATAGGTTTTTCAAAAAGTATAATTATTTCATTATAATATTATCTTATTCTTTTAATTAATCTGTCTTTTGCCAATAGTTTAAAACTTACTGGATTAGTTTATGATTTGTATCAATGTGTACCGTTGACTTGGGGCTAGGAATGGAATAGTTTCTTTCGAACAATGCAACCGAAATTGGTACTCCGGGATATGACTCCGATGGTGTCAACATGGTGCATGGAAGCTCTGACCCGTTCATATTGCACCCGCAGTCCTTGAGCTTGAAGAAGTCCTTTCACCATTCGATATCCAGAATGAGGCTGCCTGGATTTTATGTCCCTCACACACTGGTCCAATTCTTCATCTGTCAAAGTGCTGTACAGTGCCCTAACTGTGAGATTAGACTCAGCCATATGCGTCGATGGACTGTCTGCCCCCACACCCCCCAAAAGCTCCACAAATGGATGGGATGGACAGATTAATTAAACAAAAGGCTGGAAATGTGATCCAAAGAGAGGACCACTGGTCCTTGCTCAAGTTGCACAGTTTTATAGTGTTGCTTACTTTTTTCTTTTTCTACATTTACAACGCTACGTAGCTCTGTCAAGGCATCTAAAATAGGCTGTGAAACTGCTACATGACTGGATATGGCATTTAAGCACACAAATTCCCTCTGTGTGCTAATGAACTCCAAGCAGTCCAAATCCAGAGGCAATTGTCAAAGAATATGCTCTAATCGAGAGCGGAGTCGTTCAAAAATGTGGTCAAGCAGCAGTTCCTTAAAAACCATCTGCATTAATGAACATAAAGTAATTACATTTGAAACCCTAACATTCTCCCAATAATTGAAATGCAGTTTCAGGGCTCAATTATTAGTAATATGTTTAAAGCAATGGTTATTATCTTAGAACCATGATAAAAGTTTATTTGTAACTTAGTAGTAGGCTCATAGTAAATCACTGAAAACTCACACACAATGAATGAATCCCCAACTTTAGCTTATTCGTGACTTATCCAACCGATTCCCTAAAAACTAATATATTCACAGTCAACGTCTGGCGTGATGCAACTTTATTCTACTCTAAAGTGCTCTTTATGTCGGATCCGTGAATCATTTGGTCCAGCTTACAGGCATGGTCAGTATGCCGTTAGGTGAAATCTGCATAGACAGCTGTTTATATCACACAAATAATTCCCGCTGTAGAGCTACATTATATCGCAACGTACTGTATGTGTTGACTTTTTAACCGTGTCCATCTAGCTGCATGGCATTAATGATGGCTCACAGTCTGTCCAGCTAACCAAATGTTACATATGCCGAGATTCATCTCGGAGCTGTTGGCTTGTTTCCCGGCTAAAACCCCTTTTATAAACAAGTTAATGTAGCTTTCAGTCAAAAACTGGCAGCAGCACCGTTGAGCGCAAAGTTATCTTGCTAACTATAACACGTGTTGCCTAGCTGATCTACCTACATAGTGTCGAGTCTTCCAAATAAATTTTTAGCAACAACATACTTTTGTTCTGTCGAGTCTGATTGTACATAAACAGCAAACTTACCGGAGCGCCTTCATTTCTTCCTAGAAGTCATCTTCTTAACAGGTTTTATGTATGTGACTTGGCCTCTTCTTGGATCATGACAGACAGTCAGGTTGACGTGCTCTGATAGGCCGTCCGACGTCGGTTCGGTTCAATGGTTCGGTTCAATTGCAGACGGGCTCTGGGCTCAACTGTTTTTCCTATCCTGGGTAGCCCGGATGTTACCATGTGAAAATTTAACTTGAATTTTTTTATCTGAATTTGAGCAGTCGAATTAGACATGTTTTCTTTGAAAAATATTAACTTGAAATTTGAGATCTGAATAAGAGCAATCAAATTTGATCAACCTGAATGTATTTTATTTGAAATTCTGTAAGTTGATTTTCTTTTTGTATCTGAATTTGTGAGCATTAAATTCAGGTTTTTAAAATGGAAATCAAGAATTTTCATATTTAAATTTCATAGAGGTAAATTCGAAACAGATAAATTGAGATACATGGTTTCCAAAGTAAAATAATTCAAAATCAAGTATTCATTGGCTGTTAAATTCAAAACATTGTCTTTTATTTGCTTCCATACAGTTCTCCTCTGGCACATGTGGCGAGTCCCCTATTGCGCAATCAGCCTCCCATGAAACCGGAGGCAATCAGCACGGTGCACCTGCCGATAGTCAGCACCTGAAGCTACACAGAGTAGAGCCATATTTCAGTCAAAATTCACAATTTTCTCACCCTCAAGGCATCCTGACTGAATATGACTTTCTTCTGGAAGAATACTGCAGTCGGAGTTATAATACCACGTATCATTTTACTTCCAAGCGGTAGAAAGAGTGCATTCATCGATCAAAGAACAGCTCGACATGGCTCTGTGGTCTTTAAAAGAAGTCTTCTGAAGCGAATCGATGAGTTTGTTTAAGAGAAATATCCATATTGACCTCACTCTTAACATTGATGTCTAGCTCCTTCCCTCCCACTCTATTGCTTGGAAGTAAAATGATACGTGGTTTCTAGAAGAATACCATATTCAGTTAGGATGCCTTAAAGGTAGGGTGGTTGATTTTTTAAAGGTGCTAACTTTAGCCTGCTATCACCGAAATTTTAATCCAACCTATGCAATTGGCCGTCCAAAGCCACGCCTCCTCCTAACACTTGGATGTGTTTCGTAAATCCACGTAATGAAAGTCAAACTAAATCCATTAAATTTGTCTCGAAGTATGTTCATACAACCATGGTATCGTCTTTCAGACCCTTTGCCTGCTGGAGCTGTCTCCATGTAAAAGCTGAACCGATGTTAATTCAAGTCTTTGCTTTTTCAAAACTTTGTTTGGTAGATTTACTTGTTGTCCGTTCCGCAGGACAGTTTGATTGTTGCTGATTGTCTGCCATTCTCCCTACATTGACACAGCAGGTGTGAGCGTGCTTTATGACGCATGCTGTCTGCGTGAACAGGGTGCGCAGTGGTACGCAAAATACTTTGGCTGAAAATGTAAACATGACCAGTCACAGCTTTCGGCCAGAGCATTTTGATTGGGCGAATAATTTTTTGTCCTACGCCTTTCACAGACAATATATAATTTAAAAAATATTATTTGACCACAATACTTATTACATTTATATTTATTCATTTGGCAAACGCTTTTATCCAAAGCGACTTACAAGTAGTTTTTTTTTCTTTCTTTACAGTTACACATTACTGCAGAGCAATCAGGGGTAAGGTGCCTTGCTCAAGGGCACTTCAGTCATGACCTGCTGGCACTGAGATTTGAACCAGCAACCGGTTTATAAGCTTCCCAGTGGACAGCGGAATATATGTGAATTTGTTTACTAAGCTGATGAAACCAGCGAATGTAGAAATATTGTTTGGAAACCATGTGGTACCCTTCCTGAGCAGGAACCGACCCGAAACACACAACAGAGTGTGATTGAAATCGCTATGAAGCTGCTCAGGTGGCAGCGGCAGTAGAATTTGTCCGGTTAAAAGTTACAATATGCCTGAAAAATTTGCAATAATCCCCCAATGTGTGAATAAACGGTGTTGCAGTTAAACGTATAGATAAGGTTAATGTATAATGTTATCTTAATTGCAAAGTAGAAACAGTGTCAGCGGTCTCCTAGTGAGCATGCCAGTGACAAGGAACCCAAACGTCTCGGTTACGTCTGTAACCTCCGTTCCCTGATGGAGAGAACGAGACGTTGTGTTGAGAGACTGACTGGGGTTTGATCTTGAGAACCTACCTTCTCCGAGATAATTAATTATAAAACGCCAATGGGCTTGGCGAATGGCACGCGCACGCCAGTCTCCGCCCCGTACATACGGGTATAAAGGAAGATGGCGGCGGTCATTCACTCACCCTTTGTACTGAGGAACCTGAGAGGGCACTCCCGGTCACTGCAGTGGTTCGGTGCAGCGTTGGGGCATGAAGACACAGACCATCAGGGAACGGAGGTTACAGACGTAACGGAGACGTTCCCCTTCAGTCGGTCTCTCGAGGTTGTGTTGAGAGACTGACTGGGGATCTATCTAAACGCCCCAGCGCTTGCACCGATATCACAACCTCCAGCGGAGCGACCATGACTAGGCTAGCGAGTCACAAGAGTGCTACCGCGAGATGTAATCTTCCAGTCACATAGTATTGGTCATACTGAGAAGCCTGTACTAACGGCATCACGGACAGTGGTGTACGCCTCTAGTAGCGAGGAACTGTCCGGAGCCAAACACTGGGGAAACACTGCTCTCCTCTTAGAAGAGTGTGTTACGGAGGCCACATCCTACCCGGACGGGAGGTTACATGTGGAGACACTAACATGGTCTCCCGGAGGGGAGAACAACATGCGCAAAAAAGGTGTCAGCCCGAGTAGGGGGACAAATCCAGGTGGGCTTACCACCGGCGGGGAGGCCACAGATTCACCAATCGGGAAATCATGAGTGAGGAATTCAACACACGGGACGACCCAGAGGGGAGTCACTACGTATGGGGCACTAGTCCTAGTACAGGGGTCTGCCTGAGCAGGGATGACTCTACCTATACCGGACCTGGTTCCAACAGACGGCTCCGCTCAGTCTGTTACCAAGTGCAAATGTTTAGTGATGGATGGAATGCCTATACTTCGCTGAGAGAGGGGAAAGTAGAGAGGCTAAAATAGAGCACTAGTCTCACCTGAGGAGGGGAGAAGGCGCTTTCACAGGCGTACGCCCAACCCAGGAGCCCAATCTAAACGTTGGCGACGTTAAGGACATGTGCTGCAACTGGTTCCACGTGGAGATTGTAAAACCTTGTGAAGGTACTGGGCGTAGCCCAACCCGCAGTTCTACAAATGTCTGCCAGAGGCGCCCTGTGCCAGTGCCCACGAGTGGAGTGCCCAGTGCGCCACCTCTGTTTGGTGCACCCCCCCCCCTGGGACAAAGAGCTGCTCAGAGCTTCTGAGGCTCCGTGTGCGGTCCAGACCGAGGCGCAGCACATAAAGGGTTGGGTCTTCCTCTCCGAAGGGGAGCACCTGTAGGATCACCAACCGGTCCCGGAAGGGAGTAGTGGGAAGCTTGGGCACGTAGCCGGGACAGGATCTCAGGACCACGTGAGAATTACAGAGCCCGCGTTCCAGGCACCTTTGGGACACAGAGAATGCCTGTAGGTCCCACACCCTCTTGATGGAGTAGAGCGCCACCAGGAGTGCATCTCTCATCAACAACTGAGGAAGATTGGCAACTCTTAGGGGCTCACCAAGGCAGTACCAAGGCCCTGTAGGACCACATATAGTCCCAAGAGGGTACGGAGCACGGTCAAGGTGGATACACCCTTCTCGCACTCCTGAGGAACCTGGTGACCAGGTCGTGTTGACAGAGATACTTACCTGCGGGTCAGCACTGATCCGATCAGGCACTCCTCGGGTTCTCCTCCCGGGGAGAACACCAGGACAAATGGCGCCACTTAAATAACCACCTAGATGCGGGGCTCTAGCCTTTCAGACAGTCTCCCGGACCGCTAACGGCAAGCCCTCGTCCCGTCCAGGGGCCAGGCATGAAGGTTTCAGAGGCCTGCGTTGGGGTGCCACAACGTGCCCTTTCCCTGCAACAGAAGGTCCTTCGTCAGGGGAATGGGCCAGGGGGGGCCGTCGTCAGATCTACCAGATCCAAGAGCCAGGTCTGGTTGGGCCAGTATGGCGCCACTTACCAGAACCTGATGCCTCTCTTCCATGACCTTGCACAGGACCTGTGCAAGGAGGCTCACTGGGAGGAAGGCGTACTTCCGTTTGTTCCGCGGCCAGCTGTGTGCTAGGGCATCCGTGCCGAGGGGACCCTCGGTCAGGAAATACCAGAGCGGGCAATGGATGGAGTCCGGGGAGGCAAACAGGTCCACCTGTGCCTGCCAAACCGCTTCCCATATGAGCCGGGCTGCGCGGGGATGGAGTCGCCACTCTCCGCGGGGAGTGCCCTGACGAGAGAGCTCATCGGCTGTCTGGTTAAGGTTGTCCGGGAGAAACGTGGCTCGCAGGGACTTGGTCACCTGCTGACTCCAGAGGAGGAGGCGTCGGGCGAGTTGTGATAACTGCGGTGAGCGTATGCCACCTTGCGATTGATGTACGCCACGGCAGTCGTGCTGACCGACCGGACTAGCACGTGTTTGTCCTGCACGAGGGGCTGGAGCCTCCTCAGTGCCAAAAGGAATGCCAGCAACTCTAGGCAGTTGATATGCCAACGCAGTCGGGGACCCGTCCACCCACCCGATACTGCGTGCCCACTTGCACTCCGCATCCCACCCTTACCACGACACGCCTCAACCTGTCCGAGCGGAACCCCTGCTCGGAGAAAGGTCAAGTCTGACCAGGGTGAGAGAGTGCGAAGGCACTAAGGCGTTACCGTAATTCGCCTGGTGCCGGTGTGCCACGCCGTCCAGGGAACCCGACTCCGTAGCCAGTGCTGAAGCGGCCGCATGTGCATCAACCCGAGAAGGATTACCCCTGTCGAGGACGCCATGTGCCCCAGGAGCCTCTGAAAGTTCTTCAGCGGCGTCGAGGGATTCTGCCTGATCAACCTCAGACAGCTCAGCACTGACTGTGCACGCTCGTTGGTGAGACGTGCTGACATACGGACAGAGTCTAGTTCCATACCGAGGTAAGAGGTGCTCTGTGCGGGGGAGAGCTTGCTCTTCTCCTGGTTGACCCGAGAGCCTAGACGGTCTAGGTGCCGAAGCACAAGGTCCCTGTGCATAACACATCTCGCGAGTGTGCCAAGATAAGCAAGTCGTCGAGATAGTTTAGCACTGAGGCGAAGGAGAAGGAGCGTCTGGTAAAAACGTGGAGAAGGGAGAAAATGGAGGATCTGAAATTGTCTTCCGAGGAATGAGGAGGGGTGTGGGGAAGAATATAGAGGGAGTAGGCGGGGCGGGGGCCCAGGATGCGCTTGTGTCAGCATCTGAACGGCAAGCAAGGGTAGATCCAAAATGGGCCGCAGCCCCGCCTTGGCACGATGAAGTACGGGCTGTAAAACCCGGACGACATCTCGGTGTTTAGGGACGGGTTCGACCGCACCCTTCGCCAGAAGGGCGGCGACCTCCTCTGCCAAAGTACAGAAACATTCTCTCCTCGGCACCGAGGTGTACAGAATGCCCCGAAACTTCCTGATGGGACAAATGCCCTCTTCCGCGGGCCACGCCCTCTGGTGAGTCGCCCTCTGGGAGGTCCTGGAACCGGAGGGCCGCCGCGGGAGGGCGCGGGCAACATGCCAAGCAGGAAGGCGCCCCGAGACCAAGGGCCGAACACCTGTTGGCGGGCACGTTGCGGCGTGGCAGGATCTGGTCGATCGCTTCAATCTGTTTCCAGACCGCGGAGAACTGCCGTCCTCCACGGTATCATCAAGCAGCCCTGCTTGTGAGACGGGCGCATCCAGAAGGTGGGCTCTCTGGAAGCCGCCATCTTGCGAAGACTAAGTTTTCACGAGTGTCGAAGAGAGCCTACATGCTCTGGACGGGAGTCCAGGCTGACCCCCTGGCAGAGCTGCTCCGAGGCACGGCGTGGCCCGCGACTGCACCGCCTCCACCCGGGGGATCGCTCAACATAGCCTCTAGCCGCCCCACCAACCAGGGAAGTCACAGCCACTGAGTCTTCCGGCCTGCAGCCCCGTCGAAAGGCATTCCAGGACTTGGTTTGCGCGTCACGCACCTCCGGTAGGAATGGCCACGGAGCGGGGCTTGGCTTTGGACCACGCCCCCGAAACCGCACATCTAGCCACGAGCGTTCCGGAGAGCGGTTTTTTCACCCCGTAACCCAATCGGACGCGGCTGCCCGGGAAGGCGGGGCCACATCTGAGCGTCAGTCTCCTCCGGAGCCTTAACTGCCTGACGACAGGAGATCAGAGAAGTCTTCCGCATCCGTCAGCAGGTAGCTGTCCGACGAAGCGACGAGATAGCGTCATCATCCGTGTGCGAAGTCTTACCACTGCGTGAAACGGCTATCTGCCGCTCGTAGGGACAACCAGGCAGAGTGTGAAGGGGCAGGATGGTCCACGGCTTTGTGTTTGACGGAGCAACATCTTCGGAGTCCCCAATTCACCCCCTCCACTCGCCAAAGCGGCCGAACCCGCCGAAACGGCAGCTGAACACGCCTGGGAAAGTACGTCTCTGGTGGGTCGTCCTCTGGGAGGGTCCTGGAACCGGGAGGGCCGCCGCGGGAGCGGCGGGGCTGCTGGGAAGCAGGCTGCGCCCGAGACCATGCCGACCTGTTGGCGGGCACGTTACGGCGTGGCAGGATCTGCTCGATCACCTCAATCTGCTTCCAGACCGCGGAGAACTGCCGTCCTCCACGGTATCATCAAGCAGCCCTGCTTGTGAGACGGGCGCATCCAGAAGGTGGGCCTTCTGGGCGCCGCTCATCTGCGCAAGACTAAAGCCACAGATGCCTCTCTTGGAGCACCATTGTGGACATCGACCGACCCAGGGCACGTGCCGTGGCCTTCGTCGCTCGTAGCGCGAGGTCTGCGGCAGTACGCAGTTCACTCATAGAAGAATGGTAACGGGAAGAATGGGAATTCTTCACTCCGGGAAGAATGGTAACGGAACGTGGCGTGGCTTTTGACCACGCCCCCGAAACCGCACATCTAGCCGCGAGCGTTCCAGGGAGGGAGTGTTACACCCTGCAACCCGATGCACGCGGCTGCCCGGGAAAGCATGGCCGGCATCTCAGCGTCAGTCTCCTCCGGAGCTCGACTGCCTGATGACAGGAGATCAGAGAAGTCTTCCGCATCCGATGCCAGCAGGTAGCTGTCCGACGCAGCGACAGAGATAGCGTCATCATCCGTGTGCGAAGTCTTACCACTATGAAACGGCCATCTGTCCCAGTCAGTCTCTCAACACAACGTCGAGAGACCGACTGAAGGGGAACTCCACTTGTGTGCAGGTGGAGAAAAAAACCTTTGGAAAAACCAGACTTAACTGAGAGGGGCAGTTCTCCTCTGGCACATGTGGCGAGTCCCCTATTGCGCAATCAGCATCCCATGAAACCGGGAGGCAATCAGCACGGTGCACCTGCCGATAGTCAGCACCTGAAGCTACACAGAGTAAAGCCATATTTCAGTCAAAATTCACAATTTTCTAATGTGTTACTCACCCTCAAGGCATCCTGACTGAATATGACTTTCTTCTGGAAGAATACTGCAGTCGGAGTTATAATACCACGTATCTTTTTACTTCCAAGCGGTAGAAAGAGTGCATTCATCGATCATAGAACAGCTCAACACGGCTTTGTGGTCTTTAAAAAAAGTCTTCTGAAGCGAATCTATGACTTTAAGAGAAATATCCATATTGACCGCACTCTTAACATTGATGTCTAGCTCCTTCCCTCCCATTCTATAGCTTGGAAGTAAAATTATACGTGGTTTCTAGAAGAATACCATATTCAGTTAGGATGCCTTAAAGGTAGGGTGGTTGATTTGGAAAGGTGCTAACTTTAGCCTGCTATCACCGAAATTTTAATCCAACCTATGCAATTGGCCGTCCAAAGCCACGCCTCCTCCTAACACATGGATGTGTTTCGTAAATCCACGTAATGAAATACTAACTAAATCCATTAAATTTGTCTCGAAGTATGTTCAGACAAACATGGTATCGTCTTTCAGACCCTTTGCCTGCTGGAGCTGTCTCCATGTAAAAGCTGAACCGATGTTAATTCAAGTGTTTGCTTTTTCAAAAACTTTGTTTGGTAGATTTACTTGTTGTCCGTTCTGCAGGACAGTTTGATTGTTGCTGATTGTCTGCCATTCTCCCTACATTGACACAGCAGGTGTGAGCGTGCTTTATGACGCATGCTGTCTGCGTGAACAGGGTGCGCAGTGGTACGCAAAATACTTTGGCTGAAAATGTAAACATGACCAATCACAGCTTTCGTCCAGAGCGTTTTGATTGGGCGAATGATTTTTTTGTCCTACGCCTTTCACAGACAATATATATTTAAAAAAAATATTATTTGACCACAATACTTCTTGACTGCATGTTAAGAGATTTCCAACCAACATCTTGCCTGAAATATCCCTTTAACATTACACAGCTGCCACTAGAGAGAGAATTTCAGCTGTGACATTCTGTGGTAGGCATGCAGTTAAATCATATAAATAATAGAACAAAAATTACCAAGAGTGTCCTTTTGTTAAGAATGAGCATCACAGCGATACTGAAGCTGGGCCTCCGGTGTCCTCTGGAACCTGAGGATGAGACATGAAAACAAAATGATATCAGCGTAGTGCCGCTCTCTTACAGTCTAAGTCGAGGCAGAAAATAAATAAACACTCAAATGACCAGCTAACTAAATTACTAAGAATGATATCAGCCGTCAGTGCTAGACGATCTCATACAGTCTAATTCTATGCAGAAAATAAATAAACACTCAAATGACCAGCTAACTAAATAGCTAAAAATGAACACGTGTCTGTCAAACTTTTAGATGTCTTCCTTGGGTAAACCAGCGGTGAAGTAAGATCTGCTCCAACGTTGGCTGTTTCGCTGGATCAATGGATGCACACCAATATATAAGGTCAGTGCATGCTGTAAAAGTTTAAAGAAGATATCTGGTTAGTCATGACCCCTGATACACATAACCTCTGATCATCCTAACTAAACTCTTTCAAGTCTCTGATGACGTAATGCCAAGGTCTTACCGGAAACATTTAGGACGGTTTTACACTCGTACTTTTTTTAGATATGACATCTACTCTATTAACGTACGGCAACATTAGTTTGTCACTTCACTCACCCCAAGAGATCGAAACACGGACATGAGTAGAAAGTTTTCTAAAAGGAATACGGGCGAAAGGATTGTGAGGTCCGTAAACCATTTGCAGCAGGAGTATCCCTAGTTGCCAGACGTTGTTCTGGATGGCGTTGTTCTCGCTCTGGTATACTAAACAGTTACCTGTAAGAAAGAAGTTTTCAGAGTTGAGGGAATCAGTGAATGATCGAAATGATGAATATGTTTTTACAACGGTTTGAAACGCTAGCTCACCGTAATGACGATAGTATTTTTTGCCAGTGTATGCCGAAAGGCGCATTCCAGGACTTGGCGAGCTCGTCACGCACCTCCGGGAAGAATGGTAACGGAGCGTGGTGTGGCTTTTGACCACGCCCCCGGAAACTGCGCATCTAGCCGCGAGCGTTCCGGGGAGGGAGTGTTACACCCTGCAACCCGATGCACGCGGCTGCCCGGGAAAGCATGGCCGACATCTCAGCGTCAGTCTCCTCCGGAGCTCGACCGCCTGATGACAGGAGATCAGAGAAGTCTTCCGCATCCGATGCCAGCAGGTAGCTGTCCGACGCAGCGACAGAGATAGCGTCATCATCCGTGTGCGAAGTCTTACCACTATGAAACGGCCATCTGTCCCAGTCAGTCTCTCAACACAACGTCGGGACCGACTGAAGGGGAACTCCACTTGTGTGCAGGTGGAGAAAAAAACCTTTGGAAAAACCAGACTTAACTGAGAGGGGCAGTTCTCCTCTGGCACATGTGGCGAGTCCCCTATTGCGCAATCAGCATCCCATGAAACCGGAGGCAATCAGCACGGTGCACCTGCCGATAGTCAGCACCTGAAGCTACACAGAGTAAAGCCATATTTCAGTCAAAATTCACAATTTTCTAATGTGTTACTCACCCTCAAGGCATCCTGACTGAATATGACTTTCTTCTGGAAGAATACTGCAGTCGGAGTTATAATACCACGTATCATTTTACTTCCAAGCGGTAGAAAGAGTGCATTCATCGATCAAAGAACAGCTCAACACGGCTTTGTGGTCTTTGAAAAAAGTCTTCTGAAGCGAATCTATGACTTTAAGAGAAATATCCATATTGACCGCACTCTTAACATTGATGTCTAGCTCCTTCCCTCCCATTCTATAGCTTGGAAGTAAAATTATACGTGGTTTCTAGAAGAATACCATATTCAGTTAGGATGCCTTAAAGGTAGGGGTGGTTGATTTGGAAAGGTGCTAACTTTAGCCTGCTATCACCGAAATTATAATCCAACCTATGCAATTGGCCGTCCAAAGCCACGCCTCCTCCTAACACATGGATGTGTTTCGTAAATCCACGTAATGAAATACTAACTAAATCCACAAAATTTGTCTCGAAGTATGTTCAGACAAACATGGTATCGTCTTTCAGACCCTTTGCCTGCTGGAGCTGTCTCCATGTAAAAGCTGAACCGATGTTAATTCAAGTGTTTGCTTTTTCAAAAACTTTGTTTGGTAGATTTACTTGTTGTCCGTTCTGCAGGACAGTTTGATTGTTGCTGATTGTCTGCCATTCTCCCTACATAGACACAGCAGGTGTGAGCGTGCTTTATGACGCATGCTGTCTGCGTGAACAGGGTGCGCAGTGGTACGCAAAATACTTTGGCTGAAAATGTAAACATGACCAATCACAGCTTTCGTCCAGAGCGTTTTGATTGGGCGAATGATTTTTTTGTCCTACGCCTTTCACAGACAATATATATTTAAAAAAAAATATTATTTGACCACAATACTTCTTGACTGCATGTTAAGAGATTTCCAACCAACATCTTGCCTGAAATATCCCTTTAACATTACACAGCTGCCACTAGAGAGAGAATTTAAGCTGTGACATTCTGTGGTAGGCATGCAGTTAAATCATATAAATAATAGAACAAAAATTACCAAGAGTGTCCTTTTGTTAAGAATGAGCATCACAGCGATACTGAAGCTGGGCCTCCGGTGTCCTCTGGAACCTGAGGAGCTAGACATGAAAACAAAATGATATCAGCGTAGTGCCGCTCTCTTACAGTCTAAGTCGAGGCAGAAAATAAATAAACACTCAAATGACCAGATAACTAAATTACTAAGAATGATATCAGCGTAGTGTTGATCTCATACAGTCTAAGTCGAGGCAGAAAATAAATAAACACTCAAATGACCAGCTAACTAAATTACTAAAAATGATATCAGCACAGTGTTGATCTCATACAGTCTAATTCTATGCAGAAAATAAATAAACACTCAAATGACCAGCTAACTAAATTACTAAAAATGATATCAGCGTAGTGTTGATCTCATACAGTCTAATTCTATGCAGAAAATAAATAAACACTCAAATGACCAGCTAACTAAATTACTAAAAATGATATCAGCGTAGTGTCGATCTCATACAGTCTAATTCTATGCAGAAAATAAATAAACACTCAAATGACCAGCTAACTAAATTACTAATAATGATATCAGCGTAGTGTTGATCTCATACAGTCTAATTCTATGCAGAAAATAAATAAACACTCAAATGACCA